>CM060311.1:83225504-83255504 GCA_030674185.1 Monoplex corrugatus | reverse complement strand
TAATTTGGAGAGAGAAAAGAGTGAGAGAGTGAGTGAGAAAGACAGAGGGAGAGAGAGAGAAGAGAGAGAGAGATGAAAAATGAGAAAGAAAGAAGAAAGAAAGAAGAGAGTGTGTTAGAGAGAGAGAGAAGAGACAGAGAGACAGAAAGGGAGAGGGAGAGAGAGACTGACAGAAAGAGAGAGAGAGAGTGAGAGAGAGAGAAGAGAGAGAGAGAGGAGAGACAAAGAGAGGAGAGTGAGAAAGGAGAGAGAGAGAGACAGAGAGAGAGAGAGAGAACTGAAAGAAGAGAGAGAGAGATGGAGAGACAGTGTTAGAGAGAGAGGGATAAAGAGAGAGAGATGAGAAAGAGAGAGAGAAAGAAGAGAGACAGAAAGAGAGAGAGAAAAAAACAGAAAGAGAGAGAGAGAGAGGGAAAGAAAGAAAGAGAGAGAGTGACAGAGAGGAGAGAGAGAGACTGATAGAAAAGAGAGAGAGAGAAGGAGAGAGAGAGGGGAGAGACAGAGAGAGAGAGAGAGAGAGAGAGAGAGAGAGAGAGAGAGAGAGAAAGAGAAAGAGAATGGGACTGCTTGCTTAATCTTTGACTTCCCATGGACAATAACACAAAACATCAGTGTTTGGTCCAATTTCCCACGTCTGCCATTGTTAAAATCTGTTTGATATTTAACATTCAAATAACACAAGGGCCAAAAAATAATATTGATACAGCCACCAGCAACTGGCTTCAGGCTTTGAACAATACAAAAATACAACAACAACAAAAAAAAAAGGAAAGAAAGAAAAATTATATAGCAATGACATTACAAACACATTACATTACATTAATATTAATACAGCCACCAGTAACTGACTTCAGGCTTTGAACAATACAAAAACAAAAAACTAAACAAAAAAAGATTATATATCAATGACATTACAAACACATGACATTACATTACGTTACATTATGTATAGTCATTACTTGGTAGGCACAAACATTGCGTATCATTATGATTTTATTACACATACGGGTAACGCCAATATACATATGTACAGTAGATATAACGCCAGTATCCACATTTATACTAGAGATAAGCCAGTGTACACATGAACGCATAGATCTGGTGCCGTGTAAATGTTATGCTGCTGCTGCTGATGATGATGATGATGATTGTTATTGTTATTTATTGTTATCATCTTGTTCTTGTTCTTGTTCTTCTTCGTCTTCGTATCTTGTTCTTGTTCTTGTTCTTGTCCTTCTTCGTCATTTTCTTCTTCCTCTTTTTCTTCTTCTTCGTCTCCTCCTCCTCCTACTCCTACTCGATAACGACAATGTACACATGGTCAACACTGACAACACAAAAATTCATGTCACAACAAATATATTATCACACACAGACTTTGATTTCAGTGGAAACGCCGTTTGCAAACATAGCTGGTTAACAACGCACACGTTCATGTGCACAAAGACACGCAGACGGACAGAGAGAGAGCAACAAACAGACAGACAGGCACACGCACATGCACACGCACATATGCACACACACACACACACATCACACACACACACACACACACACACACACACACACACACACACACACACACACACACACACTACACTCACACACACACACCACACGCACGCACTAAACAATGAAATACGTAGACAAATGAAAATCTATTGAATAAAACGATTATGAAACATCCATTAAATAAAAGGATTGATGTGATTAACACAGAGAGTATCCTCGTTCAGGACTGGTTAATGTGATGAGCATAGAGAGGATGTTCATTCAGGATTGATAGAGAGGATGTTCATTCAGGACTGGTTAATATGATGAAGTCATGGAAGATGTTCATTCAAGCCTTGCTAAAGTAATGAACATGAAAAGGATGTCCATTCAGGACTGGTTAATGCGACGAACTTAGAGAAGATGTTCATTGAAGACTGGCTAAAGTAATGAACATAGAGAGGATGTTCATTGAAGACTGGCTTATGTAATGAACATAGAATGTTCATTCAAGACTGGCTAAAGTAATAAACATAGGATGTTTATTCAAGACTGGCTAAAGTAATGAACGTAGAGAGGATGTTCATTCAAGACTGGCTAAAGTAATGAACATAGGATGTTTATTTTAAGACTGGCTAAAGTAATGAACATAGAAAGGATGTTCATTCAAGACTGGCTAAAGTAATAAACTTAGGATGTTCATTTAAGACTGGCTAAAGTAATGAACATAGAAAGGATGTTCATTCAGGACTGGCTAAAGTAATAAACATAGGATGTTCATTCAGGACTGGTTAAAGTAATGAACATAGGATGTTCATTCAGGACTGGCTAAAGTAATAAACATAGGATGTTCATTCAGGACTGGTTAAAGTAATAAACATAGGATGTTCATTCAGGACTGGCTAAAGTAATAAACATAGGATGTTCATTCAGGACTGGTTAAAGTAATAAACATAGGATGTTCATTCAGGACTGGTTAAAGTAAATAAACATAGGATGTTCATTCAGGACTGGCTAAAGTAATAAACATAGGATGTTCATTCAGGACTGGTTAAAGTAATAAACATAGGATGTTCATTCAGGACTGGTTAAAGTAATAAACATAGGATGTTCATTCAGGACTGGTTAAAGTAATAAACATAGGATGTTCATTCAGGACTGGTTAAAGTAATAAACATAGGATGTTCATTCAGGACTGGTTAAAGTAATAAACATAGGATGTTCATTCAGGACTGGTTAAAGTAATAAACATAGGATGTTCATTCAAGACTGGTTAAAGTAATAAACATAGGATGTTCATTCAGGACTGGTTAAAGTAATAAACATAGGATGTTCATTCAGGACTGGTTAAAGTAATAAACATAGGATGTTCATTCAGGACTGGTTAAAGTAATAAACATAGGATGTTCATTCAGGACTGGCTAAAGTAATAAACATAGGATGTTCATTCAGGACTGGTTAAAGTAATAAACATAGGATGTTCATTCAGGACTGGTTAAAGTAATAAACATAGGATGTTCATTCAGGACTGGTTAAAGTAATAAACATAGGATGTTCATTCAGGACTGGTTAAAGTAATAAACATAGGATGTTCATTCAGGACTGGTTAAAGTAATAAACATAGGATGTTCATTCAGGACTGGCTTAAAGTAATAAACATAGGATGTTCATTCAGGACTGGTTAAAGTAATAAACATAGGATGTTCATTCAGGACTGGTTAAAGTAATAAACATAGGATGTTCATTCAGGACTGGTTAAAGTAATAAACATAGGATGTTCATTCAGGACTGGTTAAAGTAATAAACATAGGATGTTCATTCAGGACTGGTTAAAGTAATAAACATAGGATGTTCATTCAGGACTGGTTAAAGTAATAAACATAGGATGTTCATTAAAGGGACTGGTTAAAGTAATAAACATAGGATGTTCATTCAGGACTGGTTAAAGTAATAAACATAGGATGTTCATTCAAACTGGTAAAGTAATAAACATAGGATGTTCATTCAGGACTGGTTAAAGTAATAAACATAGGATGTTCATTCAGGACTGGCTAAAGTAATAAACATAGGATGTTCATTCAGGACTGGTTAAAGTAATAAACTTAGGATGTTCATTCTGGACTGGCTAAAGTAATAAACATAGGATGTTCATTCAGGACTGGTAAAGTAATAAACTTAGGATGTTCATTCTGGACTGGTAAAGTAATAAACATAGGATGTTCATTCAGGACTGGCTAAAGTAATAAACATAGGATGTTCATTCAGGACTGGCTAAAGTAATAACATAGGATGTTCATTCAGGACTGGATCTAGGTGTTCATCAAGTAAATAATGAACATAGGATGTTCATTCAGGACTGGTTAAAGTAATGAACATAGGATGTTCATTCAGGACTGGTTAAAGTAATAAACTTTAGGATGTTCATTCAGGACTGGTTAAAGTAATAAACTTAGGATGTTCATTCGGACTGGCTAAAGTAATGAAACATAGGATGTTCATTCAGGACTGGCTAAAGTAATAACATAGGATTTCATTCAGACTGGCTAAAGTAATAAACATAGGATGTTCATTCAGGACTGGTTAAAGTAATAAACATAGGATGTTCATTCAGGACTGGCTAAAGTAATGAACATAGGATGTTCATTCAGGACTGGTTAAAGTAATAAACATAGGATGTTCATTCAGGACTGGCTAAAGTAATAAACATAGGATGTTCATTCAAGACTGGCTAAAGTAATAAACATAGGATGTTCATTCAGGACTGGTTAAAGTAATAAACATAGGATGTTCATTCAAGACTGGCTAAAGTAATAAACATAGGATGTTCATTCAGGACAGGCTAAAGTAATAAACATAGGATGTTCATTCAGGACTGGTTAAAGTAATAAATATAGGATGTTTATTCAGGACTGGTTAAAGTAATAAACATAGGATGTTCATTCAGGACAGGCTAAAGTAATAAACATAGGATGTTCATTCAGGACTGGTTAAAGTAATAAACATAGGATGTTCATTCAAGACTGGTTAAAGTAATAAACATAGGATGTTCATTCAAGACTGGCTAAAGTAATAAACATAGGATGTTCTTTCAAGACTGGCTAAAGTAATAAACATAGAAAGGATGTTCATTCAGGACTGGCTAAAGTAATAAACATAGGATGTTCATTCAGGACTGGCTAAAAATAAACATAGGATGTTCATTCAGGACTGGCTAAAGTAATGAACATAGAAAGGATGTTTATTCAGGACTGGCTAAAGTAATAAACATAGGATGTTCATTCAGGACTGGCTAAAGTAATAAACATAGGATGTTCATTCAGGACTGGCTAAAGTAATAAACAAAGGATGTTTATTCAGGACTGGTTAAAGTAATAAACATAGGATGTTCATTCAGGACTGGCTAAAGTAATAAACATAGGATGTTCATTCAGGACTGGTTAAAGTAATAAACATAGGATGTTCATTCAGGACTGGTTAAAGTAATAAACATAGGATGTTCATTCAGGACTGGTTAAAGTAATAAACATAGGATGTTTATTCAGGACTGGTTAAAGTAATAAACATAGGATGTTCATTCAGGACTGGCTAAAGTAATGAACACAGAGAGGATGTTCACTCAAGCCTTGCTAAAGTAATGAACATTGAAAGGATGTCCATTCAGGACTGGTTAATGTGGCGAACATAGAGAGGATGTTCATTCAAGACTGATTAATGTGATGAACATGGAGAGGGTGCTCATTGAAGATTGGCTAAGTAATGAACATAGAGAGGATTGGCTAAACTAATGAACAGAGACAGGATGCTCATTCATGACTGGGTAATGTGATGAAGTCAGTGATTATGTTCATTCAAGACTGGTTAGTGTGATGAACATAGTTAGGATGTTCCGTCAGGACAGGTTAATGGATTAATTCAGGGAAGATGTTCATTCCAGACTGGTAAATGTGATGAACTTGAGGACGATGTTTATTCAATGTATTGAATTAAAGAGGAAAGGGATGCTCATTAAGGACCGGTTGACTTAATGAACTCATGGAGTATGGTGAGTATGTTCGTGTAATTGATAAGCTCAGAGATATATCATTTAATCTGATGAACTCAGAGAAGATAGTCATTCAGGTCTTTTTGATGAATGAACTCAAGGAGAATGTTCATTTAATATCACGAATTCAAGGAATATATTCATTTAATACGATGAACTCAGGGAGGATGTTCATTCGAGACTGATTGAGGTAATGAACTCAGCGAATAAATAATAAACTCTGAGAGAATGTTGAATCAAAACTGGTTTATCTCATGAAGTCAGGGATGTGTTTCTTTCAAGATTGCTTGATGTAATGAGAATTCAGGGAGGATGTTCATTATTGTAATGAACTCAGGGAGGATGTTCATTAATGTAATGAACTCAGGAAAGATGTTCATTTAGTACCGGTTGATGTGATGAAGTCGGAGAGAATGTGATTAATGAGCAACCGTCATTATCTGCTCGTCGCCTGACTTGCACGTGACCTTGACCTCGATGGTGTCATCTTCAGCACCAGCCATCTCCCAGTAACCCCCGTCTCCCCCCTTCCCTCCCTCAGAGAGATATGGGGAATGAGAGATGATGTACTGAATATCGATACCAATGATGTGGAAACGATTTATCAGTGAAAGGTAGTGACGACTCACAACTCTCGTTCTGACACATACAATTATCTCTGATCCCCTGCTGGCTTCTATCTGTTTGTATGTACGTGTGTCTGTAGGTGTGTCTGTAGGTGTGTCTGTATGTATGTCTGTATGTGTGTCTATAGGTGTGTCTGTATGTGTGTCTGTATGTGTGTCTCTGTATATGTGCCTGTGTGTGTATCTGTCTCTGTGTGTTTTGTGTATGTCTGTGTGTGTGTGTCTGTGTGTGTGTCTGTATGTGTGTCTGTATGTGTGTCTCTGTATATGTGCCTCTGCGTGTCTGTCTGTATGTGTTTGTGTGTGTGTGTGTGTGTGTATGTGTGTCTGTGTCTGTGTGTGTGTATGTGTATCTGTATGTGTGTCTGTATGAATGTCTGTATGTGTGTCTCTGTATATGTGCCTGTGTGTGTCTGTCTGTATGTTTTGTGTGTGTCTTTTGTGTGTCTGTCTGTATGTGTGTATGTGTATCTGTATGTGTGTCTGTTTGTGTGTCTCTGTATATGTGCCTGTGTGTGTATCTGTCTCTGTGTGTGTTTTGTGTATGTCTGTGTGTGTGTCTGTGTGTGTATCTGTATGTGTGTCTCTGTATATGTGCCTCTGCATGTCTGTCTGTATGTGTTTTTGTGTGTGTCTGTATGTGTCTCTGTGTCTGTGTGTGTGTATGTGTATCTGTATGTGTGTCTGTATGAATGTCTGTATGTGTGTCTGTATGTGTGTCTCTGTATATGTGCCTCTGTGTGTCTGTCTGTACGTGTGTTTTTGTGTGTGTCTGTTGTGTGTCTGTCTGTATGTGCGTCTGTGTCTGTATTTGTGTCTGTGTATTTGTGTCTGCATATGTGTGTGTCTGTGTGACTGTTTGTCTATGTGTCTTGTTTGTCTGTCTGTCTGTATGTCTGTCTGCGTGTGTATCTGTATATATGTCTGTGTCTGTCTAACGTGCCTCTGTATCTGTCTGCATGTGTGCCTGTCTGTGTCTTTCTGTCTGTGTGCCTGTCTTGTGTGTGTGTCTGTATGTGTCTGTCTGTAGTTTGTCTATCTGTCGGTATGTGTGTGTGTGTGTGTGTGTGTGTGTGTGTGTGTGTGTGTCTGTCTATGTGTGTGTCTATCTGTCTGTGTCTGTATGTGTGTCCGTGTCTATTTGTATGTGTGTCTAATTGTGTCAGTCTGTGTATGGCTGTGTTTGTGTGTGTGTGTGTGTGTGTGTGTGTGTGTGTGTGTGTGTGTGTGTGTGTGTGTGTGTGTGTGTGTGTGTGTGTGTGTGTACCTGTGTGTACCTGTGTGTTGCCTGTCTCTCTGGCTGGCTGGTAGTGTATTTACCCGTGTGTTTGTCTGTCTGTCTAAGCACACGTAGAATGTTTTAATATGTAGTCATTCATTTAGTTAGACATTTCAGTCGCCTACAGGGCAAGGAATGATTAATAAAAGCACATATGGTTCTTCTCTGTTATCCTTGGAAATAATAAAGATTGAGTTGATCTGTCCTTACCTCTCTCTCTCTTTCTTTCCACAATATATTTTGTTTTTCATTTTCTAATAATTTTCTCTCTGTGTGTGTGTATTTCTATCTGCCGATGACAGTGGACGTTTCTAGACTGTTGCCAGTGATAACCCTTGTGTTGCCGTGGAATCTTTGACGTGTGCTGATTAATGCTTCGCACGGTATCTCCATTTAGCGTCTCCACTAAAAACAAATTAGCACCAACTCCAGCACTTAGAGTCTATCATCATCATTATCATCATCATCATCAGCAGCAGCAGCAGCGGCATCATCATCACCATCATCATCACCACCATCATCATCACCACCATCATCATCACCACCATCATAATCACCACCACCACCACCACCACTACCACCACCATCATCATCATCATCATCATCATCATGTGCCCTGCCGCATGGTATTGGCGATCATGGCCCTCCATACAAATCTATCCCTTGTCGCTGCAAGTACATCTCCCACCCTCTCTGTCCTCAGTCACCCTACAAGTCCGTCCAATATTTTCTCCCTGGATCTACCTAGTGTTCTCCTTCTCTCCAGATTTCCTGTTGTGACTACGTGCTCTAATTTCTCTTGCCTCATAACATGTCCTATAAATGTTGCTTGTCTTTTCTTAATCTTCTTTATTAATGTTCTTCTTGTGTCTGCCTCCTTCAAGACTGTCCCGTTTGTTTTCTTTGCTGTCCATGGAACTCTCAACAGTTTTCTTAGAAACCACATTTCAGCTGCCTAAAACTTGTTCTGACTTTGCGTGTTGACTGTCCACTTAGAATCTAGTGGAAGAAATATCCTTGTCTATTCTGTGATTGGAATCTGGGACATCTGGCGTCCAAGGTAGCTGCTGTAACTGTTAGGTCACCAGTCCACTGATCTGAGTAAAAACACGTTGTAGATACAAAACTGAGTCACGTATCATTCGTTAGCTGACACCGTCTTTCCCCTATCTCTGTCTGTCTGTTTGGCTGGCTGGCTGGCTGGCTGACTGGCTGGCTGGCTGACTGACTGGCTGGCTGGCTGACTGGCTGGCTGGCTGGCTTTGTCTGCACTTCTGTTCTATGTCTGTGTAATGTCTTGTTTTGTACCAGACGTTTTGTCAAAGATGACTTAATTTGTACACTGTCGCTTGTTTTGTACAGGATGACTTTTTTTCTGTACAAGATATTAGGTGTTTTTTGTTGTTGTTGGTTTTTTTTTTTTTTTACAAAATGACATGTTTTGAACTAGATGTCTTTTTTTTACAAGATGGCTTGTTTTGTACAAGTATGACTTGTTTTGTACAAGATGACCTGTCTTCTTTTGTACAAGATGGATGGTCTTAGTTTCGTACATATACATGATGGCTTGCCATTATTTGTGCAAAATTGCTCGTCTTGTTTTGCACAAGATGATTTGTCTGATTTTTTTTATACAAGATGACCAGTCTTATTTTGTACAAGATGCCTTGTCTTGTTTTGTAAAGATGTCTTGTTTTCTACAAGATGGTCTGTTTTGTTTTGCACAACAGTGCTCATATTGTTTTGTACAAGATGACTTGTCTGTGTTTATACAAGATGCCTTGTCTCGTTTTGTACAAGACGCCTGGTCTTGTTTTGTACAACATGCCTGTCTTGTTTTGTATAAGATGGCCTGTTTTGTGTTACACAACATTGCTCATCTTGTTTCGTACAAGGTGATTGTCTGGTTTAGCACAAGATGACTTGTTTTGTACGAGATGACTTGTCCCTGGATGTCGGCTGCTGTCTGGAAAAAGATCTCCATAAGTTAGGTTTGGCGTGGTTTTCTTTTCGCGCTAGTTTCACTACATTGTAGGAAATACGCCATTTTCTTTGAACTCCCTGTATAGACGCTTCTGTCTGATCCAGTCTATCACTCGTCCGATAAACCGGAAATCTTTGCACCGCCATTAACGTCTGATCCAGTCTATCACTTGTCCAATAAACCGGAACTATCTTCACCGCCATTAACGTCTGTACCACTTGTCTGATAAACCGGAACTATCTTCACCGCCATTAACGTCTGTACCACTTGTCCGATAAACCGGAACTATCTTCACCGCCATTAACGTCTGTACCACTTGTCTGATAAACCGGAACTATCTTCACCGCCATTAACGTCTGTATCACTTGTCCGATAAACCGGAACTATCTTCACCGCCATTAACGTCTGTATCACTTGTCCGATAAACCGGAACTATCTTCACCGCCATTAACGTCTGTATCACTTGTCTGATAAACCGGAACTATCTTCACCGCCATTAACGTCTGTATCACTTGTCTGATAAACCGGAACTATCTTCACCGCCATTAACGTCTGTATCACTTGTCCGATAAACCGGAACTATCTTCACCGCCATTAACGTCTGATCCACTCTATTACTTGTCTAATAAGAACCAGAAAAACAAAAAACAAAAACAACAACAACAACAACAACAAACCCCACGAAAATAGAAACAGAACGCATATTTTAATGCAACCAGACAAGTCAAGCGCAAATTTCGGCCAACTGGCCTTTGTCAAGTCCTTTTCTCCCACTGGACGAAACAGCAGGGAACTTTTAGTCTCTTTCTCCTGATTTGTGTATTTGGTGTTTGTGAGCTAACGTTTCAGCTTGACAAAGGCCAGTTGGCCGAAAACTTGCGCCTGCGTTGTCTGGTTGTATTAAATACGCGTTCTGGTTCTTTTTCGTGTTCTTTCTGGTTCCTGTTTGCTTGAACGCGGGCAGTCACACTTGTTTAGGATTACTTGTCTGATAAACCAGAACTCTCCGCACCACCATTAACGTCATTAAAAGTTGCGTCCTGATTGGACACAAAGCTCCGTTTCCTGTCCACAACACAAGGGCCGCTGATTGGTCGACTCAAGATACTGACTGGTCAACTTAAGTCACTAACCGTTCGACTGAAGACACTGACTGGTTGAAGGAAGACACTGACTGATCGACTTAAGACACTGACTGGTTGACAAAGGTCGCTGACTGGTCATATAGAGACATTGTCCATTGTCCACACAAAAGAAGATAACAAGAGAATGGTAGTGAAAAACGAAGACCAGTCAGACACTGACCACACTGACCACACAGAGCACACTGATCACATTGAGCACACTGATCACACTGAGCACACTGATCACACTGACCACACTGACCACACTGATCACACTGACCACACTGACTACACTGACCACACTGACCACACTGAGCACACTGATCACACTGACCACACTGAGCACACTGAGCACACTGATCACACTGACCACACTGACCACATTGACCACACTGACCACATTGACCACACTGACCACACTGATCACGCTGACCACACTGATCACACTGACCACAAAGAGCACATTGACCACACAGAGCACACTGACCATATTGATCACACTGACCACACAGAGCACACTGACCACACTGATCACACAGAGCACACTGACCACACTGATCACACAGAGCACACTGACCACATTGATCACATTGACCACACAGAGCACACTGACCACACAGAGCACACTGACCACACAGAGCACACTGACCACACAGAGCACACTGACCATACTGACCACACAGAGCACACTGACTACACTGACCACATTGAGCACACTGACCACGCAGAGCACACTGACCACAATGACCACACTGACCACACAGACCACTCTGACCACAGGGACTTCACTGACCACACTGATCACATGAACCACACTGACCACACTGACCACATGGAACACACGGACCACATGGAACACACTGACCACATTGACCACACTGACCACATGGACCACACTGACCACACTGACCACACGAACACTTTCTTTCAGATGTCAATTTTTGCTTTCTTTTCATGACCAGCACTTTGAGAAAAAAACATGTTTGTTACTGGATCCTTTCTTAGTGTTTTGCCATATGTGGACACCCCCAAGGAACAGTAGACACAAATCTGAACACTTCAATGCTGGCAACTCGTTTTTTTTTCAATAAGTTCAGATCAGTTCATTGTGTCAGTTTGAGTCTTCTGACCAACAAATTCGTGCTCTGTTATTGCCGTGTCCTAAGGAAATATCATCATCATCATCATCATCATCATCATCATCATGTGCCCTCCCGCATTCTTTAGTACATGAACTATTACCGACACAGGAACATGTATCATACATCAAAATGAAGCTGGTCCTATGGGGATCACATCCCTACTTCTCAACAAAGTCACCGTTTCTCTCAATAGCAATGTTTCACCTTCGAATGAGGGCATGTATCCCTGCCTCGTAAAATTCTGTTGACACTGCTTGGAGCTACGTCTTCACTGCAGTTTTCACTTCCTCAACAGTGGCATAATGTTTGCCTCTCAAACCCTCTTTCATGGGCCCGAACAGATGATAGGCTGAAGGCGCTAAGTCTGGTGAGTATGGAGGATGCGGTAAGGTTGTCCATCCGAATGAGGCGATTGTCTCCCTTATCCTGATGCTTGTGTGTGGTTGAGCATTGTCATGCAGAAGGAGGACATTATCGATTTGCAAATTGGGTCTCACTCGTCGGATTTTTGCTTTGAGCTTCGTCAGGGTCTTAATGTATGCCTCAGATTTTATTGTTTCTCCTCTTGTCAAGAAATCAACCAGAATGACACCCTGAGCATCCCAAAAGACAGTCGCCTTGATTTTTCCAGCTGACTTTTCCGTCTTGAACTTTTTCGGTTTTGGTGACGTAGGGTGGCGACATTCCATTGACTGTCTCTTTGATTCCGGTTCATAATGGTGAATCCATGATTCATCACCGGTAACGAGCCTTCCAAAGAAGATGTTGTCTCTTTGATTTTGTTAAAGAAGTTCAGTGTAGGCATTGACCCTGTCAGTCTTGCGTTCGGTAGTCAGCTCTCTCGGTACCCGACGGGCACACACTTTTGAAAACCCAAGTGATTCAACAATGTTATAAGCACTTCCATGGCTCACTTCAAGGTTTTCTGCCAACTCCTCAAGATTTATGCGCGTATCTTCTCTAATCAGAGCATCTGCTTTTGCTTTATTGGCAGGATTCACAGAAGTGGACGGACGGCCAGAACGGGGTTTATCGGCTACGCTCGCAGTTCCCACCTTTTCATCATTCAGACGAAAGACCCACCTGCGAACATTGCTATAATCTAAAGTATTCTCCTTATACACATGCTGTAATCGTCTGTGATTGTTCACGGGGGGTTTCCCCTCAGCAACAAGGAATTCAATCACTGCTCTTTGTTTTTGACGCAGCTCTAAGCGGGCAGCCATTTTGAATTTTCCTCACGCGTCTATGAACCAGAAACATACCAAACAAAATATTTCGGTCCGTAACAGTTATAATCATTTGTAACTGAGCAACATTTCAGGTAATTTTTTCAAAAACTTCGTCTGATATAAATAAAAAGGCATTACGTTTTGACTCACCCTCGTACATCTCCCACCCTCTCTGTCTTCAGCCACCCTGCAAGTCCGTCCAATATTTTCTCTCTGGGTCTACTTGGTGCTCTCTTTCCCTCCAGCTTTCCTGTTGCGACCAGGTGCTCTAATTTCTCTTTTCTCATAAAATGTCCTATAAATGTTGCTTGTCTTTTTCCTAATCTTCTTTATTAATGATCTCTTGTGTCTGCTTCCTTAAAGACTGTCTCGTTTGTTTTCTTTGCTGTCGATGGCACTCTCAACATTCTTCCTAGAAACCACATTTCAGTTGCCTCAGTTTTGTTCCGACTTTGCGTGTTGACGGAAAATACGGAAAAAGGAGGAGATGTCCACACATCAAAACACGTATTGAAGTTAGCTACACGCAAACCAAATGGCTTCCTTCAGTATTTAACATGCATCGTCTCATGGACAGGTCTCCTGTTTAGGTGCCATTATAGTAGTTAATTATTACCCTGGGAAATGAAAGATTGATCTGATTTGATCTGATTTGATGTGTATCAAGACTTAGCCCCCTGCAGGCTGATGAATGGCAGTGAGCAGGAAATGTTGATTGCATGTCTGCAGGTCGGGAGAGATCTAACCCCAGACAAGGGACTCAGGACTGAAGTTGTGTATTGACCCGCGAGTCAGGCTGCCTGCTGTGTCGGCGTGCAGATGTCTGCTTGTTTGTTTGCACCGTTTGTTTAGACGAAAGGCTGATGTCAGCCTAACGTCACTCAGCGTGTAATCCAGTATAGATGACAAGGAGAAACATCACACGGCTGACGTCAAGACACCGATCATGTTATCATTGTCTTGACAGTTATTGATTATGTCACGACATTTACAAACATTGACAACATCGGGCTTTGCCTTCACTTGCACTGTCAGGGCCAACTGGAGGATATTGACTCCACGAACACTGCTGAATCCGCTTAGTTTCCATTGGATTGTAACGACCAGCCAACCACGCTACCCTCACAACATGCGTTGGTCTACACAAAATGTACACTGCTGAAACAGAGATAATTCATCGTGTGCGTGTGTGGTGTGTGTGTGTGTGTGTGTGTGTGTGTGTGTGTGTGTGTGTGTGTGTGTGTGTGTGTGTGGTGTGTGTGTGTGTGTGTGTGTGTGTGTGTGTGTGTGTGTGTGTGTGTGTGTGTGTGTGTGTGTGTGTGTGTGTGTGTGGTGTGTGTGTGTGTGTGTAATGTGTGTGTGTTTGTGTGTGTGTGTGGTGGTACACTATCTCGTTTCCTCTGTGAGAGAGTGAGAGATGAGATAGAGAGAAAATGTGTGTATGTTTGTGTGTTTGTGTGTGTGTGTGGGGTGTGTGTGTGTGTGTGTGTGTGTGTGTGTTGTTGTGTGTGTGTGTGGACTTTGAGTTTGTGTGTGTGTGTGCGTGCATGCGCGCGCGCGCGCGTGTGTGTATGTGTGTGTGAGTGTGTGTTTATGTGTGTGTGCGTGCATACGTGTTGTGTACACTGTCATTTTCTCCATGAGAGAGATAGAGAGAGAGAAAGAGAGAGAGAGAGAGATGTGTGTGTGTGTGTGTGTGTGTGTGTGTGTTGTGTGTGTGTGTGTGTGTGTGTGTGTGTGTGTGTGTGTGTGTGTGTGTGTGTGTGTGTGTTCAGTGTCAATAAGGGAAGTGTCCATTTTATATCAATCCAGACAGGAAATGACGTATCAACCCATTTTTTTCTGCTCTATGTAACAGTCTGTCCATCGCTGACTGTGTCGGCATCTGATTGGATAAAGTACATACTCTGTTCATAGCTAGCTGCCTCGACCTCTCTTATTGGATTACTGACAAAGTCTGTCCAAAGCTCGCTATGTCGGCTTCTCTGATTGGACAAATGACACAGTCAGTCGTTGCTTGCTGTATCAACCTCTCTGATTGGATAAGTGAAGCAGTCTATCCATCGCTCGCTGTTCGGCCTCTCTGTTTCAGTTTCACTTTCAGTTTCTCAAGATGACGTCTACGCGCTCGGAACGAATTCCATATACACTAACGTCACAGGTGCCACGTGTATGGTGACCGTGGCACATGCCTTAAGCCTGCACATAAACCCATCAGCTGGCCAGATCCTGAGGCCCTACCTAGACTATGTTTTACCTAGTCTATATTTCATACATGTATTTTATCAGCCTACCACTGGAATAATCTTGGTTACATGTAAATGACACCCTCTCTGATTGAATACATAGACTCTTTTCATCTATAGCTGGCAGTATCAACCTCTCTGATTGGTTAAATTACAGTTTCTATCTCATTGTGTTCGCCTCTCTGATTGGATGTGACAAGTTTTGCTTGTGCTAGCTGTGTCCGCCTGTCTGATTACATAAAATGACAGTCTTGCCATAGCTTGCTGTGTCATCCTCTCTGATTGGATAAAGAGACACAGCCTTGCCAAAGCCAACTGTGTCAGCCTCTCTGATTGGATAAGTGACCCAGTATTGTCATAGCCTGCTGCGTCAGCCTCTCTGATTAAATAAAGGAGCACAGTATTGTCATAGCCTGCTGTGTCAGCCTCGCTGTGTCAGCCTTTCTGATTGGATAAAGTGACAGTCTTGCCATTGCTTGCTGTGTCAACCTCTCTGATTGGATAAAGGGACTCAGTCTCGCTATAGCCAGCTGTGTCAGCCTCTATGGTTGGATAAAGTGACACAGTTTTGCCATAACCTGCAGTGTCAACCTCTCTGATTGGGTAAAGTGACAGTCTTGCCATAGCTCAGTGTGTCAGCTTTGCTGATCGGATAAAGTGACACAGTCTTGCCATAGCTCAGTGTGTCAACTTTGCTGATTGGATAAAGTGACACAGTCTTGCCATAGCTTACTGTGTCAGCTTCGCTGACTGGATAAAGTGGCACAGTCTTGCCATATCTCGCCATGTCAGCTTCCCTGATCGGATAAAGTGGCACAGTCTTGCCATATCTCGCCATGTCAGCTTCCCTGATTGGATAAAGTGGCACAGTCTTGCCATAGCTCAGTGTGCCAGCTTCCATGACTGGATAAAGTGACACAGTCTTGCCATAGCTCAGTGTGCCAGCTTCCATGACTGGATAAAGTGACACAGTCTTGCCATAGCTCAGTGTGTAAGCTTTGCTGATTGGATAAAGTGACACAGTCTTGCCATAGCTCAGTGTGTCAGCTTTGTTGACTGGATAAAGTGACACAGTCTTGTCATAGCTCAGTGTGTCAGCTTCCCTGATTGGATAAAGTGACACAGTCTTGCCATAGCTCACTGTGTCAGCTTTGCTGACTGGGTAAAGTGACACAGTCTTGCCATAGCTCAGTGTGTCAGCTTTGCTGATCGGATAAAGTGACACAGTCTTGCCATAGCTCACTGTGTCAGCTTTGCTGACTGGGTAAAGTGACACAGTCTTGCCATAGCTCAGTGTGTCAGCTTTGCTGATCGGATAAAGTGACACAGTCTTGCCATAGCTCAGTGTGTCAACTTTGCTGATTGGATAAAGTGACACAGTCTTGCCATATCTCGCCATGTCAGCTTCCCTGATCGGATAAAATGGCACAGTCTTGCCATAGCTCACTGTGTTAGCTTTGCTGACTTGATAAAGTGGCCAGACAGAAAACACGAGATGCTGACAGGCCATGTGATTAAACAGATAAGGTGAGCAGATGGTGGGTGGAGTGGAGAAGAAGGGGGCAGAAACTGAAAAAGATCGGAATCTATTTCCTGAGGCGAGGCTTAGTGAGCCACAGACTTCATCAATCGTCATGTGAAGGGAAGAATCAATACAGTGTAGCAATACTGAAGGAGATCCAGACAAATCAATAATGTTTGAAGTTCTAATATCACGTGAAGAAGAGAATCAATACACTGTAACAATATTGAAGAAGAATCAGATTAATCAATACTGACTGAAGTCTTACGTATTGAAGGAGAACCAGCCACATCAGTACTGACCGAAGTATTTCGTATTGAAGGAGAAGAAGCCACATCAATACTGACTGAAGTCTTAGTGTCATATAAAGAGGAGAATCATTCGTATTGCAGGAGAACCATCCACATCAATACTGACTGACACTTTTTCGTATTGAAGGAGAACCACCCACATCAATACTGACTGAAGTCTTTCGTACTGAAGGAGAAGAAGCCACATCAATACTGACTGAAGTTTTTCGTATTCAAGGACAACCAGCCACATCAGTGCTGACCGAAGTATTTCGCATTGAAGGTGAAGAAGCAACATCAATACTGGCTGAAGTTTTTGTGTCATATAAAGAGGACAGTCCTTCGTATTGCAGGAGAACCATCCACATTAATACTGACCAAAGTTTCTCGTATTGAAGGAGAACCAGCCACTTCAATACTGGCTGAAGTCGTAGTGTCATATAAAGAGGAGAATCCTACGTATTACAGGAGAACCAGCCACATCAATACTGATTGAAGTCTTTTGTTATTGCAGGAGAACCAGCCACATCAATACTGACTGAAGTCTTTCGTATTGCAGAAGAACCAGCCACATCAATACTGACTGAAGTCTTTCGTATTACAGGAGAACCAGCCACATCAATACTGACTGAAGTCTTTCGTATTGAAGGAGAACCAGCCTCAATAATACTGACCGAAGTCTTATTGTTATGTAAAGAGGAGAATAAATACTATCTAGCAATATTACAGGAGAAATGGCCAAATCAATACCAACTGAAGCCAAAGCGTAATATGAGTAGGAGAACTACTCCTATTTCAGGAGAACCGGCCAAATCAATACTGACGGAAAACTTATCATCATGTAAAGAGGAGAATCAATACGATGTGGCAATATTACAGGAGAACCAGCCAGATCAGGACTGACTGAAGTCTTAACAATGTCATGTGAAATATTTTGATGAAAGATCTGCTTAATCCCTTGTCTGTGCCTGTTTCAGATGAAGGTTATATCATGGCAATGATAATTGATAAGGTGTAAGTACTGTAAGTCTATATACAGGTGTGATTCAATAGGACACGTGTGGTTCAAGACTGAATGCTGCTGACGGAGGTGTGAGACAGGACAGGTGTGTTTCAGGAGGATAGGTTACTTCAGTAGGACAGGTGTGCTTCAGCAAGACAGATATGCTTCAGTGGACAGGTGTGCTTCAGTAGGACATGTGTGCTTAGTAGGACATGTGTGCTTCATTGGGGCAGGTGTGCTTCAGTGGGACATGTGTGCTTCAGTAGGACAAAGGTGGGTCAATAGGACAGGTTACTTCAGTAGGACAGGTATGGTTCATGGACATGTGTGTTTCAGTAGGGCAGGTGTGCGTCAATAGGACAGAAGTGGGTCACTGGGACAGATGTGCTTCAGTAGGACAGGTATGGTTCATAGGACAGAAGTGGTTCAGCAGGACAGGTGTGCTTCAGTAGGGGAGATACTCCTAAGTAGAACAGGTGTGCTCCAGTAGGGTGAACGTTGTTCAGTAGGACAAATATTCTTCAGTAGGGGAGGTGTTCTTTAGTAAGACAGGTATGCTTCAGTAGGACAGGTGTTATTACATAGGACAGGTGTTCTTTAGTAGGATAGGTGTAGTTCAGTAGGACATGTGTGGTTCAGTAGGACAGGTGTGCTTCAGTGGGACATGTGTGCTTTAGTGGGAGATAAATGGGTCAGTAGGACAGGTTACTTTAGTAGGACATGTATGGTTCATAGGACATGTGTGTTTCAGTAGGGCAGGTGTGCTTCAATACCACAGAAGTGGGTCATTGGCACATGTGTTTTCAGTAGGACAAGTGTGCTTCAGTAGGACATGTATGGTTCATAGGACAGGTGTGCTTCAGTAAAACAGGTATGGTTCATAGGACAGGTGTGGTTCAGTAGGTGAGATGCGCTTCAGTAGGGGAGATACTCTTCAGTAGGACAGGTGTGCTTCAGTAGGACAGATATTCTTCAGTAGGGGAGGTGTTCTTTAGTAGGACAGGTGCGCTTCAGTAGGACAGGTGTTATTTAGTAGGAAGGTGTTCTTTAGTAGGACAGATGTGCTTCAGTAGGACAAGTGTGGTTGAGTAGAACATGTGTGTTTCAGTAGGACAGGTGTTTTTTAGTTGGACAGATGTGCTTCAGTAAGATATATGTGCTTCAGTAGGACAGGTATGCTTCATTTCGACAGGTGTGCTTTGTAGGACAGGTGTGCTTCAGCAGGACAGATGTGCTTCAGTAAAATAGAGGTGGTTCAGTAGAACAGATGTGCTTCAGTAGAGGAGGTGTTCTTCAGTAGAACAGCTATAGTTCATAAGCCAGGTGTGCTTCAGTAGGACAGAAGTGGTCAGTAGGACACGTGTGGTTCATTTGTCTTGTCTTGATTACTGTAATGCTCTCCTTTCTTGACTACCAGCTTCTTCTCTCTTCTGTCTTAATCGCATACAAAACACAGCTGCTCGTCTTGTCCTCGGAAAGAAAAAGTTTGATCATGTCAACCCCCTCCTACGCTCTCTTCATAGGACATGGTTCAGCAGGACAGGTGTGCTTCAGTAGGGGAGATACTCCTAAGTAGAACAGGTGTGCTCCAGTAGGGTGAACGTTGTTCAGTAGGACAGATATTCTTCAGTAGGGGAGGTGTTCTTTAGTAAGACAGGTATGCTTCAGTAGGACAGGTGTTATTACATAGGACAGGTGTTCTTTAGTAGGATAGGTGTGGTTCAGTAGGACATGTGTGGTTCAGTAGGCCTTTCTTGTATCTGGTTGCCTGTTTTGAATAGAATTAAATATAAACTGGATACCATGTATTACTAATCTATACACCAGCCTGTTTTATCATATCTTTGCGACAACATCAATATCAATACGCCAACTCACGCCTTGCGCTCATTTTCAGATACTCTTTCCATTCAAGTTCCTAGATTTAAAGAATTAACTGTCGGCCAGCGTTCTTTTGCTGTCTCAGGACCGTCTGCCTGGTCTAGACTTCCACTCTACCTTCGACTAACACCTACCCTTTCTGCTTTTAAATCCAATTTAAAAACTCATCTCTTTCCCCAACAATGAATTCTACAACTACTTCTTTCCCTCAATTTGGGTAGGCCTTTCTTGTATCTTGTAAGGTGGTCTTTGTTGATTGCATACGTATGTCTGGTGCGTGAGTGTGCTTTGATTTGAATTGTCAAGATTTGGGGCTATATAAATACTGTTATTATCATTATTATATTATTATTATCATTATATTATTATTATTATTATTTACTATTATTATTATTATCATCATCATCATTACTATAGTTATTTGTCATCATCATCATCATCATCATAACTAGTTTATTATGTTCAGAATACAGGTGTAGTTCAGGTGTGCCTCATTGGGATAGATGTGGTTCCAGATGCAGAGTCTTGTTGACAAATGTACTTTTCTGGGCCACGATTGTGACCATAGTTGTGTCATTTCTTTAAACTGAGACACTTAACTCTGACCACCTAAACAGCATTTAAAAAAAAAGTGATAAATAATGCATTCATTGACAGGAAAAAATCCTTTTCACCTTTCCCCTCCTTCTGTGTTCTCCATCCCGCCCCCTCCCTCCCCCCCCCCCCCCCAAAAAAAGGAAACAGAGTTCAATCTAAAAACATTGCTGGGTGTCACGGCAGCCAATGTGTTGGCTGTGATTGGATTAGCCATAATCTGTCTTGTCCAATCAGCACGCCTGTCTGACAAATATTTACGGCCTGTCTCATCCAATCAACATACGTGTTTTACAGCTAGCTACCCAACCACCACATTGGCCCAATGAACATCGTCCCTGCACTCTGTTGCCATCGATACTTGATGGTTTGTTAAAGCTGTTCTTTTAGGGCAAAACGATGCTTGTAGTCTCTGGATGTGTTTGATCCTGTGTCAGCAATTGCTGGACACATAGGTAAGTTGAACTGTGGCCATGTTGATGACGAAATATTGGTTTATGCTGTTGTTGTTATTGTTGTTGTTGTTGCTGTTGCACAGTGCCTTTATCTGTAAATTGAACTGTGGCCATGTTGATGAAATACTGATGTTCTTGTTGTTGTTGTTGTTGTTGCTGTTGCTATTGCTGTTGCACAGTGCCTTTATCTGTAATTTGAACTGTGGCCCTGTTGATAGCGAAATATTGGTATATGCTGTGTGTTATTGTTGTTGCAGTTGTTGTTATTGTTGTTGCTATCGCTGTTGCGCAGAAATGACGTATATGCAGACATACAGAATCCATATTGCGCGCTATTGTGTCAGGTCATCTTCACTCAACCTTTTCCTCACCTTGTTCTTGTTCTTGTTTTGTATTATCGTCCCAGCGTGTTCACGTTAAGGGACTCTCTTGAGGTTTTCCCTACCCTATACATAACACATTCATGTACTCCCATCACAACCACCCGCCTACATCTCGACACCCACCCATCCACCCATAGAAACTTGGAAACTTAGAAATTAATGAATTTAGGTCGGCAGCTCCTTTCTTGGGAGAATATCACAAGAAAATATTTTTGTTCAACTTACAATTAGACACAAAACCAAAGTTAATCAATGTAGTAATCCGTATGTGCTTTTCCATTTGTGCTTCACAAAAAAACAACAAATATGAATTACTGTATATACATGCCCATCCACTCAAAGAGAGAGGGGTGTAGGTAGGGATGGGTGGCTGGATGTTGTGGTGTGTGGAGGGACGGTGCAGTGTGACACACCTGCGAGACAGTTACAGTCTGACGCTGCTTCTATTATGGTCTGTCTGTCTGACATTGATCTGGCATTTTACTGCACCTGTCTCCCTGTCTCTGTGTCTCTGTCTCTCACTCTCTCTTTCATACACACACACACACACACACACACACACACACACACACACACATAATATATATAATATATAATATATATATAAGGTTAAGGTTAGGTTAAAGGTCCCATGGTCAATATGGCCGTAGGGGCGGTGAACTGTTAAAGATTCACCGTGTCTAGGGCACGGCATTATGAAAGGCGGAGCCCATCCCTCTCCTTTCGCCGCCTTTTTTAAATCTCCCCCGACCGAAGTCAGGTACCCATTCACTGCTGGTGGACAGAGAGAGTTTTCAGGCCGGAAAAATCGAACCAGCGTTTAGCGGATTCGAACCACCGACCTTCCGCACCGCAGACGAGCGCTCTAACCACTCGACTACAGGCCCCCATATATATATATATATACATATACATATACATATATATATACACAATATACATACACAAACACACACGCAAACACACACGCACACACATACACACGCACAGGCACGCACAGGCACGTACACACATACACAAACACACACACATACACACGCACACACACACACGCACAAACACACACGCACACACAACACACACGCGCACACACAAACACACACACACACCGCAAACACACACGCACACATACACACAAACACACACACATACACACACACACGCACAAACACACACACACACACTCACACACACATACACGCACAAACACACACGCACACGCACACGGGCACAAACATACACATACACACACACACACAACACACACACACACACACACACACACACACACACACACACACACACACACACACACACTCGATTCTCCTGTTTCTATGAAATCGTATTTATTCCACATGGTGAGTGACATACATACAGTCATCACCATTACCCAAGGGAAACATAATGCCCGCCCCTTGCCTCCCCCTCCCCCCCCCCCCCGCTCACCCCATGGCATGTCACCATGGGTTTGGCTAGTTCTGCCGCATGTTCACCTTGCCGGGGTCACTCATGTAACCACACCCATCAGTCCTGAGTCTCAGTGTGGCTTCGTCTATGGCGATTTTTTCCCCTGATGATCCGTTTCCTCTTTATAATCTTTGTCAGCAGTCTTTTCTCACGCAAAACACTTCACGTCTTTGTTGCCAGACATTTGTCTGATTTTCCCTCAGTCAGGGGAGAAGAGTGGCAGAATGGTTCAGACGTTTGCCTGCCAATAACTTAACTCGAGGTTCCAGAATTCGCTACCCGTAGAGACCTCGACTTTTCTCTCAGTGTGACCGGATAATCGAACTGAACGTCTGAGTCGGACCTGTGTGCCTTCTGGCTGCGCACGCTAAAGATCCCACGGTAGTTGAAAATCGTGAAGAGCAGGGCATTGCCCGGCTGCCTTAGTAAAAAAAATAAAAAAATTGGAGAGATAGGTTGATTTTCCAGGTCCCACCCCATGAAGGCCAATTGGTCTTCTTGTCTTTCTGAAGTCTTGGTAAAAAAAAAAGTGAATATAAATGTGAATTTGAAGCGAGGAAGAGGGGATGGGCGCCGCCCTCGTTGTGCTGGCCCCGGGGAAAGTTGAGGTCTCTACCATCTCACTCCCCTACGACCCTAGGATTATGGCACTATCTAGGTAGGACCTCAGGACCTGGCCAGTTCGTGGGTTTATGTGCAGGATTAAGGCTTGTGCCGTGATCATTCTTGATCTTCTCCATCACATGGTACCTGTAACGTTAGTGCATATGGAATTCATTCCGAGCACGGAGACGTCATCTTGAGAAATTGAAATGAAACCTCAGTCAGAGATCTCTCACCTGTCTCACCTGTCGGCGTCACCAGGTTCGGTGTTGGCCGCTGCACACTTTGTCACCACCATTTCCCTTTAGGCCGCTCTGTCTTGACCGTTGTGCACAATTTCTTGAATATTTAGGCCGCTGATGTTGGTTATGTTCCAGATGTATGAGATTAGATGTCTGTCTTTCTTCCTTTTTGCCACTGTTTTTTTTCCCCTTGAAAGATGGTTGTCATGAGGTCTGTGTTCTTGTTGCGTGACACATGGCCAGTGTATTTTAGTCTTCTCTTGTTGATGTCTGCTGGTAGTTTTCTGGTGGTATCAAGTTCTTCCAGGACACTTTCTTGAGTTCTTCTGTCTTTCCACTTGAAACACAGTAGTCTCCGATAAAACCACATCTCTGCTGCCTCAATTCTTCAAAAAGTGCACAGATCGCTGTCTTAGTGAAAACGCTTCCCTATGTTACCCCAATGTGAGGTCTTTGTCTCTGTAAAAATCCTGTACCTTTTTGTTCCTGTCTCAGAAATGCTTCCCTTTGTACAAAGATTTTAATCTGTCCTTGGAGGCCTTTCTCTGCGTGCAAAGCTTTCCTCCTGTATCACTTCGTCAGCCATTGATACACCATGCTGTGTGGTACACCTGCAAGGACCAAAGACTGTCGCCATAGACAACAGAATTTAAAGGTACACTCACCGTCTCTGTCTCCCTCCATCGCCCCCACCTCACCCACCCTGTCCATCATGTCTCTGCCTCATCCACGTAGTGTCACACGGTGTAGAACAGTGCAGAACAATGAAAACAATGTAGAACAATATAATGCAAAACAATTTAGAACAGTGTAGAACAACGAAAAATAATATGGACCAATGTAATGCAAAACAATTTAGAACAGTGTAGAACAATAAAAAAAACAACAATGTAGAGCAGTATAGAACAATGCAAAACGATGTAGAACAGTGTATAGCAATGCAAAACAACGAAGAACTGCAGAACAATGCAAAACGATGTAGAACAGTGTATAGCAATGCAAAACAACGAAGAACTGCAGAACAATGCAAAACGATGTAGAACAGTGTATAGCAATGCAAAACAACGAAGAACTGCAGAACAATGCAAAACAACAAATAACTGTAAAACAACGCAAAACAATGTCGAACCGTGTCGAATAATGCGGAACAATGTAGAACAGTGCAGAAGAATGCATACAAATGTAGAACAGTGTCGAACAGTGCACAACGATGCAGAGCAGTGTAGAACAATGTCGAACAGTGTAGAACAACATAGAACAGCGCAGAACAATGTAGAACAGTGTAGAAAATTTGCAGAAAAGTGTAGAACAAGAGGAACCTTGTAAAACAATGTAAACAATATAGATTAGTGCAGAAAATTACAGAACAATGTAGAACAGCTAGAACAAGGTAGAACAATGTAGAAAACGTATAAGAATTTAAAGGTAAGTAGAGCAATGTAAAAGGGTATAGAATAGTGCAGACTAATGTAGAACAGTGTAGAACAGCGCAGAGCGGTGTAGAACAATCCACAAAACTACAGAAAGGAAGAAATAGAGCAAAAGAGGGGACCCTCCCGAGCAAAAGAGGGGACCCTCCCTCCCCCTCCCCATCAGTGTGTAGTGTAGCGACAGAGCAAGGTAAAGGTTTGACTGGCAATACGTAGTTGAGACAGAATCGATTGGAATGTTTACAGAACAGTGTAGAACAACGAAAAATTATGCAGAACAGTGTAGAACAATGAGAAAAATTATGTAGAACAGTGTAGAGCTGTGGAGATGAATGTAGAACAGTGCAGACCAAATGCAGATGAATGTAGAACAGTGTAGAACAATGAAAAACAATGTAGAACAGTATAGAACAATGCTAAACAATGTAAACTGCAGAAAAACGCAAAACAATGTAGAACAGTGCAGAAAAATGCAAAACAATATAGAACAATGCAAAACAACACAGAACAGTGTAGAACAACGCAAAACAATGTAGAACTGCAGAACAACACAGAACAATGTAAAACAATGCACAATAGTGTAGAACAGTATAGAACAATGCAAAACACTGTGGAACTGCAGAACAACGCAAAACAATACAGAACAGTGTAGAACAATGCAAAACAATGTAGAACAATGCAAAACAATGTAGAACTGTGTAGAACAATGCAAAACAATGTAGAACAGTATAGAGCAATGCAAAACAATATAGAAATGCAGAACAACGCAAAACAATGTAGAACAGTATAGAACAATGCAAAACAATGTAGAAATGCAGAACAACGCAAAACAATGTAGAAATGCAGAACAACGCAAAACAATGTAGAACAGTATAGAACAATGCAAAACAATGTAGAAATGCAGAACAATGCAGAACAATGTAGAACAGTATAGAACAACGCAAAACAATGTAGAAATGCAGAACAACGCAGAACAATGTAGAACAGTATAGAACAATGCAAAACAATGTAGAACAGTATAGAACAATGCAAAACAATGTAGAACAGTATAGAACAATGCAAAACAATGTAGAAATGCAGAACAATGCAAAACAATGTAGAACAGTATAGAACAATGCAAAACAATGTAGAACAGTATAGAACAATCCGCAAAACTACAGAAAGGAGGAAACAGAGCAGAAGAGGGGACCCCCTCCCCCTCCCCCTCCCCCTCTCCCTCACCATCCGTGCGTAGTGTAGCGACAGAGCAAGGTAAAGGTTTGACTGGCAACACGTAGTTGAGAAAAAAAAATCGATGGGAATGTTGTAAAAGGGATGAAGGGAATGAAGGGCTGGGACTGAAGACATAAAGTGATGAGGGGTGAGAGAGGTGAGAGGGATGGTGTAAACAGAAGAGTCAATAAGGGAGGGAGGGCGAGAGGGAGGGAGGGAGGGAGGGAGGGAGGGAGGGAGTCGGGTGAGGTGATGGATCAGGTAGCGTTGTTCATGGTACACTTCAGATCATTAATTCTGGTGTAGAGGAGTTTGAAAGGCAGAAGAGGAGGGGGGGGGGGAATAGGCCGACAGGTGGGTGAGAAGATGAAGCACGGTCATGTTATATCATCATTTTAACCTTCACCTGAGCACAGACCACCACCGCCACCATGTTGTTCCTATCATTTTGTGTTCACCTGTTCATTGAGTGATATGGACAATATGGTCTGTGTTCAGATAAACATAACGTGATCTGAACAACATTGAGGCCTGTGCGCTCAGGTGAACATAAATTGTTATGAACAGTATTATCTGTATTCAGGTAAATATGAAGTGATATGAACAAGTAGTCTGTGTTCAGGTCAACATAAAGTGATATGAACATCATGGTCTGTGTTCAGATAAACATCAAATGTTATGAACAACATGATCTGCGTTCAGGTGAACATAAAGTGATTATGAACATATGGTCTGTGTTAGGTAAACATAAAGTGATATGAACAACATGGTCTGTGTTAGGTAAACATAAAGTGATATGAACAATCATGGTCTGTGTGTCAAGTGTATGAACAACATGTTGTGTTAGAACATGTTTTGATCATTCTGTGTTAAGGTAAACTAAAGTGATATGAACATCATGGTCTGTGTTAAGGTAAACATAAAGTGATATGAACAATCATGGTCTGCGTTAAGGTAACATAAAGTGATATGAACAACATGGTCTGTGTTCAGGTAAACATAAAGTGATATGAACAACATGGTCTGTGTTCAGGTAAACATAAAGTGATATGAACATCATGGTCTGTGTTCAGGTAACATAAAGTGATATGAACAACATGGTCTGTGTTCAGGTAACATAAAATGACATGAACAACATGGTCTGTGTTCAGGTAAACATAAATATATGAACAACATGGTCTGTGTTAAGGTAAACATAAAGTGCATGAACAACATGGTCTGTGTTCAGGTGAACATAAAGTGATATGAACAACATGGTCTGTGTTCAGGTGAAGCATAAAGTGATATGAACAACATGGTCTGTGTTCAGGTGAGCATAAAAGTGATATGAACAACATGGTCTGTGTTAGGTGAACATAAAATGATATGAACAACATGGTCTGTGTTCAGGTAACATAAAGTGATATGAACAACATGGTCTGTGTTAGGTGAACATAAAGTGATATGAACAACGTGGTCTGTGTTCAGGTAACATAAAGTGACAGAACAACATGGTCTGTGTTCAGGTGAACTAAAATGATATGAACAACATGGTCTGTGTTCAGGTGAACATAAAGTGATATGAACAACATGGTCTGTGTTCAGGTGAACATAAAGTGATATGAACAACATGGTCTGTGTTCAGGTGAGCATAAAGTGATATGAACAACATGATCTGTGTTCAGGTGAACATAAAGTGATATGAACAACATGATCTGTGTTCAGGTGAGCATAAAGTGATATGAACAACATGGTCTGTGTTCAGGTGAGCATAAAGTGATATGAACAACATGGTCTGTGTTCAGGTGAGCATAAAGTGATATGAACAACATGGTCTGTGTTCAGTGACATAATGTATGAACAAAGATCGTGTTCAGTGACTAAATGATATGACAACATGATCTGTGTTCAGGTGAGCATAAAGTGATATGAACAACATGATCTGTGTTCAGGTGAACATAAAATGATATGAACAACATGGTCTGTGTTCAGGTGAGCATAAAGTGATATGAACAACATGGTCTGTGTTCAGGTGAGCATAAAGTGACTAGAACAACATGGTCTGTGTTCAGGTGAACATAAATGATATGAACAACATGATCTGTGTTCAGGTGAACATAAAGTGATATGAACAACATGGTCTGTGTTCAGGTGAGCATAAAGTGATATGAACAACATGGATCTGTGTTCAGGTGAACATAAAATGATATGAACAACATGGTCTGTGTTCAGGTGAGCATAAAGTGATATGAACAACATGATCTGTGTTCAGGTGAGCATAAAGTGATATGAACAACATGGTCTGTGTTCAGGTGAACATAAAATGATATGAACAACATGGTCTGTGTTCAGGTGACAATAAAGTGATATGAACAACATGGTCTGTGTTCAGGTGAACATAAAATGATATGAACAACATGGTCTGTGTTCAGGTGAGCATAAAGTGATATGAACAACATGGTCTGTGTTCAGGTGAACATAAAATGATATGAACAACATGGTCTGTGTTCAGGTGAGCATAAAGTGATATGAACAACATGATCTGTGTTCAGTGTACATAAAGTGATATGAACAACATGGTCTGTGTTCAGGTGAACATAAAATGATATGAACAACATGGTCTGTGTTCAGGTGAACATAAAATGATATGAACAACATGGTCCCTGTCCAGGTAAACATAAAGTAGTGTGAACAACATGGTCTGTGTTCAGATGAACAAAAAGCGATATGAAGAACATGATCGAGTCAGAAATTCATCACCCAAACCTGTCAGTCTTGTTTTTACTATGAACTGCAAACGTTTCAGTGCTGTTCGCGTTATCTTTTAAACTTTAGCAGCATCTAAATTGGAGACTTCTCTTATCTTGGTCATGTATTGATCACTGTAACTCTCTGCTGTCTGGCTTGCTTGCTTCTTTTGTCACGTACCGCTTCCATGTTCACAATTCCACGGTCTCTCTTACCCAGTGTAAAGACAGGCGTAATCATGACATTCGCTTGCTCCGTTTTCTTTACTGGTTGCTGTTTATAATCAAAGGACACAACTCTTGAGAATTATCTCCCATGTTGTATAGAACTTCTCAAATCTAACACAGCTTACGCTACCCACTCAGCTAGCATAGAAGCAGACACAAAGTACAAAAACAGCAAGCGCAGAACACTCCTCAAAAAAAGGAGCGCCCAAGCCTACCTTTATACTCTGCAACTACCTTACACACAACTATGAGAGAGGAGAGAAATACATACAATATATTGGTCTTATGTTCAAGATTGACATAGTCTTTTATTTTTGAACTGACCAAACACACACACATAGACAAGACAGAACATATACATGGTTGCTTCCAAGGCATATAGGTAATACCAAAGAAATAAGAGGGAAGCAGGGAGAATTTTTATAATATAATCAAAGGACACAACTCTTGAGAATTATCTCCCATGTTGTATAGAACTTCTCAAATCTAACACTCAGCTAGCATAGAAGCAGACACAAAGTACAAAAACAGCCTGTTATTCAAAGAATTTCTTACAAAATCAGTACACATTATGCTACAAGTGTATGAATGGTGTTGTACCTATTTATTTTTGTAACCATATCTGAATGCTCCTCTGCCTGATCTCTCCGTTCTGCCTCTGATACTAGTTGTTTACAAATTCCTCGATACAGACGAACAACAGTCGATCGCTGCTCTTTTTTCTGTATCTGGTCCGTATAACTAGAATGTTTGTGTCTTGTGCCTTTAAGCTTTCCTCATCGTGAATGAATGCTTTCG
>CM060311.1:83215504-83220504 GCA_030674185.1 Monoplex corrugatus | reverse complement strand
GAGGGGGGTGGGAGGTATGTCTTGAGGAGATTTGTTATTTAGGTCAGTTGCAGTTTTCTCACAAGCCAGGTCTTTGATTTTTTTTAACGATCTCCACGAACTAGAAAACAGAGAGAAGAAAAACATGAGAAGGAACGGAGGAGGGAAAGGGAGGAAAGATAGAAATTGACAAAATGGCTGCTCTACACATCATTTACTTACAGCTGAAATTTAATGCCATTTCTTGTTTATTAATAATTTACAGATTATCAAAAACATCAGAAAAACGAACAAAATATCTCCATTTGTGAATGACCTGTCTGTGTCTGTATCTGTTTATGTTTTCATGCTTTATTCATATATACAAATCCTGCTATAAATATGTCTTTTTCTTTCTTTCTTTTTCTTTTCTTTCTTTTCTCTTTTTTTTCTCTATTCTTTCTTCTTTTTCTTTTTTTGCAGGAAGGTGAAATTTCACACTGTACGTCAAAATTTTAAGCTATGTTTTGCTGCCACTACCACGTGTTTGTGAATTTGTTTGTAATTATACTTTGCCAGAAATGGATTGTATAAAAGTTTGGGAAAAAAAGAAGAAACAGACGACTTTATATGGCAGTATTCGGGTGACGTTGCTATGGGAACAGACCAAGCATGCTGCGGGATTTTAATGGACTTCCTGTAATCACTGTCTTCCCTCTGAGGAAGGAAACAGAGACACGGGAAGTGGGGATTGAGGAGGTGGGTAGGGGATGAATGTGATGAGAGAGAGTGTGTGTGTGGGGGGGGGGGAGTGTACAGAGGGAGTCAGGGTTCATAGTGGCTCAGTGGTTTTATCGGTAGTGTCTAGAAAGAGACTTGTGTTCGGTTCTCCAGATGGATTGATGTTTTACATCATTTAGGTCACTCCCCCTTTCCCTGTTCTGTGTACCTTCTGTGGTGTTCAGGGGACGTCACTCTGTTGATGTTTGACGTCATGGAGTTCAACCCCCCCCCCTTCCCTGCTCTCAGTACAGTCTGTAATGATGAAGGGACATCACGCTCTTGATGTTTAACATCATGGAGTTCACTCCCCCTTTCCCTGCTCTCTGTACAGTCTGTAATGATCAAGGGACGTCACTGTCTTGATGTTTGACGTCATGGAGGTTACTCCCCCTTGTCCCTGCTCTCTGTACGGTCTGGTGTGTTCAGGGGACGTCACTCTGTTGATGTTTGACGTCACTGAGTTCACTCCCCCCCCCCCCCTTTCCTGGTCTCTGTTCAGTCAGTAGTTGTCAGGGGACGTCAACTGAGTTTCACTCCCCTTTTCCTCGTCTCTGTATAGTCAGGGGACGTCACTCGGTTGATGCTTAAAGGCATGAAGTTCACTCCGCCTTCCCTGCTCTTTCTACAGTCGATGGTGATCAGGGGACAAAACCCTGTTGTGCGTCTGTCACTGATTCAGACTACGTCCCTCCTGTCTCTGACAAGGATTCATGGATTTTGTTGTTGCTTTGTATCTTTAGTGTTTGGTATGAAATCCATAACAACTGCGATCGTCTGTGTTCAAATGAACAGGAACCAGGAAAACACATAAAATAGAACCAGAACGCACATTTTATACAACCAGACAAGACAGGCGCAAATTTTGGGCCAAATGGCCTCTGTCAAGCCTGCTGGCCGAAAATTTGCACTTGTCTTGTCTGGTTGTATTAAATACTTGTTCTGATTTTGTCATTTGTTGTTGTTGTTTTGCTGGTCCCTTTTAGTGTTCGGTGTTATGATGAAATGTGGATTTGCTTTGTTCTGCTCTCTCTCTCTCTTTCTCTCTCTCTCTAACTTCACTCTCTCTCTCTTCTCTAACTCTCACTCTCTCTCTCTCCCCCCCCCCCTCTCTCTCTCTCTGAGCCTGTGTATTTGTTCGTGGTGTCCATCGTCCTGTCCTTGTTGACAAGAAAGCAGTGATTATGATGATGACGACGACGACGACAACAACAACAACAACAACAACAGCAGCAGCAGCAACAAAAAACAACAACAACAACAATAATAATAACATGTGTCAGACCTGTTTGCTTTCTGACCTGAGCATGCTAAAAGATCCTACAGCAGTTGCAAGTCGTGGAGAGCAGGGCATTAGCCAGGCATAATAACTATTGAAGAGATAGGTTTGTTTCCCAGGTCACTCCCCTTAAACACACATAGCACATTTAGCATTCTTGCCTTTCTGAAATCTTGGTTAAAACAGAGAGAGAGAGAGAGAGAGAGAGAGAGAGAGAGAGAGAGAGAGAGAAAGAGAGAGAGGAGAGAGAGAGAGAGAGATAAAAATAAAAGAGTGAGTGAAAGAGACAGTGAGTTACAGAGCGAAGAGGAAACAGATGAGAAAAATAGTGAATATGTTGGAACAGAGAAACACGCACACACACATACAGGGACAGAGAGAGGGAGAGAGAGAGAGAGAGAGAGAGAGAGAGAGAGAGAGAGAGAGAGAGAGAGAGAGAGAGAGTACGTGTGTGTTTGTGTGTGTGTGTGTTTGTCTCTGTGTGTCTGTGTATGTGTGTGTGTCTCTCTCTCTTTCTGTGTGTGTGTCTGTGTGTGTGTGTGTGTATGTGTGTGTGTATGTGTGTGTATGTGTGTGTGTGTGTCTGTGTGTCTGTATGTATGTGTGTATGTCTGTGTGTCTGTGTGTGTCTGTGTGTCTGTGACAGAGGGATGATCACGGCTTGAATCAAGGGTTATACGCCCTACTCCCCTGTCGTCCTCTCTCTGTCTGTCTCTCTCTGTCTCTGTCTGTCTGTCTCTGTCTGTCTGTCTGTCTCTCTCTGTCTCTGTCTCTGTCTCTGTCCCTGTCTCTGTCTGTCTCTGTCTGTCTCTGTCTCTCTGTCTCTGTCTGTCTCTCTGTCTCTGTCTCTCTGTCTCTTTGCCTCTGTCTGTCTCTCTCTGTCTCTGTTTCTCCGTCTCTCTGTCTCTATCTCTGTCTCTCTGTCTCTTTGTCTCTTTGTCTCTCTGTCTCTCTGTCTCTCTCTCTGTCTCTCTCTCTTTTCTCTCTCTGTCTGTCTCTCTGTCTGTCTCTCTCTCTGTCTCTCTCTGTGTCTCTCTCTCTCTCCCAGTTTGCGTGTGCTTTGTGCTCTGAAGGTTTGTCGTAGTTGTTTCCTTTGGTGAATGATGAGAGTTTGATTCTTATAAATGTCATTATTTTTATTGTTATTAATAAATGGTGATGATGATTATGATGATAATGATGGTGACGACGACGATGATGATGATGATGATGTTGTTGTTGATGATGATGATGATGATGGTGATGATGGTGATGATGATATTTATAAGACACTTAACTTTGATGTATAAATCAAATTAACGTGACTCTGTGACTATCGTAGTATTGTACTATAATGTATGACACATTGTAGTATTTGTACATCATCAACATTGTAGTGTTTATAGTTTATCACATTGTAGTATTTGTACATCATCAACATTGTAGTGTTTAAGTTTATCAGTACATTATCATGTTAGTGTTTGTACTTATCAACATTGCAGTGTTTTACTAGTTACAACATTAGAGTTGTTAAAGTTCATGGGTGCTTGGTACATTTATAACATTGACAGTGTTGTAAGGCTACAGAAATTAGAAGGTCAGAGAGGGTTAGAGCTTAGGGACAACTATAGCAGGACAGAGAGAGAGAGAGACAGAGAAGAGAGAGAAGAGACAGGAGAGAGAAGACAGAGAGAGAAGAGAGAGAGAGCTGAAAGTCCGGCTCGAAAGAAGAAGGAAGGAGAGAGGAGAGGAGAGACGATACAGAAACATAAGAGGACGCCGCGATAAAGTTTGCGTGCAAAAGGCAGTGAAAGGGAAGTAATGTGGTGGGTGGGTAAAACGCGAAACATCAAATGCTGAGTCCTGCAGTAATGGGTGGTGCTTGCGATGCGTGCAGTGGAACGGCGTTTTATATGTGTTGGGTGGTTATAGGACTCAATGCGGAGTCGTGGGTCATGTGGTGTGGTGCGTGCTGTGCGTGCGTGTGTACGTGTGGGGTAGAATGAGTAGTGGAGAGTGTGGTGTGTTCTGTGTGTGTCGTGTGTGCTATTCTGTGTGATGTGAGTTGTGTGTTGTTTGGTGTAGATGTCTGAAGAGAGAGAGAGAGAGAGAGAGGGTGTGCGTCTGTGTGTGTCTGTGTATGCCATATTCTTTCCATAAAAACAGATTTTCGTTTTTGGTTAATGTCTGAAAACGAAAATAACTGTATACGATTAGGGTAGTGGTGGCGGCGAGTGCACATGCTTGTGCGAGGAAGTGCGTGTGTGCACATGTGTGTGTATGTATGAGGATGTGTGCGCGTGAGTATGTGTGTATGTGTGGGAGTGTGTGTGTGTGTGTGTGTGTGTGTGTGTGTGTGTGTGTGTGTGTGTGTATTGTGTGTGTGTGTGTGCGTGTGCAAATCAATCAGTGTGTGTGTATGCGGACATGTGTGTGTGTGTGTGTGTGTGTGTGTGTGTGTGTGTGTGTGTGTTGTGTGTGTGTGTGTGTGTGACAAACTGGAATGAGCATGTCTAAAGGAGTTTAAGATATCATTGTTCATGTACAGTAACCTATTTCTTATATATGCATTTTGTTGTGTTTGTATTTTAATCATATATGTTTTATGGCATTCGTGACATTGTAGTTTTTCCATGATTTATACTGGAATAAAAATATTCTTGACAAAAGCCAACCCGCACGGCCTACCCAAAAGCTGATTCCACACATTGCGTTTTAAGCAACACTTATGACTTCTGCCATGTACATCATCATCATCATGTGCCAGCAGCATGGCGCTGGCGATCATGGCCCTCCATATGTATCTACTCCTTGCTGACGCAAGCACATCTTCCACCCTCAGCCACCCTGCAAGTCCGTCCAATATTTTTTCCCTGGATCTACCTGGTGCTCTCTTTCCCTCCAGATTTCCGGTTGTGACCAAGTGCTCTAATTGCCCTTTCCTCATAAAATGGCCTATAAATGTTGCCTGTCTTTTCCTAATCTTCCTTATGAATGATCTTCT
>CM060311.1:83205504-83210504 GCA_030674185.1 Monoplex corrugatus | reverse complement strand
TATTGTGACTTTATGTACATATTAAAAGTATATTACGTAGATATTAAAACTATGTACTGGATAATATATGTGATGTAATATTGGGAGTTTATGTTCATATTAGAACTAGGTACTGGGATGATATATATGATGTAATACTGGGACCTTTTGTACATACTGATATTATGCACGGTGCTAAATATGCGATATGATGTCGGCACCTCATGTATATTGGCACTGTGCTCTAAGATGATATGCATGATGTAATATTCGAACCTTATGTGAATATTAGGACTGTGTCATGGAATGAGATATGTGATGTAATATTGGAACCTTATGTAGATGCAAAGACTATGCACTGGAATGATACATGTTGTCTAAACGTTTTCCAAGTCCGTTGATAAACCATCAAGATGCCTTTGCGGACATTTTTTGCATGCAGTGACCTTGGCATTTCACAATCTGAGTGAAATTTTCCAGAATGAAACATTTGTTTTTCACACACGCTGCCACCAAGCTTGGTTATAAACCACCATAGCCCGCATTTTTTTTCATATTTGTATATATACATACAATACATATATATATCGATTATAATATAGAATATATATATATTCGTTGTCACCAAGCTTTGTGATAAATCACCATAACCGACATATTTTCACATCTGTAGATATAGATATTTGCAGTCACCAAGCTGGTGATAAATCACCAAAACCGATATATTTTCATATATATATTCACTGTCACCAAGCTTGGTGATAAATCACCACTCACCAAGCTTGATGATAAATCACCCCAACCCACATACCTTCATATTATATTTGCTGTCAACAAGCTTGGTAATTGTGAACAGGGAGATTGTCAGCATGGCTGACTATGTTATATGTAGGTCAGTGTGTGTTGCTCAAGCCACACGCCCACATTGCCCACATCAAACACCACATTCCACATGTTTGGTGGGACAGGCACATTGTCAGTATGGTCTGACTGTCGTGCAGTATATGTAGGTCAGTGGTGTGTTGCTCCAAGCCACATCGCCCACATCGCCCACATTGCCACTCGACGTGATTGGAAGGACTCTGGCATGACAAGAAGAGGACTTAGTGATGGAGAGAGAGAGAGAGATAGGGGGGGGGGGGGGGGTAGGAAGTAAGTAACAAAACGTTCTGTCATCAAGACAAAGAAAGACAGACACAGGAAAGACCGAGACATAATTTTTATAGAGACAGAAATGCACTAGAATACAACCGAGTGAACAGCATCGTAAATCATAAATGTGATGCAATCTCACCAAGTCTCTTTTGACGTTTATATACATATTGCATGCTTCTTGATATTGTTTTCATTTCTGAACGAGAAAAGCAGTGACAACTGAAAACACACTTGGGTTTTCGAAATGCTCGTTTATATGTATGTTTTGGTGTCCTTGGGTATGCTTAAATTTGTATTCAGGTGTGTTTTTTTAAATCCACTGTGCGATAAATTGGACGGAATGGTCAACGCCAGGGGCATGTCCTTAGATTATGTGCGCGAATGCATTGATATGTGTACTTAATTTTCTTTTCTTTTTAAGTTTTGTATGTTTTGAAGCGGTTATAACTTTGATATGGCTCTACGCAGTCGGCTGGGCTTTAAACAACAATAACAATAACAACAACAAGATGGAATTAAATTGGTATGTAAATCATTTAGACTGGGCCAACATGAAATAACCATGTGCTTCATCTTCAGCGAAAGTCTGACATAAACGACAGATGAATTCTTGCTCTTCAGGATGTTTGTATCGTTGTGAACAGATTGTAACATCCGAAGTGCAACTTTAAAATTTCTTCAGAGCCTGATGATGACTTTTTTTTCAGATTCATCGAAACAGGCATTTCCCTAAAATTCACTGTCTTGAACGTTCTATACTCTGAAAACCTGTCTTTATTGTGTACACAACTGACCCATTCTTGCCACTGATAATCAATCATTCTCTGTATATAACAATAGATAAACTGGTCTACACATTCCAAACACTGCTGTTCCCATACATCACCAAAGTCTTGCATATGAAATATCTGCTGATATCTGACGCCCACTAAAATTCCCCATTAGAATCAAATAACTGTATATGCTTTAACTGGTAACGTACTCTTGTCCATTCAAAATAATTTCAATCAATGTTTAACACGTCTCATAAAAGAATGAGTACGAAAAAAGCAGCTTCTTAATTCACATTATATGTATATAAAATCATTCGGCATTCACCATCCAACACCAAGAAATCGTGTCAGTGCAAACACATATATCATTTCAGTTGTAATGCTTTTACACAAATCCCGAATTTCTGTTTCTTAGTGTGCAGTTGGCTGAATTTCAAGTCAAACACTGTAATAAACATAAACATATCTATGGGATTATTTTTCAACTTAACCCTCTGACTCCCACAAGCTATCCACCAGCTGCAAAAAAAAAATCTTTTCAGGAAATCAAAAGGTTAAGTTTTTGGTCTGCCTGCATGGTTGGCAATGCAGGATGCTGGTGGACAGGGTGTGGGAGTCAAAGGGTTATTAAAACTGCTTGAAACAGTAAGAGCTGCCTTCTTTGCTCTGGACTCTTAAGTCATCACAAGCAAACACAAAGCATGAATTTGCAGAAAAATAAATATCTAGGTATTCATAGCAGCCATTTTAGTTCCTCTACAGGATCAATTTTCTTGCGCAGATAGATGATCTCCCCACCCCTTCATTTTCTGATGGTACTAATGACACTTTGGTATATGTAAACTGTCAGTTGTAATTTATCTGCCATCAGTATCGTCAGTTTATCTGTGGTTCGAAATCCAAAACAAGTATGACTGCCCGCGTTCAAGCAAACAGGAACCAGAAAAAAACACGACAAAAAAACACGAAAAAAAAAGAAAAAGAATAAGAACACGTATTTAATATAACACGACAAGACAGGCACAAATTTTTGGCCAACTGGCCTTTGTAATGCGTAAGATCACTTCCGCTCTGACATCATATTTACTCGAAGACATTATGATGTCATTTTAGTCAGTTGATTCCTTTTCTCACACTGGAAGGAGCAGCAGGGAAGTTTCAGTCTTTTTCTCCTAATTTTTGTACCTAGTGTTTGTTTGTTAGTGATCTAACGCTTGACAAAGGCCAGTTGGCCGAAAATTTGCGCCTGTCTTGTCTTATTTTATTAAATACGCGATCTTATTCTTTTTTCGTGTTTTTTTCCTGGTTTTTATCTGTGGCAGACAGACAGAGACAGAGAGAGACAGAGATAACAGAGACAGAGATATTGAGAGAGACAGTGACAGGCGAGAAAAAGACATGGAGACATACAGAGAGATAGAAAAAGGGACAGAGACATCGAGAAAGACTGAGATAGGAGAGAGAGCAAAAAAAAACAAAACAGGGAGAGCGAGAGACAGAGACATACATACATACATACATACATACATACATACATACATACATACATACATACATACATACATACATACATACATACATACACACATACATGCATGTCTCGCATTGACTATTGCAATTCACTCCTGTCTGGTCTTCCTGCCTCCACCATTCACATCCTGCAGTGCATTCAAAACAATGCTGCACGCCTTGTACTAAAAAAGAAAAAAGCTGACCACATATCTCCTCTCCTGGCACAACTTCACTGGCTCCCTGTATCAAAGCGCATACAGTACAAACTAGACACCATGTGCTACAAAAGCCTCAATAACGCAGCCCCCGATTACCTGTCAAGCCTACTTGAGATCTATCTTCCCTCACGTACCCTCTGCTCTGCCTCCGATCTTCTGACTTTTCGCTTTCCACGCACTAAGCTCAATACCTATGGTCCACGAGCCTTCTCTGTTTCTGGTCCACTTTCCTCTCTCTGTCCGTCAGCAACCTACTTTTGTCTCCTTCAAGTCCGCTCTCAAAACTCACCTTTTCTCTTCTGCATAAAATCCTGACCTCACTCAATCCCCTCTGCAGCCTGTCTCCACTCGGAGGGGAATCACATTGTAATATATAATTGTATATAATATGCTCTCTATAATTTTCCATTGCTTTTATTCTTTCTCCCCATTTTAGCCGTGTGCGTGTGCGTATGTGTGTGTGTGTGTGTGTGTGTGTGTGTGCGCGCGCGCGCGCGTGCGTGCGTGTGTGTCTGTTTTAGCGCTTAGATTTGATTTTATCAAGATTTTGCGCTATACAAATAAAGTATTGTATTGTATTGTATTGTATTGTATTGTATAGAAAGAGAGACAGATATAGGAAGAGACAGGCACATAGGGAGAGAGACAGAGACAGCATAGACAAAAATGTAGGGAGAGACAGGGACATAGAGAGAGACAGAGACAGCAAAGACAAAAATGTAGGGAGAGACAGGGACATAGAGAGAGACAGAGACAGCATAGACAGAGATATAGGGAAAGACAGGGACACAGTCAGAGAGACAGAGACAGCAAAGACAAAGATATAAGGAGAGACAAAGACATAGACAGAGAGATAGAGATGTTGTTAGAAATACAGACATAGGAGAGACAGATTTTGGGAGAGGCAGAGACGCAGAGACAGAAACAAAGGAGGAGACAAAGATACCTTGGTAGACAGAGGGAGAAGGACAGAGAGATATCTTTGTTTGAGTTCTATGTTTGTTGTGTTTGTTTGACGCTTGTCTGTTTTGTGTTTCATTTCGTTGACTTGTTTGATTCTATGTAGGCCTGGAGAGGGATGGGCGCCGCCAGGCTATTCATGCCCAAGACACACTACGTGATGATGAACCAAAAACCAATGTTGATACCGGCTCGGTCGTCGCCCGGACCAAGGACCGCGCCTTCCGTTGGACACCAGGGCGGAGGTGACAAGTATGCGACTGGTGGAACCTCTTCAAAAAAGATCCGAGGAAGAGAAACTCTCACCATCGCCACATGGAATGTTAGAACACTTGCACAGCCAGGCAAATTGCACGAACTTACGCATGAGCTGGAAAGATATTCCTGGCATGTAGTTGGACTG
>CM060311.1:83193004-83195504 GCA_030674185.1 Monoplex corrugatus | reverse complement strand
TGTTTGTTTTTTTTGTTTTTTTGTTTGTTTGTTTTTAGTTGTTGTTTTTTGTTGTTGTTGTTGTTGTTGTTTTTGGTGTGTGTGTGCACGCTTGACAAAGACCAGCTGGTCGAACATTTGCGTCTATCTTGTATATTATGTATTAATATAACCTATCCTTATTATGTTTTTGTGAGTTTCTGTCCGTTTTCTGTTTGGCTCATTATTGAAGCAGATTTCCTGCCAGATGAGATGTCATTTTGTGTATCCTTCAATACTGAGGACATTGTGATGTGGAAATGTTGTCTGACTATGTGTGTGATATTAATGCTTCTGTTTGTATAACATGTACAATCTCTGTCTTGTAGATTTTCTTTCTTTAAGTCTATTCGAACGTGATCAGTTATATTGTGTGACACAGCCTTTAGGTCTGTGAGAACGTGATCAGTAAGACTGTGTGACACAGCCTTTAGGTCTGTAAGAACGTGATCAGTAAGACTGTGTGATACAGCCTTAAGATCTGTAAGAACGTGATCAGTAAGACTGTGTGATACAGCCTTAAGATCTGTAAGAACGTGATCAGTAAGACTGTGTGATACAGCCTTTAGATCTGTAAGAACGTGATCAGTAAGACTGTGTAATACAGCCTTTAGATCTGTAAGAACGTGATCAGTAAGACTGTGTGATACAGCCTTAAGATCTGTAAGAACGTGATCAGTAAGACTGTGTGATACAGCCTTTAGATCTGTAAGAACGTGATCAGTAAGACTGTGTATACAGCCTTTAGATCTGTAAGAACGTGATCAGTAAGACTGTGTGATACAGCCTTTAGATCTGTAAGAACGTGATCAGTAAGACTGTGTATACAGCCTTTAGATCTGTAAGAACGTGATCAGTAAGACTGTGTGATACAGCCTTTAGATCTATAAGAACGTGATCAGTAAGACTGTGTGATACAGCCTTAAGATCTGTAAGAACGTGATCAGTAAGACTGTGTGATACAGTCTTAAGATATGTAAGAACGTGATCAGTAAGACTGTGATATAGCCTTAAGATCTTTAAGAACGTGATCAGTAAGACTGTGTGATACTGTCTTAAGATCTGTAAGAACGTGATCAGTAAGACTGTGTGATACAGCCTTTAGGTCTGTAAGAACGTGATCATAAGGACTATAAGACACAACTTTAAGCCTGTGAAATGATTGACATCAGACACGAAAGAGAAGGACAGCCAATGTTGTTTGCACACTTGTGGCATGTTTCAGTTTCAGTTTCAGTTTCAGTTTCTGAAGATGACGTCTCCGCGCTCGGAACGAATTCCATATGCACTAACGTCACAGATGCCACGTGTATGGTGATCATGGCACAAGCCTTAAGCCTGCACATAAACCCATGAGCTGGCCAGGTCCTAGGTCCTACTACCTAGACTGTTTTACCCAGTATGGTGCCGGAACCCGTTGTGTTATGATCAACACGGAGTGTGTCATAGTCTGAGGCCTTTCTTTTCCTTCTTTCAGATACCAGGAACCAAGAGACTGTGGCAGTATAAAGTGGATCAACAGTTGTCCCCCCCACCACAGATGCCTACAGTGACAGCAAGGACCACACAATCAGTCATGTAGAGCCTGCTGTGAGGAGCAGGCTGACAGTGCCGTCAGAGCTATGACCAAGTTTGTGCAGCGCCCTGAGCAAGGTGTGTGGTCATTGCTCATCACATTTCTGAGCAAAGTGTGTGACCATTACTCATCACAGTTCTGAGCAACGTGTGTGACCATTGCTGATCAAAGTTCTGAACAAAGTGCGTGACCATTGCCGATCACAGTTTTGAGCAACGTGTGTGACTATTGTTGATCACAGTTTTGAGCAAAGTGTGTGACCATTACTGAACATAGTTCTGAGCAACGTGTGTGACCATTGCTTATCACAGTTCTGAGCAAAGTGCGTGACCATTGCTCATCACAGTTCTGAGCAAAGTGCGTGACCATTACCGATCAGTTTTAAGCAAGGTGTGTGACTATTGTTGATCAGTTTTGAGCTGAGTGTGTGACCATTGCTGACCACAGTTCTAAACAAAGTGTGTGACCATTACTGAACATAGTTCTGAGCAACGTGTGTGACCATTGCTCATCACAGTTCTGAGCAAAGTTTGTGACCATTGCTCATCACAGTTCTGAGCAAAGTGCGTGACCATTACTGAACATAGTTCTGAGCAACGTGTGTGACCATTGCTCATCACAGTTCTGAGCAAAGTGTGTGACCATTGTGAACATAGTTCTGAGCAACGTGTGTGACCATTGCTGATCACAGTTCTGAGCAAAGTGTGTGACCATTACTGAACATAGTTCTGAGCAACGTGTGTGACCATTGCTCATCACAGTTCTGAGCAAAGTGCGTGACCATTGCTCATCACAGTTCTGAGCAAAGTGCGTGACCATTACCGATCACAATTTTAAGCAAGGTGTGTGACTATTGTTGATCACAGTTTTGAGCTGAGTGTGTGACCATTGCTCATCACAGTTTTG
>CM060311.1:83185504-83188004 GCA_030674185.1 Monoplex corrugatus | reverse complement strand
ATTTTTATAGCTATAGTTTAAATACAGCCAATGACATCTTGACAGCTGTGACTTTTTGTCTGGAAACGAAACACAGTATTGATCATATATTTTGGAAATGTTATATATGAAATGTTTGTGGGAAATGATTGAAAACTTCTTGAAATCAGAATGTGTAACCTGTGCAAATGTTAGATTGACTGAAAACAGGGCGTTATTCAGTGTCGAAGAAAATATGCACGCAGGTTCCATGTTTGATGTAATCATCCTTCTTGGAAAAATGCGGATTTATGAATTCAGACATGAAAAGACTTTACCATATATAACCTGGTTTAAAAGCTATCACAAAATATCACATAAAAGAATACAATGTAAAACTGACGTGGAACTTGCAAACTTTTAAACCTGAAAGGCTGCCATACTTACCATTAATAACACCTGAAACTTATGCTATTTGTTTAATTTGAAGAACACATTTTAATGTACGTGATGAAATATGATAATGAATTTGATTGCTTAAGATATAGCCATGTATAGTTACAACTTTTCCGTGTTCGTTTATTTGTGTGTGTGTGTGTGTGTGTGTGTGTGTGTGTGTGTGTGTGTGTGTGTGTGTGTGTGTGTGTGTGTGTGTGTGTGTGCGTGCGTGCGTGCGTGCGTGTGTATGTATGTGTGTGCGTATGCGTCTGTGTATGTGTGTGTGTGTATTTTCTTTATGTTATGTTCATAATGTACATATGTATATTTTGTTGTTGTTATCGATTATGCTTCATGCAGAGGTGTGTATACCGGTATTTTAAACATGTAAGGCATTTCGCATGAACTGGACGTTTTTCTTTTGACGATATTGCAATAACGTTGTGGCGTTTTCTTTAATGTGTATGTATTGCTTATTGAAATTGAATTTTTACAAGTTTGGAAAAAAATGAACGATAAATACAAACAGTTCTGTGAAAGACTTAGACTGGATACAACACAAACACACTTCTGGAATCCTATCTTAAGCCTTTGACTCCCGCATCCTACCCAACAACTGCAAAAACTTAACTCTTTGACTACCTCATCTTATCCACCAGCTTCCAAGTAGGAAGCAGGTGGATAGGGTGAGGGATTCAGAGTTAAGTTTTTGCTTTGCTACCATGATTGACAATGCAGGATGCTGGTGGACAGGGTGCGGGAGCAAAGAGTTAAAACGGAAGGAAAAAAAACACCACAAAACTTGACTATCCCTGATAATACAAACATAAATGGAACCTCGTAAGAACAAGCGAAGGAAAGCCTCAAACTCTGTTACAACATACATTTGTGCACACAGCGATCTCATACTAACAAAACTGAAAAGATTCCAGCAACCACACAACTCTGAACATTTTTTTCATGCACATATTGTGCTCGTCCTTGAATGAGCATTCCGACTCTCTTACACAAACATTCACAACAAAATCCTTTAAGAACTTTTTTTCTGGATTCAGTTCTAAAAGGAAACTGTCATCTTTCTTTTCACTAGTTTCCTAGTACATTAACATCCAATCTGTGTATACATGTGTATGGCTGTATGCAGTTTAATTGGTGTACATGTGTATGGTACGTATTCTTACATAAATTAACATGCTGAAGAAGGAGCATCAGAGCTCCGAAAGCTACGAAAGCTAAAAAAAATGGTGTTTTCGTGTTTTTATTCGATCATATAAATTAACATGTTGAGTAAAGTAACAGTTGTGTAGAAACTTGTGTATCTTGAGTGTATTTGTGTAATATACTACACCAAGGCTTTCGCGGGTAAGACATGAAGAATTGATCAACCAACTGGAGAGACTCAGTATTGATGGAAAAGATCTACGAATAATCAGAAATATGTACTGGGAACAAACAGCTGCAATGAGTATAGAAAACAAATAAGCTCTTTCCAAAACATCAAAAGAGGAGTCAGACAGGGTTGTGCTTTGTCACCAGATCTGTTTTCACTTTACAGCGAAAACATCATGAGAAACCTGGAAGAAGACCCTGGATTAAAGGTTGGAGGGATAATGATAAACAACATTCGATACGCAGATGACACCATGCTAATTGCAGAAAATGAAAGGGACCTACAAAACCTTGTGAATATACTAGAAATAGAAAGCAAAGGTAAGGGGTTGGAACTAAACAGCAGGAAGACTGAAGTCATGGTGATCAGTAAAAAACATGAAATCCCCTCCTGCAAAATAACAGCAAATGGCACAACCTTGACACAGGTTAATAAGTTCAAATACCTGGGAACTGTCATTTCATCAGACGGCAGATGCACATCGGAAATAGCCGGCAGAATCGTCCAAGCCAAAACAGCATTCAAGAAGATGACAAGCATTCTTACCAACAAATGCCTATCAATTAACATCAGGAAGAGAGTTCTTGAATGTTATATGAACCAATACTGTTGTACGGATTGAGGCGTGGACAGTCAACAAGCAAAGCCAGAACAAGATTGAGGCAGCCGAGATGTGGTTTCTTAGAAGAATGTTGAGAGTTCCATGGACAGCAA
>CM060311.1:83180504-83183004 GCA_030674185.1 Monoplex corrugatus | reverse complement strand
CATGTCCATTTATAAACAATGTGCTACACTATTTGTCACCTGTCATCATGTCCATTTATAAACAATGTACTACACTATTTGTCACCTGTCATCATGTCCATTTATAAACAATGTGCTACGCTATTTGCTACTTGTCATCATGTCCATTTATAAACAATGTGCTACACTATTTGCTACCTGTCATCATGTCCATTTATAAACAATGTGCTACACTATTTGTTACCTGTCATCTTGTCCATTTATAAACACTGTGCTACACTATTTGTTACCTGTCATCTTGTCCATTTATAAACACTGTGCTACACAGTTGACAAGTAAATATTACATTACTTTCATTTGTCATCACGTCCATTTACAAACTATGTGCTACACTATTTCACAGGTAAATATCACATTATCACCTGTCGTCACGTCCATTTACAAACTATGTGCTACACTATTTCACAGGTAAATATCACATTATCACCTGTCGTCACGTCCATTTATAAATCTGTGCTACACTATTTGACAGGTGAATATCACGTTATTGTTATTTTTCATCGCGGGCATTATGTTATCTAACAAGTAAAGATGTGTGTTTTCTATAATTATGTGTACAGGTAAAGATTGTATTATTGGATGTGTATCCCCAATGTGTGTACAGGTAAAGATGTATATCCCCAAAGTTTGTACAGGTAAAGATATGTATCCCCAATGTGTGTACAGGTAAAGATGTATATCCCCAAAGTGTGTACAGGTAAAGATATGTATCCCCAATGTGTGTACAGGTAAAGACATGTATCCCCAATGTGTGTACAGGTAAAGACGTGTATCCCCAATGTGTGTACAGGTAAAGACGTGTATCCCCAATGTGTGTACAGGTAAAGACATATATCCCCAATGTGTGTACAGGTAAAGACGTGTATCCCCAATGTGCGTACAGGTAAAGATATGTATCTCCAATGTGCGTACAGGTAAAGATATGTATCTCCAATGTGCGTACAGGAAAACATGTGTATCTCCAGTGTGTGTACTGGTAAAAAGATATGTATCACCAGTGTATGCACAGGTAAGGATGTGTATCCCCTGTGTGTGCAGGTAAAGATGTGTGCAGTCACTTGTACGCCATTCAAGAACAGTTGATGCAGACACCGGACTATATGGTGACCTTGACCTCTCGCCATTCCTCCATGGTTAATGTCAGGTCATGCCTGGCTGCACAGGACTCCTCTGCTTCCTTGTCACGCATGGCTGATTACACAGGTACATATCACATTTTATCTATCACACATGTCAGACTGCACAGGTATATATCACTTCTATCTATCACACATATCAGACTACACAGGTACATATCATTGCCATCTATCACACATGGCTGACTACACAGGTAGATATCACTTCTATCTATCACACATGGCTGACTACACAGGTAAATATCACTTATATCTGAAACACATGGCTGACTACACAGGTATATATCACTTCTATCTGTCACGCATGGCAGACTACCGGTACATATCACTTCTATCTATCACACATGGCAGACTACACATGTAGATATCACTTCTATCTATCACACATGGCAGACTACACAGGTAGATATCACTTCTATCACATATGGCAGACTACACAAGTAAATATCACTTCTACCACATGGCAGACTACACAGGTACATATCACTTCTATCTATCACACATGGCTGACTACACAGGTAGATATCACTTCTATCTATCACGCATGGCAGACTACACAGGTAAATATCACTTCTATCACATGGCAGACTACACAGGTACATATTACTTCTATCACACATGGCAGACTACACAAGTAGATATCACTTCTATCACACATGGCAGACTACACAGGTACACATCACTTCTATCACATGGCAGACTACACAGGTACATATTACTTCTATCACACATGGCAGACTACACAGGTAGATATCACTTCTATCTATCACGCATGGCAGACTACACAAGTAGATATTACTTCTATCTATCACATATGGCTGATTACACAGGTAGATATTACTTCTATCTATCACACATGGCAGATTACACAGGTAGATATCACGTCTATCTATCACACATGACAGACTACACAGGTAGATATCACTTCTATCTATCACACATGGCTGACTACACAGGTACATATCACTTCTATCTATCACACATGGCAGACTACACAGGTAGATATCACTGCTATCTATCACACGTGGCAGACTACACAGGTAGATCTCACTTCTATCTATCACACATGGCAGACTACACAGGTAGATCTCACTTCTATCTATCACACATGGCTGACTACACAAGTAGATATCACTGCTATCTATCACACATGGCAGACTACACAGGTAGATCTCACTTCTATCTATCACACATGGCAGACTACACAGGTAGATATCACTTCTATCTATCACACATGGCTGAGTGTTTATATAACGTATGTGTTCATCCCTATGTGTATATTTTCTTGGGTGTCTCTGTAAGTGTATAGAAAGTTATGAATTTGC
>CM060311.1:83170504-83178004 GCA_030674185.1 Monoplex corrugatus | reverse complement strand
TATAATTTGTAAGTATTGTATATATTGTATAACGTGTAAGTATTGTATATAATGTATAATGTGTAAGTATTGTATACAATGTATAACTTTAAGGATTGTATATCAAGTATACAATCCTTAAAGTCATACATTGTATACAATACTTACACATTATACATTATAAGTATTGTATAAGTGTAAGTATTGTATACAATGTACAACTTTAAGGATGGTATATCATGTAGAACTTGAAAGTATCTTATGTAATGTATACTTTAAGGATTGTATATCAAGTATAACTTGTAAGGAATATATATCATGTATAACCTCTCAGTGTGTATGTGTGTGTGTGTGTGCGTGCGTGCGTGCGTGTGTGTGTGTGTGTGCGTGTGTGCGTGCGTGCGTGCGTGTGTGTGTATGTGTGTGTGTGTGTGTGTGTTCATACATTATATGTATGCATACATATTTATACGTAAACTTAGAGGTGATATATGATATACAATTTACAAGTTATACATGATGTATACAATACTTACAAGTTATACAATATATACAATACTTACAAGTCATGCATGATGTATACCATAGTTAGAAGTTATACATGACATATACAACACTTGAAAGTTATACATAATATATACAATACTTAGGAGTTATAAATGGATCAGCATCAGTATTCAACACACAAACACTAGATATCATAACATCAAAATTTCAGGAGATAGTAGGTAGATATGTCGTTTGTGTTACCTGTTACCTGTCCAAAGGCCATTTGAATACATTTCCTGTACATATCAAAGATACTGATTGTTTGATTGTTACTTTTTTGATACCAAATAGTGTGTTTAAATCACTATTACAATATGTCAGTGTTTGATACGATAGCTAGACAGTACAAGAAGCAAAATAATTAATGATGTTTTCCCTGTGAGAGCTTATCATTTCATGAGATGTGTTGTATATACCTCTTCTAAAGTATTGTGAAATAAAGACTTTCTTTCTTTTTTTTTCCCCCAGTGGGTAGGACATGAATACATTTCAGTTGTCATTTCTTGGAAAGATCTCTATTTTTCTGCAGTTGTGTATGAGAATTGTAAAGACCAGATTCATTACGCCATCTCGAGCATGTCCATTAGATCTCTATTTTTCTGCAGTTGTGTATGAGAATTATAAAGTCCCGATTGACTATGTCATCTGAAGCTTGTCCATTTATGACTTTATGTACCGATATTCCTTTACAATGCTCAAGCGGTTTTACCGATAAAATCTTTAATTTCTTAAGATTTCAGTTGATCAAGCCTGTGGTTTTCAACTAGACAGAGAGAGGGAAGCGAGACAGAGAGAGAGAAAAGTGAGAGAATGAGGGAGAGTGTGTGTATGTTTGAAAGAGAGACAGAGACAGGGACAGACAGACAGATAGATAGATAGACAGAGACACACACAGAGACACAGAAACAGAGAGAGAGAGAGAGACAGACAGACAGACAGACAGACAGAAGACAGACAGACAGACAGACAGACAGAGACAGAGACAGACACAGACACACACACACAGAAGAGGTGGGGTGAAGGGGAGAGACGAAATCGTTATCTGTGCATTATTTATCCCCAAAAATCTCCCTGAAAAAAAATCCCTCCAGAAAATTGATATCACGTTGTGGAAGAACAATGGCCACAAACAGGTCTGAATGGAGGCAAGCTATTCGCAAGGGAAGAGAAGCTTATGAAAATGAAAGACGAAGCAGCCAAGCGGAAAAGCGTACAGCAATAAAGGCCAGAACCGACTCTGCAGAGTGTTCCATTGAGTGTCCAGTATGCGACCGCCTGTGTGCATCAGACTTTGGCCTGAGATCCCACATGAGTAGACACAAATAAAAGTGCTAGCTGGACTTTATCGACCACGATAGTCGACCATAGATCTATATATTAATATCCCCAGAGAGCCATGACAATTGTGACAGACCTGATCACACACACTACACACTGCACATTATACACGTCCTACATCATCATAATGATATAACTGTAACAGACCTGACTACACACTACATACTACACACTACACACTACACATGTCCTACATCATGATAATGATATAACTGTGACAGACCTGACCACACACTACACAGTACACACTATACACTACACACTATGCACGACCTGCATCATGATAATGATATAACTGTGACAGACCTGACTACACACTACACACTACATACTATACACTACACACTATGCACGTCCTACATCATCATAATGATATAACTGTGACAGACCTGACTGCACACTACACACTATACACTACACACTATGCACGTCCTACATCATCATAATGATATAACTGTGACAGACCTGACTGCACACTACACACTATACACTACACACTATGCACGTCCTACATCATCATAATGATATAACTGTGACAGACCTGACCACACACTACACACTACATACTATACACTACACACTATGCACGTCCTACATCATCATAATGATATAACTGTGACAGACCTGACTGCACACTGCACACTACATACTATACACTACACACTATGCACGTCCCACATCATCATAATGATATAACTGTGACAGACCTGACTACACACTACACACTACATACTATACACTACACACTATGCACGTCCTACATCATCATAATGATATAACTGTGACAGACCTGACCACACACTACACAGTACACACTACACACTATACACGACCTACATCACGATAATGATATAACTGTGACAGACCTGACTACATCTTACACACGACACACTACACACTACACACTCCATACTGCACATTATACATGTCCTACATCATGATACTGATATAAATGTGACAGACCTGACTACACACGATACACTACACACTACACACTCCATACTGCACATTACACACGTCCTACATCATGATAATGATATAAGTGTGACAGACCTGACTACACACTACACACTACACACGTCCTACATCATGATAATGATATAACTGTGACAGACCTGACTACACACGATACACTACACACTACACACGTCCTACATCATGATAATGACATAAGTGTGACAGACCTGACTACACACGACACACTACACACTACACACTCCATACTACACATTATACATGTCCGACATCATGATAATGATATAAGTGTGACAGACCTGACTACACACGACACACTACACACGTCCTACATCATGATAATGATATAACTGTGACAGACCTGACTACACACGACACACTACACACGTCCTACATCATGATAATGATATAACTGTGACAGACCTGACTACACACGACACACTAAACACTACACACGTCCCACATCATGATAATGATATAAGTGTGACAGACCTGACTACACACTACACACTACACAGTACACATGTCCTACATCATCATAATGATATAACTGTGACAGACCTGACTACACACGACACACTAAACACTACACACGTCCCACATCATGATAATGATATAAGTGTGACAGACCTGACTACACACTACACACTACACAGTACACATGTCCTACATCATCATAATGATATAACTGTGACAGACCTGACTACACACTACACACTACATACTACACACTACACACGTCCTACATCATGATAATGATATAAGTGTGACAGACCTGACTACACACTACACACTACACTCGTCCTACATCATGATAATGATATAACTGTGACAGATCTGACTACACACTACACACTACATACTACACACTATACACGTCCTACATCATGATAATGATATAACTGTGACAGACCTGACTACACACTACACACTACACACTACATACTACACACTACACACGTCCTACATCATGATAATGATATAACTGTGACAGATCTGACTACACACTACACACTACATACTACACACTATACACGTCCTACATCATGATAATGATATAACTGTGACAGACCTAACTACACACTACACACTACACACTACACACGTCCTACATCATGATAATGATATAAGTGTGACAGACCTGACTACACAGTACACACTACACACTACACACGTCCTACATCATGATAATGATATAAGTGTGACAGACCTGACTACACAGTACACACTACACACTACACACTACACGCGTCCTACATCATGATAATGATATTAGTCTGACAGACCTGACTACATCCTACACACGACACACTACACACGTCCTACATCATGATAATGATATAAGTGTGACAGACCTGACTACACACTACACGCTACACACTACACACTATACACGTCCTACATCATGATAATGATATAAGTGTGACAGACCTGACTACACACTATACACGTCCTACATCATGATAATGATATAAGTGCGACAGACCTGACTACATCCTACACACGACACACTACACACTATACACGTCCTACATCATGATAATGATATAACTGTGACAGACCTGACTACACACTACACACTACATACTACACACGACACACTACACACTATACACGTCCTACATCATCATAATGATATAACTGTGACAGACCTGACTACACACTACATACTACACACTACACACTATACACGTCCTACATCATGATAATGATATAACTGTGACAGATCTGACTACACACTACACACTACATACTACACACTATACACGTCCTACATCATGATAATGATATAACTGTGACAGACCTAACTACACACTACACACTACACGCTACACAGTACACAGTACACAGTACACACTCCTACATCATGATAATGATATAACTGACAGGTCTGACTACACATTACATACTACACATTACACACTACACAGTACACACGCCCTGCACCATGATAATGATCTAACTGTGACAGACCTGATTACATACTTCATACTACACACGACACACTAAACACATAGTGTTGTTCACCGTGTAATGCATAATGTCATAATTACGAGACAATTTATTATGTAATGTGTATTGTATTAGTGACAGTGCTACCCATCGTATAATATAGTGTCATAATTACAGGACAATGTATTATAGAATGTGTATTGTATTAGTGATAGTGTTGTGCATCGTATAATGCATCATATCGTAATTACAAGAAAATGTATTATGTAATGTGTATTGTCAAAATCACTGCACAATATGTTATGTATTTTGTTATATATTAATGTTTTGTATTATGTAATGTGTATTGTCATAATCATAGTACAATGTAGTATGTAATGTGTATAGTCATATTCATGGTACAGTGTATTATTAAAGTGTTTTGTATTAATGATAGCTCAGTGTATTTTATAATGCATATTTTACTAAAGAATAGTGTGGTGTATTATGTAATGTGTACTTTACTAAGAATAGTGTAGTGTATCATGTAATGTGTATATTAATGATAGTATAGCATATTATGTCATCTATATGTAGTGTATCATATCATCTATATAATGAAAGTGTGGTGTGTCACGTAATGTATATCCTATTAATGAAAGTGGAATGGACTATGTGTTGTGTATTGTATTCATTATGTGGAGTGCGACATGTAATGTATTGTATTTCTGATAAAAAGTGTATATTGTATTGTATATTGTACTAATGATAGTATATAATATTATGTAACATGTATTGTATTAATGACAATATAGTCTATTATGTAATGCGTATTGTATAAATGGCAATATAGTGTATCATGTCATATGTGTGGTATTAATGACAGTACAGTGTATTATGCCATGTGTGTGGTATTAATGACAATATAATTTATTATGTAATATGTATGGTGCAAATGACAGTGTAATGTATTATGTAATATGTGTGGTATAAATGACAGCATAGTGTATTATGTAATGTGTATGGTATTGTGTATTATGTAATATGTGTGGTGTGAATGACAGCATAGCGTACTATGTATTGTATGTGGAATTAACGACATTATTGTGTATTATGCAATATGTATGGTGCAAATGACAGTATAATGTATTATGTAATATTGTGTGGTATTAATGACAGTATAGTGTATTATGTAATGTGTACGGTATTGATGACAATATTGTGTTTTATGTAATATGCGTGGTGTAAATGACTACAGTATATTATGTAACTTGTGTGGTATTAATGACAGTATAGTGTATATGTAACGTGTGTGGTATTAATGATAGTATTGTGTATTATGTAACGTGTGTGGTATTAATGACAGTATACGTGTAGTGTATTATGTAACGTGTGTGGTATCAATGATAGTATTGTGTATTATGTATTGTGTTGTATTAATGACAAAATATCGTATTATGTAATATGTACAGTATGAATGACAGTATTGAGTATTATGAAATGTGTGTGGTATCAGTGACAGTATTGTGTATTATGTAACGTGTGTGGTATAAATGATAGTATTGTGTATTATGTAGTGTGTGTGGTATTAATGACAGTATAGTGTATTGTGTAACGTGTGTGGTATTAATGACAGTATAGTGTATTATGTAACGTGTGTGGTATTAATGACAGTATAGTGTATTATGTAATGTGTGTGGTATTAATGACAGTATAGTGTATTATGTAATGTGTGTGGTATTAATGACAGTATAGTGTATTATGTAATGTGTGGTATTAATGACAGTATAGTGTATTATGTAATGTGTGGTATTAATGACAGTATAGTGTATTATGTAATATGTATAGTATAAATGACAGTATTGTGTAGTATTAAGTTAGAACCCTTAGACTGCCATCGGACGGAAATTTCCGTTCTGCACCTATGGTCTAAAAACTGCCATAGAACGGCTATCTCCGTTCGCGTCAGTAGTGGAATTTTCCTATCTCCACAGTAAGACCAGAGGTTCCCAATTCACTCCAATCACAGCGTTTAGTGTGTCTGCAATGAATATGTATAAGTAGAAGGATCCAATGAGATTTCAAGGAGTCAGTCTAGGCTCTTTCCCAAACCACCCCCTGCAACTTTCGAACCCACTGATCAACATGGCGGATGACGAAACTCAACCTGGCCGAAGTGGCGTGAAATGAAAGCGAACAGCAAAAGATTACAGTGATTTTGTTACCACTGATGATGAGAAAGTTCTACAATTGATAGAGGACGACGAATTCAGTGGTTATGACGAAACTGCTACGTCAAATGAGGAGGAAAATGTCGAAACAGCAGTCCAGTGGAGCGGAGGGGGCGTGTTGACATCGCAGTTACGAGAACAGACCAGCAAGAGGAGAGAGAACCGAGTTTGGAGGCTGTAACTGACCCAGATTTTGAAGAGGGTGAAGGCCAGGCAAGGAACAATGGCTCAGAGAGGGGGAGGGGAGGGAGTGAAACTGGACACCTAGTACAAGCGTCGTCTGCTACACAGCTAACACCGGAACTGACACGGTGGAGCAGCCTGCTCGTGGTCAAGCGAGCTTGCGTCAGTCACAGACGGTCAGGCGTTGGCAGAAGCGTAGGTAAGGCCCATTGTTATTGTCTGGTGTCAGTGTGTTGATAAACGGAGTGTTATCACGGAGCAGTGACTGCAAAAGAGAAGACTTTGCTGAATGATGTGTGGGCGTGGCACTGAC
>CM060311.1:83155504-83165504 GCA_030674185.1 Monoplex corrugatus | reverse complement strand
CTCTGTCAACCCGGTTCATCATTGAAATATGTCGTGAACAACAACAACGACGACGACGACAACAACAACAACAACAACAACAACACAAATTCAGGCATGGGTTCCCAGTGCACTTAACTACGAATAATAAGGACCTGACCCTGTTCATAATGGTAGCATATCTGCAGAAATTACAACAACAACAACAATGCCACCACCACCACCACCACCATTATAACCACCACTACCACCAACAATAACACAACAAGAACAACAACCACAACAACTTATGCATAGACTGGTAGAATGTTGGAGAAATTACAACAACAACGACAATAACAACAACAACTACTACTACTACTACTCTACAACAACGACTACTATTACTACTACTACTACTCTGCTGCTGCTGCTGCTGCTACTACTACTACTACTACTACTACAACTACTACTACTACAGCTACTACTACTACTACTACTACTACTACTACTACTACTCAGACATGACTTCTGGCTTGGCCACTGACTTCAGGGAATTAGGCCTGATGACCGCAGGGAAAGACCTGGTGGCTGCTCGGAAAGACGGCAAACTTGGGATCCCTTTCAGGGCATGTCAGATCTAGTTTCTCCCATCCTTCTTTCGAGCACGTTGAAGTATCCTTCCAATCCACCCCTCACCCCATCACCTTCTCCTGTGTCTATCGACCTCCACCTAGCTCTGCCAACAAGCTCACCACATCCATGTTTCTCTCTGACTTTGCCCAACTACTTGATTACTACTGCCTCTTACCTGGAAATCTCATCATTCTAGGTGACATCAATGTCCACTACGACAACACTCACCGTTATGACACAAGACATATCATCAACTCTCTGTCCAATCACAATATGACACAACATATTTCTGAACCAACCCATCAAAAAGGTCACATTCTTGACTGGATCATTTCTCGTGATCACCACAATTCAGCTACTGACAACTGCCTAGTTCTTTCTACCCGTCTAACTTCAGCCCTTCCATCTGACCACTCTGCAATTCTCTGTTTCTCTTGACATTTCTCTTCCTTCCCGTACCACGCGCACAGTGACTCGACGCAATCTCAAATCTATTGACCTCTCCACATTTTCATCTGATGCCTCCCGCCTCCTTTCTGAAAAGTCACATAACCTTGCCGATGAATTCTATACTACTCTCCACCATCTTCTGGACACTCATGCTCCAGCCACAACCCGTCTTTTACCTGACCGCCCCCCTACCCCCTGGCTCACTCATGAGATTGCCTGTGCAAAACGTGCCCGCCGCAGAGCAGAGCGCCGCTGGCACAAATCCAAACTCACTGTACATAGGCAACTTTTCCAAGCCTCTAAAACAAAAGTATCCACCCTCATTGCATCTGCAAAAACAAGCTATTTCCAAACCAAAATCCTGAATGCCTCTTCTTCAAGAGAACTCTTCACAACCATGAATCATCTCCTTGGCACACGAAAAGATTTACCTCTCCCAACAAAACACACAAATGAAGAACTCCCATCTGTATTCTCCAAGTATTTCACCACCAAAATACAAACTCTTCGTGACAGGCTTGACAGGACACCCTGTCAACCATGCCCACCTGACCCTTCCTTCTCTGGCACACCTCTTACTACTTTTACCCCAGTCTCACAAGAAGAAATTCTCAACACAATCAGATCCATGTCGTTCAAAACCTGCGAACTGGATCCTCTTCCAGGTTCTCTCTACTCTGACTGTCTCCCTACTCTCCTCCCATTCATCACTGACATCATCAACACTTCTCTTCAAACTGGAACTGTCTCAGATTCTTTCAAGTCTGCTATTGTTCACCCTCTCCTCAAGAAATACAATTTAGACCCAAATGAACTGAAAAATTACCGGCCTATGTCTAATCTCTCTTTCTTGTCAAAACTCATCGAAAAAGTTGTCCTCAACCAGCTGAACTCTCACCTGTTTGCCAACAATCTCCTCAATCCTTTCCAGTCAGCCTACCGCCAGTGCCATAGCACTGAAACTGCCCTGCTACACATTCTCAACAATCTCCTCCTTGCAACTGATACTGGCAAAGTCTCTCTCCTCACACTCCTTGATCTGTCTGCAGCCTTTGATACCATTGATCATGGTATTCTCCTTTCTAGACTTCATCATACTTTTGGCATCTCTGACATTGCTCTCTCCTGGTTCACTTCATATCTGTCAAACAGAAAACAAACTGTTCTCATCAATGGCACTTACTCTCAACCTGCATACCTGACCTGTGGTGTTCCACAAGGATCTGTCCTTGGCCCTGTTCTTTTCACTCTTTACACCTCCCCCCTGTCCACCATCATCAACTCCCACTCTATAAAACACCACTTCTATACTGATGACACCCAACTTCAAGACAGTGACACACCAGACAATATACAGCGCCTCTTGACTCGCACCACTGAGTGTTGCTCGGACATTAAGAACTGGATGACGTTCAACAAATTTCAGCTTAATGATGACAAGACAGAAGCTATCCTCATTGGCATCCGTCAGAAACTTTCTCAGCTGCCTCCTCTTTCTCTCCCAATATGTAACACATCAGTCCCAATTTCTGATTCAGCTAAAAACCTTGGTGTCTGCATTGACTCTACCCTCTCCATGAACAACTTTGTTTCTCAAACTGCCAGATCTTGCTACTATCACCTCCATCGTATAAGCCTGATCAGGAAGTATCTCTCTGTCGAAACGACTGCAAAACTCGTTCTCTCCTACATAATGTCTCGCATTGACTATTGCAATTCACTCCTGTCTGGTCTTCCTGCCTCCACCATTCACATCCTGCAGCGCATTCAAAACAATGCTGCACGCCTTGTACTAAAAAAGAAAAAAGCTGACCACATATCTCCTCTCCTGGCACAACTTCACTGGCTCCCTGTATCAAAGCGCATACAGTACAAACTAGACACCATGTGCTACAAAAGCCTCAATAACGCAGCCCCCCCGATTACCTGTCAAGCCTACTTGAGATCTATTTCCCTCACGTACCCTCCGCTCTGCCTCCGATCCTCTGACTTTTCGCTTTCCACGCACTAAGCTCAATACCTATGGTCCACGAGCCTTCTCTGTTTCTGGTCCACTTTCCTGGAACAAACTTCCTCTCTCAGTCCGTCAGCAACCTACTTTTGTCTCCTTCAAGTCCGCTCTCAAAACTCACCTTTTCTCCTCTGCATAAAATCCTGACCTCACTAAATCCCCTCTGCAGCCTGTCTCCACTCGGAGGGGAATCACATTGCAATATATAATTGTATATAATATGCTGTCTATAATTTTCCATTGCTTTTATTCTTTCTCCCCATTTATAGCCGTGTGCGTGTGCGTGTGCGTGTGCGTGTGCGTGTGCGTGTGTGTGTGTGTGCGTGCGTGCGTGCGTGTGTGCGCGTGCGTGCGTGTGTGTTTTAGCGCTTAGACTTGATTTTATCAAGATTTTGCGCTATATAAATAAAATATTGTATTGTATTGTATTGTACATCTGTGGATTAGCCCCATCCCTGTTTCCTGTGTGACTGTTCCTGTACATCTGTGGATTAGCCCCATCCCTGTTTCCTGTGTGACTGTTCCTGTGTATCTGTGGATTACCACCCATCGCTGTTTCCTGTGTGACTGTTCCTGTGTACTGTGGATTACCCCCATCCCTGTTTCCTGTGTGACTGTTCCTGTGTCGTGTGTGGAGTAATTACCCTATCCCTGTTTCCTGTGTGACTGTTCCTGTGTCGTGTGTGGAGTAACTACCCATCCCTGTTTCCTGCGTGACTGTTCCTGTGTCGTATGTGGAGTAACTACCCCATTCCTGTTTCCTGTGTGACTGTTCCTGTGTCGTGTGTGGAGTAACTACCCTATTCCTGTTTCCTGTGTGACTGTTCCTGTGTCGTGTGTGGATTACCCCATCCCTGTTTCCTGTGTGACTGTTCCTGTGTCGTGTGTGGATTACCCCCATCCCTGTTTCCTGTGTGACTGTTCCTGTGTCGTGTGTGGAGTAACTACCTTATTCCTGTTTCCTGTGTGACTGTTCCTGTGTCGTGTGTGGAGTAACTACCCCATCCCTGTTTCCTGTGTGACTGTTCCTGTGTCGTGTGTGGAGTAACTACCTTATTCCTGTTTCCTGTGTGACTGTTCCTGTGTCGTGTGTGGAGTAACTACCCCATCCCTGTTTCCTGTGTGACTGTTCCTGTGTCGTGTGTGGAGTAACTACCCCATTCCTGTTTCCTGTGTGACTGTTCCTGTGTCGTGTGTGGAGTAACTACCCCATCCCTGTTTCCTGTGTGACTGTTCCTGTGTCGTGTGTGGAGTGACTACCCCATTCCTGTTTCCTGTGTGACTGTTCCTGTGTCGTGTGTGGAGTGACTACCCCATTCCTGTTTCCTGTGTGACTGTTCCTGTGTCGTGTGTGGAGTGACTACCCCATCCGTGTTTCCTGTGTGACTGTTCCTGTGTCGTGTGTGGTGTAACTAACCCATTCCTGTTTCCTGTGTGGAATGAGGTGGTGTACGGTGTGGGTCTATGTATCTATTATTTTATTTTGATAAAGGATTCATATGCAACGATGAAGTTTGTTTGTTTGTTGTTTGTTTGTTTGTTTGTTTGTTACTTTCTTTCTTTCTGTTTTGTTTGTTTGTATTGTCATTGGTTTTGTATGCGTGTGTGTGTGTGTGTGTGTGTGTGTGTGTGTGTGTGTGTGTGTGTGTTGTGTGTGTGTGTGTGTGTGTGTGTGTGTGTGTGTGTGTGTGTGTGTGTGTGTGTGTGTGTGTGTGTGGTTGTCGTTTCTTTCTTCGTGCGTACAGTGTTTTATCATAAGTTGTCTGCTTGCACACCAGAGGCACGCGTCTCTGTATAAATATTTCAAAATTTCAAAATTAAATGTATAGCCAACACTACAACCCTAGATTTTCTTCCCGGCATAGCTTACAATAAACCATAAATGAATATGCTGTTGGTATTGTCATATGCTTTTAGACACGAATTTTTAACCTTTTACTGTGAAGTTTATTTAATGAAGGAAAAAAACAACCCTGTCTATTAACAGAAAAGAAACGAAATCAATAAATGATGTGACTGAAGCGTAAAGAAGACAAGTATTTTATTTTCAAGGTGCAGTTATGTGAGACTTGTGGCAGTTTTCGTGGTATGTTTTCCTGTGGTATAACACTATGAGACATTGTGCCTATAACACTGTGGGACACTGTACTTATAACACTGTGGTACATTGTGCCTATAACACTGTGGGACATTGCCTATAACATTGTGGGACATTGTGCCTATAACACTGTGGGACATTGCCTATAACACTGTGGTACATTGTACATATAACACTGTGGGACATTGTGCCCATAACACTGTGGGACATTGTGCTATAACACTGTGGGACATTGTACATATAACACTGTGGGACATTGTGCCCATAACACTGTGGGACATTGTGCCTATAACACTGTGGGACACTGTACTTATAACACTGTGGGACATTGTGCCTATAACACTGTGGGACGTTGTGCCTATAACACTGTGGGACATTGTGTCTATAACACTGTGGGACATTGCCTATAACGCTGTGTGACATTGTGCCTATAACACTGTGGGACATTGTGCCTATAACACTGTGGGACATTGTGCCTATAACACTGTGGGACATTGTGCCTATAACGCTGTGTGACATTGTGCCTATAACATTGTGGGACATTGTGCCTATAACACTGTGGTACATTGTACATATAACACTGTGGGACATTGTGCCTATAACACCGTGGGACATTGTGCCTATAACACTGTGGTACATTGTGCCTATAACACTGTGGGACATTGTGCCTATAACACTGTGGGACATTGCCTATAACACTGTGGGACATTGTGCCTATAACACTGTGGGACATTGTGCCTATAACACTGTGGGACACTGTACTTATAACACTGTGGGACATTGTGCCTATACCACTGTGGGACATTCTGCCTATAACACTGTGGGACATTGTGTCTATAACGCTGTGGGACATTGTGCCTATAACACTGTGGGACATTGTGCCTATAACACTGTGCGACACTGTGCCTATAACACTGTGGGACATTGTGCCTATAACACTGTGGGACGTTGTGCCTATAACACTGTGGAACGTTGTGCCTATAACACTGTGCGACACTGTGCCTATAACACAGTGGGACATTGTGCCTATAACACTGTGGGACGTTGTGCCTATAACACTGTGGGACATTGTGCCTATAACACTGTGGGACACTGTACTTATAACACTGTGGGACATTTGTGCCTATACCACTGTGGGACATTCTGCCTATAACGCTGTGGGACATTGTGCCTATAACACTGTGGGACATTGTGCCTATAACACTGTGCGACATTGTGCCTATAACACTGTGGGACATTGTGCCTATAACACTGTGGGACATTGTGCCTATAACACTGTGGGACATTGTGCCTATAACACTGTGGGACATTGTGCCTATAACACTGTGGGACATTGTGCCTATAACACTGTGGGACATTGTGCCTATACACTGTGGGACATTGTGCCTATAACACTGTGGGACATTGTGCCTATAACACTGTGGGACATTGTGCCTATAACACTGTGGGACACTTGTGCCTATAACACTGTGGGACACTGTGCCTATAACACTGTGGGACATTGTACTATAACACTGTGGGACATTGTGCCTATAACACGTGGGACATTGTGCATACATGTGGACATTGTGCCTATAACACTGTGGGACATTGCCTATAACACTGTGGACATTGTGCCTATAACACTGTGGGACATTGTGCCTATAACACTGTGGGAATATTGCACTATAACACTGTGGACATTTGCCTATACACTGGGGACATTGTGCCTAGTAACACTGTGGGACATTGTGCCTATAACACTGTGGGACATTGTGCCTATAACACTGTGGGACATTGCCTATAACACTGTGGGACATTGTGCCTATAACACTGTGGGACATTGGCCTATAACACTGTGGGACATTGTGTCTATAACACTGTGGGACATTGTGCCTATAACACTGTGGGACATTGTGCCTATAACGCTGTGGGACATTGTGCCTATAACACTGTGGTACATTGTGCCTATAACACTGTGGGACATTGTGCCTATAACACTGTGGGACATGTGCCTATAACACTGTGGGACATTGTGCCTATAACACTGTGGGACATTGTGCCTATAACACTGTGGGACATTGTGCCTATAACACTGTGGTACATTGTACATATAACACTGTGGGACATTGTGCCCATAACACTGTGGGACATTGTGCCTATAACATGTTGGTTACATTGTTGCCTATAACACTGTGGGACATTGTGCCTATAACACTGTGGGACATTGTGCCTATAACACTGTGGGACGTTGTGCCTATAACACTGTGGGACGTTGTGCCTATAACACTGTGCGACACTGTGCCTATAACACAGTGGGACATTGTGCCTATAACACTGTGGGACGTTGTGCCTATAACACTGTGGGACATTGTGCCTATAACACTGTGCGACACTGTGCCTATAACACTGTGGGACATTGTGCCTATAACACTGTGCGACACTGCGCCTATAACACTGAGGGACATTGCGCCTATAACACTGTGGACATTGTGCCTATAACACGTGTGGTACATTGTGCCTATAACACTGTGGGAACTTGTGCCTATAACACTGTGGGACTGTGCCTATAACACTGTGCGACACTGTGCCTATAACACTGTGGGACATTGTACATATAACACTGTGGGACGTTGTGCCTATAACATCGTGGACATTGTACCTATAACACTGTGGGACATTGTGCCTATAAACACTGTGGGACATTGCCTATAACACTGTGGGACATTGTGTGCTATAACACTGTGGTACATTGTGCCTATAACACTGTGGGATATTGCACCTATAACACTGTGGGACATTCTGCCTATAACACTGCGGACATTGTGCCTGTAACACTGTGGGACATTGTGCCTATAACACTGTGGGACATTGTGCCTATAACACTGTGGGACATTGCCTATAACACTGTGGGACATATGTGGTGCCTAAACACTGTGGGACATTGTGCCTATAACACTGTGGTACATTGTGTCTATAACACTGTGGGACATTGTGCCTATAACACTGTGGGACATTGTGCCTATAACGCTGTGGGGCATTGTGCCTATAACACTGTGGTACATTGTGCCTATAACACTGTGGGACATTGTGCCTATAACACTGTGGGACATTGTGCCTATAACACTGTGGTACATTGTGCCTATAACACTGTGGGACATTGTGCCTATAACACTGTGGGACATTGCTTATAACATTGTGGGACATTGTGCCTATAGCACTGTGATACATTGTGCCTATAACACTGTGGGATATTGCACCTATAACACTGTGGGACATGTGCCTATAACACTGTGGGACATTGTGCCTATAACACTGTGGGACATTGTGCCTATAACACTGTGTGACATTGTGCCTATAACACTGTGGGACATTGTGCCTATAACACTGTGGGACATTGGGCCTATAACACTGTGGGACATTGTGCCTATAACACTGTGGGACATTGTGCCTACAACACTGTGGGACATTGCGCCTATAACACTGTGGGACATTGTGCCTACAACATTATGGGACATTGTGCCTATAACACTGTGGGACATTGTACTTATAACACTGTGGGACATTGTGCCTATAACACTGTGGAACATTGCCTATAACACTGTGGGACATTGCCTATAACACTGTGGGACATTGCCTATAACACTGTGGGACATTGTTCCTATAACACTGTGGGACATTGTGCCTATAACACTGTGGGACATTGCCTATAACACTGTTGGACATTGTAATTATAACACTGTGGGGCATTGTGCCTATAACACTGTGGGACATTGCCTATAACACTGTGGGAATTGCCTATAACACTGTGGGACATTGCCTATAACACTGTGGGACATTGCCTATAACACTGTGGGACATTGTGCCTATAACACTGTGGGACATTGCCTATAACACTGTGGGACATTGTGCCTATAACACTGTGGGAATTGCCTATAACACTGTGGGACATTGCCTATAACACTGTGGGACATTGTGCCTATAACACTGTGGGACATTGCCTATAACACTGTGGGACATTTCCTATGACACTTGGGCATTAAGCCTATAGCACTGTGGGGGCATTGTCAGATTTTGTTGTTATTGTTGTTGTTTTTAGTTGTTGTTGCTGTTGTTGTTGTTGTTGTTTTTAGTTGTTGTTGCTGTTGTTGTTGTTGTTGTCAGTGTTGTTGTTGTTTGGTATGATTTTCCCGCCTTGGCAAGTTTCCTGCCGCGAGAGTACTCATCCAAAAAGGGACCTAACCCCAAAACAAATGATATATGTTCAGCGAAAAACTCGAAATACTGAACTAAGAAAACTTTACTGAATAATGCAATCTCTGTAATCCACTGTCAGAACTGTGAGAATTATCCACTATTAGAACTGTGAGAACTATTCACTGTTAGAACAGTGAGAATTATCCCCTATTACAGCTGTGAGAACTATTCACTGTTAGAACAGTGAGAAAAAGCCACTGTGAGGACTGTGATAGCTGTGAGAACAAGCCACTGTTAGAACAGCGAGAAAAAGCCACTGTGAGGACTGTGAGAACAAGCCACTGTTAGAACAGCGAGAAAAAGCCACTGTGAGGACTGTGAGAACAAGCCATCGTTAACCCTTTGACTCCCACACCCTGTCCACCAGCATCATGCATTGTCAACCATGCTAACAAAGCAAACGCTTAACCCTTTGATTCCCTCACCCTATCCACCAGCTTACTGTGGGAAGCTGGTGGATAGGGTGAGGGAATCAAAGGGTTAGGTTTTTGCTGTTGGTAGATAGGGTGCAGGAGTTAGAGGGTTATAACACAACAAGCCAGTGTGAGAACTGTTAACAAAGAAACACCTGAGCACGCTGGATGGAAGCGGAGCACCAGTCGTCACCTCTC
>CM060311.1:83118004-83150504 GCA_030674185.1 Monoplex corrugatus | reverse complement strand
TGTTGGCTTGTTCTGCCATTGGCTGAACCAGCCTGTGACGTCACGGAAATGCCGAATTTCCCGAAAATAGACTTACAGCTAATAGGATCTGTCTGTGGTGTACTCACTCCTACACAATGGATCTGGATGGGTGACTATGTCGTTCATTTCCTTTATGTCACAGCACTGGTAGGCTACAACACACTCTCTGTACAGGATACACGAAATGATGTTTAAGTGTGTGTGTGTGTGTGTGTGTGTGTGTGTGTGTGTGTGTGTGTGTGTGTGTGTGTGTGTTCGTTCGTTCTTTGATTTAACGTCCTTTCACTATCAGTGATATTAGACCGGGGAGGGGGGAGGGGGAATAAAAAATGAATAAATAAAATAAAATGTAGAACGACAGTTGGGCAGGTTGGATTGGGGCAGAGGGGAGATAAGAGTAAAAAGACATAAGTTGGTGGGAGAACAGAAAAATGGAACGAAAACTTAACTCTAACAATTAATTAACTTCAACGATATGAAGGTAAATTGTAACACTAATACACAAACTGCATAAAGTTAAAGTAATGCATGAGTGTGTGTGTGTGTGTGTGTGTGTGTGTGTGTGTTTTGTGTGTGTGTGCGTGTGCGTGTGTGTGCATGTATGTATGTATGTATGTATCTGTGCATGCGCGCGTGTGTGTATGTGTGTATAGGCTATGTGTGTGTATGTATGTGTCTGTGCGTGTGCGTGTGCATGTGTTTGTGTTGTGTGTGTTGTGTGTGTGTGTGTGTGTGTGTGTGTGTGTGTGTGTGTGTGTGTGTGTGTGTGTAGGGTATGTGTATTTATTTATGTGCGTGGTGTGTATGTGTATGTGTGTGTATGTGTATAGGCTATGTGCGTGTGTATGTGTGTGAGTGTGTGTGTGTGTGGATGTGTCTGTGTGTGTGAGTATGTGTGTGTGCATTGTGTGTGTGTGTGTGTGTGTGTGTGTATAAGGTATGTGTATTTATTCATGTGCGTGGTGTGTGTGTGTGTGTATAGGCTATGTGCGTGTGTGTGTATGTGTGTGAGTGTGTGTGTGAATGTGTGTGAGTGTGAGTATGTGTGTGTTTGTGTGTGTGTATGAATGTGTGTGTGTGTAAATGTGTGTGTGTGTGAATGTGTGTGTTTATGCATGTGTCCATGTTTGCGTGCATATGTCTATATATGTGTTTGGTGTGTGTTGGAAAGTATGGGTGCATGGCAGGGAGAGAGAGAGAGAGACAGATAGACGGACGGACAGACAGACAGACAGACAGACAAACAGACAGACAGACAGAGATGAAATGAAATGAAATCAGAGAGAGAGAGACGGGGGGGGGGGGAGGGGGACGGTAAAGACAGACATACAGACAGCCAAGCGTAAACGTAAGATCACAAGAAAACAAACCAAACAACACACACAAAACTGAGGAGAAAAAAGACTAAAACTTCCCTGCTGCTTCATCCAGTGGGAGAAAAGGACTAGAATGAAATCGTGTGTTTGTGATTTATAAAAAACTGGGGAGAGGGGAGGCATACATGACGTCTAAGGGGAAGTGAAATGAATTGTGCAATTTGAAAAGTGGTTACATACGCCATATTAGTATTGTTTTATCCTGAAGAGGATCCAGGGCTAAAATTATGAAAAACATGATGCACTAGCTAAAAGTAGTTGTTGTTTTTTTAATATCGTAAGTATATTATTAATAAATAATGCATAGATATACATATATATGTATACATACACACACATATATCACACACACACACACCACACACACACACACACACACACACACACAACACACACACACACAACACACACACACACACACACACACACACACACACACACACACACACACATCACATATATATATATATATATATGTACATATATATCTGCAAATATACATGCATATACCTGCACTCACACACACACACACACACACACACACTATACACATACACACACACACGCACGCATACACATGTATTGTGTGTGTACATATATATATATTATGCAGACATGCAGATATCTACACTCAAGCATACACATGAATATGCACACATCCCCACATGAATATAAAAAAAATAAGCATCTGATCGACTAAAAGGAAGAATATATAACCAAGAGATATGGCTGACGTAAATGGATCGTGCCTAGTGCAACGAATCCACTCTGACCTTGGAATAGAAGGGAAAAATATCCTAAACCATCAGCCAAGGGGCTGAAGGAAAAACCAGAGTCCCCGGAGAAAAAAAACCCACCTTATTCAGACGTGGCTGGGCCTGTCTATTGCGAAACGAGAATTAAAACAGATAAAAAAAATTAAGCTATATGTGCAGCCGCCAAGCCAATACCTCACTTGAGGTGGAAACATCGTAATGATATGGTCTTTTTCAGTAGATAAGATATTGAGAGTGGGGATGAAAGTATCGCTAATCTGCATCGAGGTCGACTATACACGGACACAAGGGCCCATGGAAAGAAGATACTATGCATGAAATTCATCCAAGCAACATAAACTACACACGAAGGACAAAGAAGTTTTAATACCTATACATTCGAGCGAATACACACGCACACACATACACACCAGGGTAAAAGTATACATGTATACACAAAGAGCCGTGTCCGGATAAATATACATGAGGTGACATTATACTGAATTCTGTTGAGGAAAACGTTATGGCTTTGTGGTTTGTCATTGAGACCATATGCCTTGCATGTTCTAAGTTTATCTATGAGATGGGATTCTCTATCTTTCCTGTCTGTGGTGCTGTTACTGTTTTGAAGCCACAGACATGGCAACCGAAATTGAAACTCTGCAAAACACGAAAATAGAATCAGAACGCATGTTTAAATTAATACAACCAGACAAGACAGGCGCAAATTTTCGGACCAACCGGCCTGTCTTGTATGGTTGTATTAACCCTTTGACTCCCGCACCCTGTCCACCAGCTTCCTGAATTGTCAACCATGTTAACGAAACAAAAAGTCAACCCTTTGACTCCCTCACCCTATCCACCAGCTTCCTGCAGGAAGATAGAGTGCGGGAGTCAAAAGGTTAAATGCCCGTTCTGATTCTATTTTCGTGTTTTTCTGGTTCCTGTTTGCTTGAACGCGGGCGGTCGTACTTGTTTTGGATTGATAATTCATTGCCTGTTTCAATTCGGTTGCCATGTCGTGGCTTCATTATGTATCGTCTGTTATAATTCATTACGTATGGTCTGTTATAATTCAATATGTATTGCCTGTTATAATTCACTATCTGTAAGCACTTTAGTACTTGAGCAGCATCAGGTCCCCCTGGTCCTGTCTTATAGCTAGTCCTTTCTGGATCATACAAAAGTTGTTAGCAACTTCTGGATCATACAAACGCTAGTAGCCATTCCTGGGTCACACAACGACTATTAGCCATTCCTGGGTATACAAAGGTTACTAGCCAATCCTGGCTCATGCAAAAACTCCTAGCCAATCCTGGGTCATACAACAGCCACTAGCCAATCCTGGGTCATGCAACAGTCACTAGCCAATCTTGGGTAATGCAAAGGCTACTAGCCAATCCTGGGTCATGCAAAGGCTACTAGCCAATCCTGGGTCGTGCAAAGGCTACTATCCAATCCTGGGTCATGCAAAGGCCACTATCCAATCCTGGGTCGTGCAAAGACTACTAGCCAGTCCTGGATCATAGAAAGGCTTCTAGCCAATCATTGGTAAAACAAATGTTACCAGCCAATTCTGGGTCATGCAAAGACTACTAGCCAATCCTGGATCACACGAAGACCACTCGCCAATCCTGGGTCATACGAAGACCACTAGCCAATCCTGGGTCATTCAAAGGCTAGTATCCAATCTTGGGTCATATCAATGCCACTAGCCAGTCCTGGGTCATTCAAAGGCTAGTATCCAATCCTGGGTCATATCAACGCCACTAGCCAATCCTGGGTCATACAAAGGTTACTAGCCAATCCTGGGTCACATCAAGGCCACTAGCCAATCCTGGGTCATACAAAAGCTAGTAGCCAATCCTGTGTCATACCAAGGTCATTAGCCAATCCTGGGTCACACAAAAAGGCCACTAGCCAATCCTGGGTCATACAAAGGTTACTTGCCAATCCAGGGTCCCACAAAAGCTTTTAGCCTGTCCTGGATCACACAAAGGACACTAGCAGATCGTGTGTCATACCAAGACCACTAGCCAATCCTGGGTCATACAAAGACCACTAACCAATCCTGGCTCATTCAAAGGCTAGTATCCAATCCTGGGTCATATCAAGGCCACTAGCCAATCGTGGGTCATACAAAAGCTAGTAGCCAATCGTGGGTCATACAAAAGCTAGTAGCCAATCCTGGGTCATATAAAGGCTACTAGCCAATCGTGGGTCATATAAAGGCCACTAGCCAATCGTGGGTCATACAAAGGATTGTAACCAACCCTGGGTCATATCAAGGCTATTAGCCAATCCTGGGTCATGCAAAGGCTGCTAGCCAATCCTGTGTCATGCAAAAACTACTAGCCAATCCTGGACGATACAAAGGACACTAGCCAATCCTGTGTCACACAACGAGATGAAGACTGTAGACCAGTTCTACTACTTGAACAATACACTGTGTAGAACGGATCTCTTTGATGTTGACGTGGCACTGATTATTTCCCGGACTGGCTGTGCCAATGTTAGGTTGACCAAGAGGTTGTGGCAAAACGATGGTATAAAATTCACCACAGAGACTGCTGTGTACAGATCAGTTGTCTTGAGCGCCCTGCTGTACCGCTACAAGACCTGGACGACCAGCTGACGGCACATTCGATAGCTGGAATCATTCCAGCTGGAAAGATGATTGCACAATATCTGCAACATCGTGGAGCAAAATTGAATGTCTGATCTTTAAGTAGTGAAGAAGAGTGGCTAGCCAAATATAAAAATGGCTGACCAAATATAAAAGTGGCTCGCCAAATATGAAAGTGGCTTGCTAAATGTAAAAATGGCTTGCCAAATATAAAAATGGCTCGCCAAATATAAAAATGGCTCTCCAAACATAAAAGTGGCTTGCCAAATGTAAAAATGGCTCGCCAAATATAAAAATGGCTCGCCAAATATAAAAGTGGCTTGCCAAACATAAAAGTGACTTGCCAAACATAAAAGTGGCTTGCCAAATATAGAAGTGGCTTGCCAAATATAAAAGTGGCTTGCCAAATATACAAGTGGCCTGCCAAATATAAAAGTGGCTTGCCAAATATAAAAGCGGCTTGCCAAATATCAAAGTGGCTTGCCAAATATCAAAATGGCTTGCCAAATATCAAAGTGGCTTGCCAAATATAAAAGTGGCTTGCCAAATATAAAAGCGGCGTGCCAAATATCAAAGTGGCTTGACAAATATAAAAGTGGCTAGCCAAATATAAAAGTGGCTTGCCAAATATAAAAATGGCTTGCCAAATATAAAAATGGCTCGCCAAATATGAAAATGGCTCTCCAAACAAAAAAGTGGTTTGCCAAATGTAAAAATGGCTTGCCAAATATAAAAATGGCTCTCCAAATATAAAAGTGGCTTACCAAATGTAAAAATGGCTTGCCAAACAAAAAAGTGACTTGCCAAACATAAAAGTGACTTGCCAAATATAGAAGTGGCTTGCCAAATATCAAAATGGCTTGCCAAATATCAAAGTGGCTTGCCAAATATCAAAGTGGCTTGCCAAATATAAAAGTGGCTTGCCAAATATCAAAGCAGCTTGCCAAATATAAAAGTGGCGTGCCAAATATAAAAGCAGCTTGACAAATATAAAAGTGGCTAGCCAAATATAAAAGTGGCTTGACAAATATAAAAGTGGCTTGCCAAATGTAAAAGTGGTTTGCCAAATACAAAAGTGGCTTGATAAATATCAAAGTGGCTTGCCAAATATCAAAGTGGCTTGCCAAATATCAAAATGGCTTGCCAAATATAAAAGCGGCTTGCCAAATATCAAAGTGGCTTGCCAAATATCACAGTGGCTTGCCAAATATCAAAGTGGCTTGCTAAATATCAAAGTGGCTTGCCAAATATAAAAGCGGGCGTGCCAAATATAAAAGCAACTTGACAAATGTAAAAATGGCTTGCCAAAATAAAAATGGCTCACCAAATATTTAAGTGGCTTGCCAAACATAAAAGTGGCTTGCCAAACATAAAAGTGACTTGCCAAACATAAAAGTGGCTTGCCAAATATGCAAATGGCCTGCCAAATATAAAAGTGGCTTGCCAAATATAAAAGCGGCTTGCCAAATATCAAAGTGGCTTGCCAAATATAAAAGTGGCTTGCCAAATATAAAAGTGGCTTGCCAAATATGAAAGTGGCTTGCCAAATATAAAAGCGGCTTGCCAAATATCAAAGCGGCTTACCAAATATCAAAGCGGCTTACCAAATATCAAAGTGGCTTGCCAAATATCAAAGTGGCTTGCCAAATATACAAGTGGCCTGCCAAATATAAAAGTGGCTTGCCAAATATAAAAGCGGCTTGCCAAATATGAAAGTGGCTTCCCAAATATCAAAGTGGCTTGCCAAATATCAAAGTGGCTTGCCAAATATAAAAGCGGCGTGCCAAATATAAAAGCAGCTTCACAAATATAAAAGTGGCTTGCCAAATATAAAAGTGACTTGCCAAATATAAAAGTGGCTTGCCAAATATCAAAGCGGCTTGCCAAATATCAAAGCGGCTTGCCAAATATCAAAGTGGCTTGCCAAATATCAAAGTGGCTTGCCAAATATAAAAGCGGCATGCCAAATAAAAAGCGACATGCCAAATATCAAAGCGGCTTGCCAAATATCAAAGCGGCTTGCCAAATATCAAAGTGGCTTGCCAAATATCAAAGTGGCTTGCCAAATATCAAAGCGGCTTGCCAAATATCAAAGCGGCTTGCCAAATATAAAAGCAGCTTGCCAAATATCAAAGTGGCTTGCCAAATATCAAAGTGGCTTGCCAAATATAAAAGCGGCTTGCCAAATATCAAAGCGGCTTGCCAAATATAAAAGCGGCTTGCCAAATATCAAAGTGGCTTGCCAAATATCAAAGTGGTTTGCCAAATATAAAAGCAGCTTGACAAATATAAAAGTGGCTAGCCAAATATAAAAGTGGCTTGCCAAATATAAAAGTGACTTGCCAAATGTAAAAGTGGTTTGCCAAATATAAAAGTGGCTTGATAAATATCAAAGTGGCTTGCCAAATATCAAAGTGGCTTGCCAAATATCAAAATGGCTTGCCAAATATAAAAGCGGCTTGCCAAATATCAAAGTGGCTTGCCAAATATCACAGTGGCTTGCCAAATATAAAAGTGGCTTGCCAAATATCAAAGTGGCTTGCCAAATATAAAAGCGGCGTGCCAAATATAAAAGCAGCTAGACAAATGTAAAAATGGCTTGCCAAATATAAAAATGGCTCGCCAAATATATAAGTGGCTTGCCAAACATAAAAGTGGCTTGCCAAATATAAAAGTGGCTTGCCAAATATACAAGTAGCCTGCCAAATATAAAAGTGGCTTGCCAAATATAAAAGCGGCTTGCCAAATATCAAAGTGGCTTGCCAAATATCAAAGTGGCTTGCCAAATATAAAAGTGGCTTGCCAAATATGAAAGTGGCTTGCCAAATATAAAAGCGGCTTGCCAAATATCAAAATGGCTTGCCAAATATCAAATGGCTTGCCAAATATCAAAGTGGCTTGCCAAATATCAAAGTGGCTTGCCAAATATCAAAGTGGCTTGCCAAATATACAAGTGGTTGCCAAATATAAAAGCGGCTTACCAAATATGAAAGTGGCTTGCCAAATATCAAAGTGGCTTGCCAAATATAAAAGCAGCTTGCCAAATATAAAAGTGGCTTGCCAAATATAAAAGTGGCTTGCCAAATATCAAAGCGGCTTGCCAAATATAAAAGCGGCTTGCCAAATATCAAAGCGGCTTGCCAAATATCAAAGCGGCTTGCCAAATATCAAAGTGGCTTGCCAAATATCAAAGTGGTTTGCCAAATATCAAAGTGGCTTGCCAAATATCAAAGTGGCTTGCCAAATATCAAAGTGGCTTGCCAAATATCAAAGTGGCTTGCCAAATATTAAAGTGGCTTGCTAAATATAACAGTGGCCTGACAAATATGAAAGTGGCGTGCCAAATAAAAAGTGTCTGCTCATCAAATGCCAGCATCCTTGGCCAGGCCTGCAGGACAGATCGTCCATGTGGAACACAACCCAAGATGTTCCTGTAGGGACAGCTGAGGGGAGGCACTGTCACCAGGGAAGACCACTAAAATGATATAAGGATTCTCTGCAGGCCAAGCGCATCTGCTGTGGCATCAACACCACCAACAGGGAAGACAATGACCTCAGTAGAGTAAGCTGGCGACAAGCAATACACACACAGGGCACAATCACATTTAACAACGTAGAACAGCTGCTATTCAACATGTTGAAGAGTTAAATCAGCCCTGACTGAAACCAATACTGCAGGATCATTTCCCACGCAATAGGTGCAGGATCGGTCTTGTGTCCCACATGAAAACCCACACCGGGCGAAAAAGGACTAGTATTGCCTTTATGATCGGTTTTGTATCCCACACGAAAACCCAAACCTGGCGAAAAATGGCCAGTAGGTGCTTCCAGGATTGGCCTTGCATCCCACATGGAAACCCACACTGGGCGATAAAGGACCAGTAGGTGCTTCCTGAATCAGCCTTGTATCCCACATGAAGACCCACACCAGGTAAAAAAAGGACCAATATGTATCTCCAGGATCAGTCCTGTATCCCACATGAAAACCCACACCGGGCGATTAAGGACCAGTAGGTACTTCCTGAATCAGCTTTGTATCCCACGTGAAAACCCACACCGGGTGAAAAAGACCAGTATGTGCCTCCAGGATCAGCCTTGTATCCCACATGAAAACCCACACCAGGTGAAAAAAAGACGAATATGTACCTCCAGGATCAATCTTGTATCCCACATGAAAACCCACACCGGGCGATAAAGGACTAGTATGTACCTCCAGGATCAGCCTTGTGTACTACTTGAAGACCCATACTGGGCGAAAAAGGACCAGTAAATCTATGCATCCAATCAGTAAGGAAGTCCATCATTATCAATCATTATCCCAAACGTTTGTCCAGGATTCGCGAATCCTACGTCATTTTAAGTGCTGTCCACACGAATTCACCCAAGTTCCATTTAAGTTTTGTGTACAATACAGAGTGTGTCAGGAAACCAAACCAAACTCTCCACCTGAATACAAAATTTATTGATCTGCTTTGATTGATTTTTTTGGTTTGGTTGAGTTTTTACGTCGACACCCACCTCAGGTGATATGGCCGACGGGGATAACCATCCCAGGGAAGTGGGGGGAAGGGGGACTTATCTAATCCTATACTGACACCACCAGAACAACAATGATGCTAAGATGGGACAGCGAGATGGCCAGTTTTAATATAGCGCACCCCGGAATTCGAACCCACAACCATTAGCATGTGAATCCGACGCTCAAACCAACTGAGCTACTGGGGCCCTTTTGGTTAAATTGTCGTGGACCCTTATATCACAGTGCGTTGCGTCCTTAGTGTTCACACACAACACACACACACACACACACACACACACACACACACATACACCACACACACACACAACACACACACACACACACACACACACACACACACACACACACACCACACACACACACACACACACACACAACACACACACACACACAGCACACACACACAACACACACACACACACACACACACACACACACAGACACACACACAACACACACACACACACACCACACACACACACACACAGCACACACACACAGACACACACACACACAACACACACACACAGAGCACACACACACACACACACACACACACACACACACACACACACACACACACACACACGAAGGTCAGAGAGATAAAGGAAATGAGGAAATGGGTCACAGGTATGGTCAAATGCTCACACACAGACACGACACACACACACACAACACATACATACATACACACACCACACACATACACATACACACACATACACAACACACACATACACACACATACACACACACACACACACACACACACACACACACACACACACACACACACACACACACACACACACACACACACACACACACACACGGTCACAAGCACAGATAAAGGAAGTCGACCACAGCTATGCAACTATGGTCACACAAACACACACGCCACACACACACACACACACACACACACACACACACACACACACACACACACACACACACACACACACCACACACACACACACACACACACTACACCCCACCCTCACCATCCACCCACACACACAAACGCACAGACGAAGGGCAGAAGTACTGATACAGGATGTGGGCCACAATTATGACGACTTTCATTTCCTCATAACTGACGATTTTCCTGTATAGAGCAGAGGGTTGGGTCTGACTTGTCAAGAAACGTGTTAATCACATGGCCCAGCATTGGGGGCCAGCCGTCAGTGAATCTTGCCGTGTTTGCCGTACTCGGCACGTCCCTTCCCTTGTTTCACCTGCCATATTTCAGTTTCAGCCGCCATGTTTCACTTTCACGTCATTTTTCAGTTTCATTTACCGTGTTTCACTTGCCATATTTCAGTTTCGCTTGCCACGTTTCAGTTTTAGTTGCTGTGTTTCAGTTTCACTTGCCATGTTTCAGTTTCGCTTGCCACGTTTCAGTTGTAGTTGCTGTATTTCAGTTTCACTTGCCATGTTTCAGTTCCACTTTACCATGTTTCATTTGCCATATTTCAGTTTTTGCTTGCCATGTTTCAGTTTCATTCGCCATGTTTCAGTTTCACGTGTCATGTTTCAGTTTCACTTTAACATGATTCACTTGCCGTATTTCAGTTTCGCTTGCCATGTTTTAATTTCACTTGCCACGTTTCACTTGCCATGTTTCAGTTTTGGTTGCTGTGTTTAGGTTTCACTTACTATGTTTCAGTTTGACTTATGTTTCCGTTTTAAATTGCCATGGTTTCAGTATTAATTGCTATGTTTCAGTTGCCATATTTCAGTTTCGCTTGCCACGTTTCAGTTTCACTTCCCGTGTTTCAGTTTCACTTGCCGTGTTTCAGTTGCCATATTTCAGTTTCGCTTGCCATGTTTCAGTTGCAATGTTTCAGTTTCACTTGCCATATTTCAGTTTCGCTTGACATGTTTCAGTTTTAGTTGCTGTGTTTCAGTTTCACTCTCTATGTTTCAATTTCAGTTGCCATGTTTCACTTGCCATGTTTCAGATTTACTTACCATGTTTCAGTTCCAGTTACCATGTTTCAGTTTCACTTACCATGTTACAGTTGCCATGTTTCAGTTTCACTTGCTATGTTACAGTTGCCATGTTTCAGTTTCACTCGCCAAGTTTCGCTTGCCATATTCCAGTTTCGCTTGCCATGTTTCAGTTTTACTTGCTGTGTTTCCGTTTCATTTGCCATGTTTCAGTTTCACTTGCCATGTTTCAATTCCACTTGCCATGTTTCAGTTCCACTTGCCATGTTTCAATTTCACTTATGTTTCCGTTTTAGTTGCCGTGGTTTCAATTTCATTTGCCATTTCACTTACCATGTTTCAGTTTCACTTATGTTTCAGTTTTAGATGCCATGGTTTCAATTGCAGTTACATGTTTCGGTTTCACTTGCCATGTTTCAGTTCCTCTTGCCATATTTCAGTTTCACATGCCATGTTTCTGTTGCCATATTTGTTTCACTTGCCATGTTTCACTTTCCATGTTTCAGTTTCACTTACACTGTTTCAGTTTCACTTGCCGTGTTTCAGTTTCATTTACCATGTTTCAGTTTCACTTGCCATGTTTCAATTTTACTTGCCATGTTTCAGTTTCATTCGCCATGTTTCACTAGCCATGTTTCACTTGCCATTTTCAATTTTACTTGCCATGTTTCAGTTTCATCTGCCATATTTCACTCTTCATGTTTCAGTTTCACCTACCACGTTTCACTTTCCATGTTTCAGTTTCACTTGCCATGTTTCAGTTTCACCTGCCACGTTTCACTTGCCATGTTTCAGTTTCACCTGCCACGTTTCACTTGCCATGTTTCAGTTTCACTTGCCATGTTTCCGTTTTACTCACCGTGTTTCAGTTTCACTTGTTTCCGTTTTAGTTGTCATAGTTTCAGTTTCATTTGCTATGTTTCAGTTTTACACAGTTTCAGTTCTGGTTGCCATGTTTGAGTTTCAGTTGCCATGCTTCAGTTTCAGTTGCCATGCTTCAGTTTTGCCATGCTTCAGTTTCAGTTGCCATGCTTCAGTTTTGCCATGCTTCAGTTTCAATTGCCATGCTTCAGTTTCACTTGCCACCTGTTTCAGTTTCACTGCCCATCTTTCAGTTGTTGTGTTTCAGTTTCACTCGCAAATTTTCAGGTTCACTTGCAAATTTTCAGTTTCAATCATGACGTTTCAGTTTTGCAAAGTTTGCTGGAGACAACTCCGTTGCCATGGGATATTAACCGTGCGTTAAGTGCGTGCTGCACACGGGACTTCGGTCTATCGTCTTATCGGAACGATCAGAACCAAGACAACCATGTAAGATCTAGTAAACGGAGGGGGGGGGGGGGGGTGGCGGGATGGGAGTGGGGGTTAAGGTGATTAAAATCCCTAGACTACCCCAGTTTGAATCTGGTTTCCTGCTAACTGGCAGGTGTTGTAACCATAAAGTCACACGCCCCAAATGTTAAGCCTGACCAGAAACCCTAAGTATCGACCATTCTTGGGATTCTGTGTTTTTATGCATTACATACTTTATCTTCAGGTTCTGCGTGGTATCGGATTACATACTGTTGTCTTAAGGTTCTGTGTGTCTTGGGTTACGTGATACTTTCTTAAGGTTCTATGTGTTATGGGTTGTCTTAAGGTTCTACGTGTTACGGGTTACATACTGTTGTCTTAAGGTTCTATGTGTTATAGGTTGCCTTAAGATTCTGTGTGTTATGGGTTGTCTTAAGGTTCTATGTGTTATAGGTTGCCTTAAGGTTCTGTGTGTTATGGGTTCTCTTAAGGTTCTGTGTGTTATGGGTTACATACTGTTTCTTAAGGTTCTGTGTGTCATGGGTTGTCTTAAGGTTTTGTGTGTTATGGGTTGTCTAAGGTTCTGTGTGTTATGGGTTGTCTAAGGTTCTGTGTGTTATGGGTTGTCTAAGGTTCTGTGTGTTATGGATTGTCTAAGGTTCTGTGTGTTATGGGTTGTCTAAGGTTCTGTGTGTTATGGGTTGTCTTAAGGTTCTGTGTGTTATGGGTTGTCTAAGGTTCTGTGTGTTATGGGTTGTCTTAAGGTTCTGTGTGTTATGGGTTGTCTTAAGGTTCTGTGTGTTATGGGTTGTCTTAAGGTTCTGTGTGTTATGGGTTGTCTAAGGTTCTGTGTGTTATGGGTTGTCTAAGGTTCTGTGTGTTATGGGTTGTCTAAGGTTCTATGTGTTATGGGTTGTCTAAGGTTCTGTGTTATGGGTCCCATACTGTTGTCTTAAGGTTCTATGTGCTATGGGTTGTCTAAGGTTCAGTGTGTTATGGGTTGTCTAAGGTTCTGTGTGTTATGGGTTACGTGCTGTTGTCTTAAGGTTCTGTGTGTTATGGGTTACGTGCTGTTGTCTTAACCTTCTATGTGCTATGGGTTGTCTTAAGGTTCTGTGTGCTATGGGTTGTCTTAAGGTTCTGTGTGTTATAGGTTGTCTTAAGGTTCTGTGTGTTATGGGTTGTCTTAAGGTTCTGTGTGTTATGGGTTACATACTATTGTCTTAAGGTTGTATGTGTTATGGACTGTCTTAAGGTTCTATGTGTTATGGGTTACATACTATTGTCTTAAGGTTGTATGTGTATGGGCTGTCTTAAGGTTCTATGTGTTATGGGTTACATACTATTGTCTTAAGGTTGTATGTGTTATGGGCTGTCTTAAGGTTCTGTGTGTTATGGGTTACATACTATTGTCTTAAGGTTGTATGTGTTATGGGCTGTCTTAAGGTTGTATGTGTTATGGGTTACATACTATTGTCTTAAAGTTCTATGTGTTATGGATTACATACTATTGTCTTAAGGTTCTGTGTGTTATGGGTTGTCTTAAGGTTCTGTGTGTTATGGGTTGTCTTAAGGTTCTATGTGTTATGTGTTGTCTTAAGGTTCTATGTGTTATGGTTGTCTTAAGGTTCTATGTGTTATGGGTTGTCTTAAGGTTCTGTGTGTTGTGGGTTGTCTTAAGGTTCTGTGTGCTATGGGTTACATACTATTATCTTAAGGTTCCATGTGTTGTGGGTTGTCTTAAAGTTCTGTGTGTTATGGGTTACATACTGTTATCTTAAGGTTCTTTTGTGTTATGGGTTGTCTTAAGGTGTGTGTGTTATTTGTTGTGTCAAGGTTCTGTGTGTTATGAGTTACATCATGTTGTCTTAAGGTTCTGTGTGTTATGGGTTACATACTGTTGTCTTAAGGTTCTGTCTGTTATGGGTTGTCCTAAGCTTCTGTGTGTTATGGGTTACACACTGTTATCTAAAGGTTCTGTGTATTTGAACACGACATACCGGGTCTGAAATTCCCAACCCTACCCAAATTGCCTGCCAACCCACGTGAAAACCCTGTGTCCCACATTAAGGTGGAACCCATTGAACGTGACACGGCCAGAACGATTGGAGCATTAAGACAGGCACCACACATGCCAGCTTTTTACATTGCGGGATGTGAATGAACATGAGCTGTCAGAAGAAGGCTGGGTACAGTTAGTGACTGTATACACGTTAAATTCTGTCCAGGACCACTCTTAATGGCTGTCCAGATGAAGGCCCTCACCAAGGTAGACAGAGCAAGAACTATGAATGGCCAGTATCAAAGACTGGACTAAGTTCTGGACTTAGCTTAGCTATTTGTTGCTGCATTCACAGTGAGTTAGATGATCCTGCTTTCAATCAACCCCCCCCCCCCATCCACCACTCTGATGTTCTCCTGCCCCCCTTCCCCGTCCCTCTCCCAAGACCAGGTGGGTGATAGCATTAGAAGACGAAAATCAGTTTGGGTGAGGACAGAGAGTCTAAGTACCATGCTGAAGTTTACACGGTAACACACACACACACACACACATACACACACACACACACACACACCGTCTAATATCACTTATAGTGAAAAGACGTTAAATCAAGCAACGAACGAACACACACACACACACACAAACACACACACACACAGCAAAAAACATGCACACACATACCAACATACAACTACACACACACACACACACACACACACACACACATACCAACATACAACTACACACACACGCGCGCGCGCGCGCGCACACACACACACACACACATACGAAATACACGCACATGCACGCACACACACAGACACGAGCGATACACGCACACACACACACACGCGCGTGCGTACAGAGAGAGAGAGAGAGACACACACACACATACACGAGACACACACACACGCACGCACGCACGCACGGACACACACACACACACACACACACACACACACACACACAACAGAGAGAGAGAGAGACACACACACACACACACACACACGAGACACCACACACACAAACACACACACACACACACACACACACACACACACACACACACACGAGACACACCACACACACACACACACACACACACACACACACACACACACACACACGAGACACCACACACACACACACACATACACACACACACACACACACACACACACACACACATGAGACAACACACACACACACACACACACACACACACACACACACACACACACACACACACACACACACACACACTGTAGTTACGGGCCAGTGATCCAGGAGCAGGTGCCGGTTGGTTTACACTGTATCCGGGTCTATGTCTTCTTTCCCTCCATACCTTCCACCCTGTCGTGTGTCCCCCCCCCCCCCCCCCACACACACACCTCTTACTCGTCGACCTCTGGTGAGAAGTAGAGAGAGAGAGGGACAGACAGACAATCAGACAGAGACAGACAGACAGTGACAGAGAGAGAGAGAGAGAGAAAGAGAGAGAGAGAGAAAGAGAGAAAGAGACAGTCAGACAGACAGACAGAGAGAAAGAAAGGAAAAAGAAAGAGAGAGAGGAGAGACAGACAGACAGACAGACAGAGAGAAAGAGAAAGACAGACAGACAGACATACAGAGAGAAAGAAAGAGAGAGAGAGAGACAGAGAGAGAGAGACAGAGACAGAGAGAGAGAGAAAGTGAAAGAGAGACAGAGAAAGAAAGAGAGAGAGACAGAGAAAGAAAGAGAGAGAGACAGAGAGAAAGAGAGAGAGAGACAGAGAAAGAGACAGACAGGCAGAGAGACATACATACAGACAGACAGACAGAAAGAGACAGGCAGACAGACAGACAGACAGACAGACAGACAGCGAGAGTCACAAACGAAGCGTGATAGGATCAGATCAGATCACTGTATTTCCACAGGTTATAGAACAGCACCAGCTCTACTCACATACTTTATTTCATCTCGCACTGATAGTTTACAGTCAGTAATATAATACCCATCACTAATTGCAACAGAATTTTTTTTTATGGAAAAGAAAGAACATTATTTTCTGAACATATCCTGAGAGTTATAAGGTTTATAGTGCTCAAATAGATTTACAATTAATTTTTGTTTATTTTATCGACTGGCGGTTTTACTCTCTTGACGCGGACGGCCTTCCACCAGCGTTCCGCGGTAAACTCGCGCTAGCGGCGACCTGCTGAGCTAGTTTCAGTGCAACAGGCATGCGCGCCGTGACCCACGTCGGTGTTTAATTAAACTCGTTTCCGGCCTACTCAACCTCCTACAGTCATTTTCGTTATCGCTTAACTTTAGTTATATTCTTAACTTAACTTTGTATGCATTTTATCCTGTTAGTAGTACAAGAAACGTTGAATGTGATCTGCTCTCAAAAGTTCGTCTGCTCTCCAACTTGCTATTTCTTTCGAAGTATGGTGCTGAACAACTGTCAAAAGATCAGTAAGTTAACTCTTTTTATCTATAGTTAGGTTTTACTGTGTAGCCTATGTATTCTAAGATTGGTGTTGTGACCATGTGTATTTGTGATTTTTTTTTATGCTAAACATGTAAGGATAATTTCAGGCCTAGCGAGGTTATAAATCTACTTAAGAGAATAAATTGATAAATTCATTCAGAAAACGCACTCCTGGAAGAACGAAAGAAAAATGCTTTTACTAGTTTTAGTTGGAAAGTTGTTACAAGTGGAGGCATATTTTAACGATTCCATTAATACATGTTTGTGATTTAGACTTAAGTGACAGAGGTACAGTGTTCATACTGTTATAACAGGGTGGATTAATGTTTAACAAGCTTGGGCAAGAAGTATAATACAGGAGCAAGTAGCATGATGCTGATATAGATAAACTAGGATCTATCTATCTATATGTCCGTCTTTCTATGAGAGAGAGAGAGAGAGAGAGAGAGCAAAATAAACATAATAAACTCATAATAATAAACTCATAATATTTCCAAACTCTTTAGTATTTAGTAATGTTGAATTTGATTTAGAAATTATTTAGTTGTTAAATTGTTAGATTTTTATATACTACTTTATTCATTTATTTCCATTCATTCACTGTTTGAAAACATATTTCCAAAATAGCATAGGCCTATTGACAAGACTGACTCAGACAGACTTAATATCGGTCCCTTAATATCTACTGTTTTAAGGCATGGAGCAGTGTATACTCTGTGGCCAGAATCTTGATTCCGGGGAGAAGACAGTGGTGCCACAGCAGCGAGGCAGAGACACTATCAACAATGCTAGTGCACAGAGAGGGGACACGCTCTGCATTACTGAAGGTCAGGCAGTGCATGAACACTGTCGTCGTGTGTACACAAACAAAAACAACAGCAGTTTTTTGAAGAAAAAACAATTTGAAAGTGAAGCTAAATCTGGCCAGGAATTAAGATCAAAGAACCATGCCTTTGACTTCAGAACATGCTGCCTATTTTGCGGTAGGGAAGCACAACCTGATGGAAATTCTGTGTGGCCTGTTAGAACTTTGGACTTTCAGAAATCTATCATGAGAAATTGCTTGGAGCGTGGTGATGAATGGGCAGAAAAAGTAAAAGGTAGACTGGAGTTTGTGTCTGACCTTCCAGCAGCTGATGCAGTGTACCACCAGTCATGCAGTACAAATTTCCGCACAAAAAGAAAAGTCCCAAAGTCATTTGCTACAGAAAAGGAAGCCAAAAAGGTGAAGTGTGGAAGGCCGAAAGATGAGGAGAGAGATGAGGCTTTCAGAAAGGTTTCTTCAGGACAACGATACAGAGCAGATCACCATCAATGACCTGATGAACATGATGGATGAATTGACAGGTGGCAACGCTTACTGCTTCACCAAGATGAAGGAGGAATTGGTGAAACACTTCGGGGAAGAACTCATCATTGCTGAACTTGACGGCAAACCAAATGTTGCCACGTTTAGGAAAACTGCCTCTTCAATTCTACATGCTTTCTACTCTGAGCCTGACACCGATGATGAGGAAGCACAGAAGACGGCCATTATTAAAGCAGCTGCTGAGCTCATCAAGAGTGACATCAGGAAGATTTCTGTATCCCGGAAATCATACCCATCACCGGATGATGTTGCCTCAGTATCAGAAAACTTCAAGATAGTGACTCACCTGATAATATACAGCGCCTGTTGACTCGCACCACTGAGTGTTACTCGGACATTAAGAACTGGATGACACACAATAGACTTCAGCTTAATGACGACAAGACAGAAGCTATCCTCATTGGCACCCGTCAGAAACTTTCCCAGCTGCCTCCTCTTTCTCTCCCATTATGTAACACATCAGTCCCAATTTCTGATTCAGCTAAAAACCTTGGTGTCTGCATTGACTCTACCCTGTCCATGAACAACTTTGTTTCTCAAACTGCCAGATCTTGCTACTATCATCTCCATCGTATAAGCCTGATCAGGAAGTATCTCTCTGTCGAAACAACTGCAAAACTCGTTCTCTCCTTCATAATGTCTCGCATTGACTATTGCAATTCACTCCTGTCTGGTCTTCCTGCCTCCACCATTCACATCCTACAGCGCATTCAAAACAATGCTGTACGCCTTGTACTCAAAAAGAAAAAAGCTGACCACATATCTCCTCTCCTGGCACAACTTCACTGGCTCCCTGTATCAAAGCGCATACAGTACAAACTAGACACCATGTGCTACAAAAGCCTCAATAACGCAGCCCCCGATTACCTGTCAAGCCTACTTGAGATCTATCTTCCCTCACGTACCCTCCGCTCTGCCTCCGATCCTCTGACTTTTCGCTTTCCACGCACTAAGCTCAATACCTATGGTCCACGAGCCTTCTCTGTTTCTGGTCCACTCTCCTGGAACAAACTTCCTCTCTCAGTCCGTCAGCAACCTACTTTTGCCTCCTTCAAGTCCGCTCTCAAAACTCACCTTTTCTCCTCTGCATAAAATCCTAACCTCACTCAACCCCCCTCTGCAGCCTGTCTCCGCTCTGAGGGGAATCACTTTGTTTTAATATATAATTGTATATGATGTGCTCTCTGTGGTTTTCCATTGGTTTTATTCTTGCTTTTATTGCTTTTATTCTTTTCTCCCCATTTGTGGCCATGCATGTGTGTGTGTGTGTGTGTGTGTGTGTGTGTGTGTGTGTGTGTGTGTGTGTGTGTGTGTGTGTGTGTGTGTGTGTGTGCGTGCGTGCGTGCGTGTGTGCGTGTGTGTCTTTTCGGCGCTTGGATTTGATTTTGTCGAGATTTGCGCTATATAAATATTGTAATTATTATGTATGCATGTGCGTACGTATGTATGTATGTATACGCTTAGATTTATGTATGTATGTATGTATGCATGTATACGCTCAGCTTAGATTTATGTATGTAAGTATGTAAGCATGTATGTATGCATGTATACGCTCATATGTATGTAGGTATGTATGCATGTATACGCTCAGCGCTTAGATTTGATTTTGTCAAGATTTTGCGCTATATAAATAAAATATATTATTATTATTATTATTAAAACTTAGAATTTGTGCCCAAATCTCTCCAGCTGCTTCTCGGTACCATCTATAGTGGCAAAGATTGTGATCTCCAAATTGCATCCATTGGTCAGGCAATTATGCAAGCAGCAAGACCACGCTTACTGATTGCCCCACTACAGATTGGGCTAGGTGTCCAAGTACACCACAGTTTTGAATCACAATTTCTGGTCGATCTTCTTTATTCGCTTGGATTCTGTTCATCCTACAAAGAAGTTCGAACTTATGAGCTCAGTGCAGCTGCTGTCCAGGAAATGAATCTTCCAGCAGATGATCATCATTTCATACAGTATATGGCTGACAATGTTGACCACAACGCAGCAACCTTGGATGGAATGAACACATTTCATGGAATGGGTATGATAGCAGCCATCACACCAACAGTGCAAGACAGAGCACCCATACCAAGGAAAACTGATGTCAAACTGGAAGAGGTTGTCAAGAAGGCAAGAATTGACATTCGTTATTACAAAGGAAAGAAAAACGGCATGCTGAATCTGAGGTTTGAAAAGCTGGAAACAGTGATGACATATGACCCGACCAAGGAAATTGAAATCCTGTGGAAAACATCCTGGTTGCTTCTTCCTCAAAGGCCATCATGGTCAGGAGTAATGCAAACTGTGCATACTGGGGATTTTCCTGGTCAGGCATCATTCATTTTCATGCCCATGATCGATCTACACCCAAGTGACAAAACATGCATTTACTCCACTCTTCTGTTCATCTGTGGTGAAGCAAAGCGCTATGGCAAAACGCCCATTGTAACATTTGACCAACCGCTTTGGTGGAAGGCGCTGGCTATCATTACAAGTGAACCTGACACAAGTGACCTGCGTGGCATTGTCCTCCGGCTTGGCCCTTTCCACATGGAAATGAGTTTTCTTGCCTGTATTGGGCATCTGATGGCAGACACAGGTCTCCAGGAAGCCCTTTCTGTGGTCTACGCTCCAAATGCCGTCAATGCCATGCTGCAAGGGAAAGCTGTCACGCGGGCAGTAAGAGGACATTTTCTGATGGACGCAGCACTAAATGCTTTGCTAGCATCTGAGGCATTCCATGCACCTCTGCCTAGACTTGAAGTCAGAATGGAGGAAGAGAGGTCATGTGATGAATTCAGTGCACCACTGGCAACAACAGTGTCTGACGAATCTTCGTCACAGGATGAGAGTGTCACAGACACACGAGCAATGCCAGCAGAATCCCATGAAAAGCCTGAGTTTGAACCTGAGACTGCACTGGAAATGAATCAAGTCTCAATGGAAGATGTTCCTCATGATGTGAGAACTACCATCAAGTCCAGTCCAGCAGACAAAGTTGATCCATCAGTGGACAATACTGATTCTGATTTTCTGGAAGCATTTGAAATATACAGGAAAGTCATTGAAGGAAATCTGTCTTTAAGTGACCTGAAAACCTGTGAATCCATTTGCAAGATCACCAAGAAGCTAGAAGATCACATGATGGCCTTGAACAGCAGAACAAGCACGCTGTGGTTGCAGTATATGTCCATGATAGACATTCTGAAAACATTCATCAAGGCAGAAAGAACTGGGAACTGGCTATTACATCTGTCTGCTGTTGATCGTATGCTTCCTTATTTAGCTGCAGCAGGACACAACCTGTACACTAAATCAGCCCACCTATACCTCCAAATGATGAACAAACTTCCTGAAACCCACCCTGATGTCTACAGCAGCTTTCTCAACGGACATCATGTCGTTCGAAGAAGTCAGCGGTTCTGGGCAGGCCTTTCTTCAGACCTGGCTATTGAACAGGTTTTGATGCGGAGTTTGAAGTCAGCTGGAGGCTTGACCAGAGGAAGAGGGATGGCTGAATCACGGCGAGCCACATGGATTCTGTCAATGCCAGCATGTGCTGAAATCAACAGTAGCATGCAAGAATTGACAAGTGCTCGCCGCCTCTCAAGTGAGCAACACAAAGAGTTGGGCCCAACCAGAACAGCAAAAGACACCAAGGACATGATGGCCCTGACCTCATTTATGGAACAACACAGTCCATTTGTTGATGATCCAAGTCTGAGGAACGTTGTTACTGGTGTTGTTGCAGATGCATCTGTCAATGTGGACAACGCAAAGGAAGTTGGACTCCGTATACTGAAGACCATGGACGGAGAAACAGCTTCCAGTGTTTCATTGAGAAAGAAAGACAAGGCAGTCACAATGAACATCAAAAATGCCATCAGAATAGATGACAATCCAGTGTCTGTTGATCCCCAACTTCTTTTCCAGCGCTTAGTAGCAGCTGCCAACAACATGTATGACGACAAGACAGAAGTTTTCCGTCACGAACTTTGCAGTTTTCCATCAGCATTGTTCGAATCACCTGGTTTCTTCCTGCAACCCAACAAAGCAGCGCTTGCAGATGAACTCTGGAAAAAAGTTAACACCACAGAAACCCGGCCTCAGGAAACGTCTCCTCAGTTTGTTCTTGATGGAGGTTCGTTACTTCAACGCATTCCTTGGCGACGTGGAACTACATTTGAAGAAATCGTTCAAACATATGTCTTCTTTGTGAGAACGAAGTATCAAAATGCAGTGATCGTATTTGACGGATATATGTCCGGACCAACCACCAAGGACATCACTCATCTCAAACGTGGGAAAGGAATGAAAGGGCAGACTGTACACTTTGCACTCAACATGGTCCTGCAGTCCTCCAAAGAGCAGTTCCTCTGTAACACTGAGAACAAGCAGCGCTTCACCCATGCCCTTGGGTCAGCTCTGGAATCCTGCTGCACTGTGATACATGCCAAGAGTGATGCAGATCTCACCATAGTCCAGACTGCAACCATGTATGCGCAACATCAGGTCACTGCCGTCATTGGAGAGGACACAGACATTCTGGTGCTGTTGGCACATCATGCCAACACATCAGACCATGACATCTTCTTCTACTCTGACAAACAAGGAGGGAAAACAAGATGCTGGAACATCAAGCACTTGATCCGTGAGCTTGGAGAAAGACGTCATTTGCTGCTGTCTCTCCACGCGTTGACTGGCTGTGACACGACCTCCAGGCCATTTGGAGTAGGAAAGGGCAGAGCTTTTCAGAAACTGCTGAAGAACGATGAACTGAAGTGTTTAGCACGGACATTTCTTCAACAAAGGACCCAGGACGATATTGCAGAAGTAGGTGAGAAGGCCTTGGTATTACTCTACAATGGCCGCCCTGGGGAGAGTCTCGACTGTCTACGGCACCGGATGTTTTGCATGAAAGTTGCAACTGGGTCAACCTACATTCAGGTGCACTCACTACCACTACTTCAGCTGCTGCCAGATTTCATAGCCAAAGGGTGTACCTTCAGGTTCAACAGTGGCTGGGGATTGACACCATGCAACAAGTTGAATGGGGCTGGAAGATTGAGGGAGGACTGTGTATACCTCACATGACTGATTTGCCAGCAGCACCAGCAGACCTGTTGAAGGTCATCCGGTGCACATGCAAAGAAAACTGTGACAGTAAGCGGTGCAGCTGCAGAAAGCACGGCCTTCTCTGTTCTCCTGGATGTGGTGAATGCAGTGGTGTTAGCTGCTTCAATTCCCCTGCAGTGTGCTTGGATTAGACAGTGATGCTGAAAACACAAGGACAGGTACTGTGGCATATCTTCTATCTGTGTGAACTCGTTTTGTACGCTACTAATTTGCATGATTCAGATAATTTTTTGACATCATTATTGTTAATTACTGGTTTGCACATGACTATTCCATTAATTTTGTTTCATATTTGAAAACGCCATTTCAAGACCTTTAAATTGATATGCTACATGATAGGTTTCTATGTAGGAGTGGAAATTTTCTATTTTTGGCGTATGACGTCACTAATTCCCTCATTACATAATTATCTAGGTCACTAGAGCGTTATAACTTGGTGAGATGATAGTTGGGATATTGGTGACTAAGTTGCTGCAAAAAAAAAATCTGTTGCAATTTGTGGTGGGTTATGCTGTTTTTTCACCCCCAGTCAGTAGCCTATGACCCCCGCAGGGGACAAGAATGTCTGATTTAAATGACTAAATATCAGAACACACTATACGTGTACGTATTACACACAAACAGTATAGTAGTGACGAAACATAATGCAGACATTAAATCGTGAAAGTAAAGCACAATCTATCTATCTAATCTATCTATCTAATCTATCTATCTATCTATCTATCTAATCTATCTATCTATCTATCTATCTAATCTATCTATCTATCTATCTATCTAATCTATCTATCTGTCTATCTAATCTATCTATCTAATCTATCTATCTAATCTATCTATCTATCTATCTAATCTATCTATCTAATCTATCTATCTATCTATCTATCTATCTATCTAATCTATCTATCTATCTAATCTATCTATCTATCTAATCTATCTATCTAATCTATCTATCTATCTATCTAATCTATCTATCTAATCTATCTATCTAATCGAATCTATCTATCTAATCTATCTATCTAATCTATCTATCTATCTAATCTACCTATATCTATCTATCTAATCTATCTATCTAATTTATATATCTATCTAATCTAATCTATCTATCTATCTAATCTATCCAATCTATCTATCTAATCTATCTTATCTAATCTATCTATGTAATCTATCTAATCTATCTATCTAATCTATCTAATCTATCTATCTATCTATCTAATCTATCTATCTAATCTATCTATCTATCTTATCTAATCTATCTATCTATCTAATCTATCAATCAATCTAATCTAATCTAATCTATCTATCTAATATATCTCATATATCTAATCTATCTAATCTGTCTATCTAATCTATGTATCTAATCTATCTATGTATCTAATCTATCTAATCTATCTATCTAATCTATCTAATCTATCTATCTAATCTATCTAATCCATCTATCTAATCCATCTATCTAATCCATCCATCTAATCTATCCATCTATCCATCCATCCATCTATCCATCTATCCATCCATCCATCCATCCATATATATATATATATGAACATAGGAATATACACATTCATTCTAGAAGACACTCAACAAGAGCATTCACTGACTTATTATATATTTCGGCCCTTGGCCTTCCTCAGGGTAAAATGACAATGAAATGGTATGATCTCATTTACATTTGAGAATTCATCTCACTTCCTTTAAAACATCGCATAAAATCACGTGAGGCATGAATGCACACACAAACACATAGCCGTCCATATTCACATACACACGCACACATACATGTACGTGAACACACACACACACACACACACACACACACACCACACACACACGCACACACACACACACACACACACACGCACACACACACACACACACACGAACACACACTCGCACGCACGCACGCACGCACGCATACACACACACACACACGAACACACACACTCGCACGCACGCACACACGCACTCGCACGCACGCACGCACGCACGCACGCACACACATACACACACACATACATTCCTCGCGCACAGGCACCTGAACAATGATATCAATGCACGTGAACTTCATAGACCTACCCTCTATCTGGTTCCATCCCATCTAACCAAACTTTGTGCACTTTGCGCATATATATATATATATACATGTATATGTATGTGTGCGTGTACCATTTTTGTACGTACGTGCGTGTGTGCGGGTGTGCATATAAATGAGTGTTTGTGTTTATTTAATGTTGTATATGTGTGCGTGCGAGTGCGTGCGGTTGTGTTCATGTGGGTGGAGCACGCTGGGGTGGGGGGAATGAGATTTGGTGTTCGAAAGAGGTTGGGATTGGGTGGGGGAGGAGCAGGAATATGGGCAACTCTGTGTTGTTACTTGTTTCTTTGGTTTATCTAAATTTATTTGTTATATATGAATAAAAGTTGATGTGAGGCATGCGAAGTTTGGTCATTAGTGTTATCGATATCTGGTGATATCCACAAACTTTATAATGAGGTGGAGTATAGTATGGATAGATTATTATGTTTGTTGTTTGCTGTCTATCGATATCTGTCTCATACACTTTATTATATAGGGTTGGGCTAGGTATGAAGTAATAGTGTTTCTCATATGAGCACACAGAGGTGTCAGAACCAAGTAACTGCTAATCGAGACACATATGGTCCATGAACCCACAAGCAGTGAGTGCTCTGAGGCAATGCCCATTATGCAGTATGCGGCTGCGGAATTTTCGTCTGGCGCATAGCATTTCCCCACCCAAGGGGTAACCCACAAGGCAACGGAGACAGGCGCAGGTCGTACAGTCTACTGTCATACTGTAGCAGAGACTTAGCTCTGATCTGACCCAAGTCGTTAATGAGAACATAAACAATGTCATGTGCAAATTGTGCCTAAAGGTAAAACATCACGGCAAGACTAAACAGCTGAAAACTACAGGAGGAGTTATGACGATTGTTCTCTTCAGTGATGAGAGTTACGTACAGCTGATACCACAGGAGTTGTGACAGTTGTTCTCTTTGATGATGGGTGTAACAGACTGGGTGATAGGGCCACAGGAGCTGTTACAGTGGCTCTCATTGATGATGGGTGTAACAGACTGGGCGATGGGACCACAGGAGCTGTCACAGTTGTTCTATTTGATGACTGGTGTAACAGACTGGGTGATAGGACCACAGAAGCTGTGACAGTTGTTCTATTTGATGACTGGTGTAACAGACTGGGTGATAGGACCACATGAGCTGTGACAGTGGCTCTCATTGATGACTGGTGTAACAGACTGGGTGATAGGACCACAGGAGCTGTGACAGTTGTTCTCTTTGATGATAGGTGTAACAGACTGGGCGATGGGACCACAGGAGCTGTGACAGTTGTTCTATTTGATGACTGGTGTAACAGACTGGGTGATAGGACCACAGGAGCTGTGACAGTTGTTCTATTTGATGACTGGTGTAACAGACTGGGTGATAGGACCACAGGAGCTGTGACAGTTGTTCTCTTTGATGATAGGTATAACAGACTGGGTGATAGGACCACAGGAGCTGTGACAGTTGTTCTATTTGATGACTGGTGTAACAGACTGGGTGATAGGACCACAGGAGCTGTGACAGTTGTTCTATTTGATGACTGGTGTAACAGACTGGGTGATAGGACCACAGGAGCTGTGACAGTTGTTCTATTTGATGACTGGTGTAACAGACTGGGTGATAGGACCACAGGAGCTGTAACAGTTGTTCTCTTTGATGATGGGTGTAACAGACTGGGTGATAGGACCACAGGAGCTGTGACAGTGGCTCTCATTGATGATGGGTGTAACAGACTGGTGATAGGACCACAGGAGCTGTGACAGTTGTTCTCTTTGATGATAGGTTTAACAGACTGGGTGATAGGACCACAGGAGCTGTGACAGTGGCTCTCATTGATGATGGGTGTAACAGACTGGGTGATAGGACCACAGGAGCTGTGACAGTGGCTCTCATTGATGATGGGTGTAACAGACTGGGTGATAGGACCACAGGAGCTGTGACAGTGGCTCTCATTGATGATGGGTGTAACAGACTGGGTGATAGGACCACAGGAGCTGTGACAGTTGTTCGCTTTGATGATAGGTATAACAGACTGGGTGATAGGACCACAGGAGCTGTGACAGTTGTTCGCTTTGATGATAGGTTTAACAGACTGGGTGATAGGACCACAGGAGCTGTGACAGTTGTTCGCTTTGATGATAGGTGTAACAGACTGGGTGATAGGACCACAGGAGCTGTGACAGTTGTTCTCTTTGATGATAGGTGTAACAGACTGGGTGATAGGACAGGAGCTGTGACAGTTGTTCGCTTTGATATGTAATGTACTGGATGATATTCAGCAATGCATGAAAGTCAGTGCTGGACACTTTTCTTGCTGCCTTCTTTGTGAACAAGGACACTGTCAGCATAGAGAATTACTATATGTCCTTTCTGATGGAGATAACCAAGGACTGGTTTCAAGATCTTTGTGAAAAGTCTCTGGGAATCACGACATCCCTGGGGAAGAGCTTTAACTTCATAAAGTTTGTTTTGGAAACTGAATCGAAAATATTTCCTGCTGTCTTTTGCAATGTAGACAGAATAGTAAGGGTCCTTAAGATCGATGGGTGCGAAAAACAACAGTTTTGTTTCATTAGGCTAACAACGATTTGGTGTGGCATACGCACATGTCACAGAATGCCTCTCTACAGTGTAGCAGAGAACTTGAATGGTGATTGCCGACAAGCTGAGATCTTGCAACCTGTGGTAATTCCAGCCGTTCAGCTAATTGGACCTCATACAGCCTTTCAAGACGACAATGCTCGGCCCACCAATCCAGAGTAGTAAAGATTTCTTCAGGTTGCTGGTATCAAGACAGCCTAGACCTCAACCTTACAAACCATTTTTGTGACAGGCTGGGACGTCGTTTTAACCCTTTAGCTCCAGTACCACGTCCACCAGCATCCTGGATTGTCAACCACGCTAGCAAAGCAAAAACTGAACCCTTTGACTCCCTCACCCTATCCACTAGTTTCCTCCAGGAAGTTGGTGGATAGGGTGAGGGAGTCAAAGGGTTAAGTTTTTGCAGTTTGTGTACAGGGTGCGGGAGTCAAAGGGTTAAACAGTGTTGCCTTCCTTCTACAAACCTGACGAAGCTCCTTCTCGAGTTTCACCAGCAGTGGGTTGTTCTGTTCTGTTCTGAACACTAAAGTCCTACCACTCTCAGAGTATTCGAGGACTAGCTATAAAAATTGCTCAAAGAAGCCTTTAAAATTATGTTTGCATTGTGAGATACCAATGCATTTGTCGGTTCTCCATTGCATGAATATAAAAAAATGTTATTGCTGTGTCCCAGGCCTTTTTATACAACATGATAAGTCACATGGCAACGCTGCTAAATTACCTTGCAAACAACGTTGGTCACACGCTACTAGCAAGGTTTTAATGTGGCCATTTTGAAACGACTTTTCTCAACACATCCGTCTAACCGTTTCAGATTTAAGATGAATCTGAATTGACTTTCTTTCTTCTGTTGGGTGAAAACATTGGATACATATGCCCCTGGGATGAGATGCAACTGGTGGATGACCCTTTTTTGTTCCAGTCTTAGAATTTCCTGCTGGACTGTCTGAAACTTTTAACTCGAGAGAGTCATATCTCCTTTTTCGGTAAAGTAAGTGATGGGTCTGAAAAGAACTAGATATTAACCCCTTTGATCTGATCCAAAATCCATTGATCATGAGTAACGATTTTCTGATTGTTTACATGATCAGCTTTTTCACCCCATAAAAGTTTTCTGGTGTACTGTAGGGGAGGGAAAGGAGGTAGGTCAGTCACTGGTACAGGCCTCCCAATGACAAATGAAAATAATCCAGAAAATCTAAGTGGGGGGGGGGGGGGGGTCTGGTGGAATGCTCCCTGGAACATTTTTTTAATATAGATTCAAAATAGTGCAATCTGACACTATCTGCAAACAATTTTAGGTTTGTTTATGATCCTCTGTACTGAAGCAAATGATTTATACACACTGGTGTCAGATTTCAAGAAAAAACAATTTGGCGAGTATTTTTCTAATGCATGCTCCAACAAACTTTAAACAACTATACTGAACAGCTTACTGGTGTTTCTTTGACTTGAAGTGGTCTGAAAGTTTGTAGATGCCTGTTCAACTATAGTTATTTTAACTGACTTCGCAACGGCACAAGACAAGTACTTTAAGCAGGCTATACCAGCCTCTTCTATTTTTGAAAGCCATGTGCTCATTTCTATGGTGTCGATTTTTCGTGAAACTCACTCCCAACACCACTTATTTTTGCAGACTTTGTCAAACGTTTTTGCTGTTGCAGACCCTCTCTCCAGAACATCGGCTTGAGACCTGGTCACACTCTTCAAAAGTTTTGCAATCGGCTCTGAAGACAAGCCGCACTTGACAAACATTGAAAACACCGGAAAAGACTAGCGGAAATTGATTCCGGATTTATCCCCCTTCCCGAAGTTTTCTCGATCGACAAAATGACAAACAGCCGACTATTTCACCGAAGAAAAAACTATATCAGTCGAATTTTTTTTTATTTTATCAGAAAGCACTTTTTTTCTCCGAAGCAGCCTTTGGGTTTTCTCGGATTTCCGAGAAAAATTCGGAGCCCTGCCGGTAGGAAGGGTGGATAGAGTGGGCTTTCTGTAGGTGAAGGAGTCACTCTTTCTTCTATATCTTCAGGGTGTGGTGGAGTTGGTGTTGTGGCTGATCTGGTCGGCCTGGTCTTCTGAGGCTTTGATGTCTTGCTCCTCATGGTGTGAAGGGTCGGATGAATACGTGTTCCAATCCCTCCATGGTCCGTTTTTTGAAAACCCCATTCTTCTAGAAGGTTTCTGTGCCTTGGTGTTCTCCTCTATCCTTTTTGTGATATCATCACCTAAAAGGTTGTTTGCTGATAGGACAACTGAAATTTCTTTCCAGTGGGTGAGGGGCGGCATTTCTAGTGGTAGCACCGAATGTATTATGTCTAAGCAGGCTTGGGAAATGTCCTTGTGGCAAGAGATGAGCAGACGGGACACAGTTGCCAGCTTTTGAAAAATCTCGCTGGGTTTGGCTAATCTTTTTTTTTTTGTCTGCTTTCCTTTTAGGTCGTCCATGAGATTTGCAACAAGCGTTTGGCTTCCCGTTACTAGATCGTGTACACTGGCCAGACGGATGTCACGCTGCTGTGAAAAAAGTGTTGAGAGAATCTAATTCAGGGTTTAGTTTTGGCGTTCTTATGGACGGAATATTCTTCGGTCTAGTACAAGACTGCAGCAGCTCCTTGATTTTTTTTCTGCCTGTCTCGTTTCTGAGTCCTGTATTAAGTGCGTCATCCACATTGGGCCCTTCTCGTTCAATGCAAGTATATGAGTCAAAGCCAAAATAAGAATCATCATCATCAGTGTCTGATGTATCATCAGTGTCATTATCGTCCATGATGTTGTCAAAGTCAAAACTATCAGAAGCTTTCCTTTTTCTTGGATCGCTCAAGCTCAGATCGTTTCCGCGTTCGTCTTCCTCGCCCAACCCAATCGTGGCACTTTTTTTGTTTCGATCTTCCATCTTGCTGATGCCAGAACGAAATTCGTTTGTAATTGATTGAAGTTCGGCCCTTTTAGATGTTAGAGAGGATATGGCATCTGGAATTTTGTCAAAGGCAGTTTGTGAGTCTTCATCGTCTTTCTTTTTTTCCTTTGTGTGGTGTCCTGACATCGAAATCGGATTCAATTTTGTCTTTAACTTTTCTTTCTGTGTCTCAACCGGTTCGGTATCCACCATCTTAACCACGGCAATGACAAGAAAAATAGTACCATGCAACCAAACGATGGTAGAACTACCGTGCACGGCACAGCAAGTATATGAGACTGTAGATAGCCAATGAGACAACGCAAGTAGCCAGTGGGATTACACAAGTAGCCAAATGAGACTACAAAAGTAGCCAGTATGGCTTTGAAGTGGCCGATAAGGCTGAAAAGTCAGTTTCTTTGTACTAGCGACCAGAAGTTATATAGAAGTCGCTGTGTAGTTTCAGTATCACGCTTGTTTACACAGGACCACCCCACTGGTCAGCTGATAGTGTAAGATAAATGTCGAATCATCTAGCTGATCAGAAATTCCAGAGAGTTGTGAAACGTACAATGGCAAATCACAGTGATTACCAACAACAAGAGGTTCGTTCCAAAGCATGTAGTGAAGCCAGAATAAAGTGGGAAAGGAGGACTGAAGAGAGCCACACGTCCGACATTGACGTGAACTTTTGATTGAATGACGAACTCTCGCGTTCTCCCACTTAATCCAGAATCCTGACGGAATTCTGAAAGGCAAAACAAAGAATTATTATTATTATTATTATTATTATTATTATTATTATTATTATTATTATCGTTGTTGTCATTGTTGTCGTTATCATCATATCATCATCATCATCGTCGTCGTCGTCGTCGACGTCATCATCATTATTATTATCATTGTGTTGTTGTTGTTATTAATGCTATTATTATTATCATCATCATTATCCTTATCCTTATTTTTTATTATTATTGTTATTGTTATTATATTATTGTTGTTATTATTGTTGTTGCTGTTATACGTACATGTATAAGACTAAAACAATAGATACAACTATATCACAATGTACGAAGCGTGGCAGGCCTAGCTTAGGAACACTAAGCCATATGACACCAGACTTGTCGTGTAGGAGATAAGACACCACCAGCACTTTGCCAGTCCCTCTGTCAAACCGGCAACAAGATCTCTCTTCTCCTCCCCTCTCCCTCCCCTTCCCGAACCTCTCCTTTTTCCTTTTTTTTTTTGCTCCTTCGGCCTTGTCGACCACCAGCTGGGGCACTACCCGCTTATTCATTCCGGGTCGCGGTCGTTCTGCCCGACTGGTGTTTTTGTACATCTTGGTAGTCACTAACCCCGCGCTGTTCATATCATAGTAAGAGGCG
>CM060311.1:83110504-83115504 GCA_030674185.1 Monoplex corrugatus | reverse complement strand
ACTCACAGGTCACGCATAGAGACAAAAGTCAGAGTTCACATATGCAGACAGCAAAGGTCAGGAATGGAGACAACAGTCAAAGGTCACGTATAGAGACAACTGTCAGAGGTCATGTATAAAGAAAACAGAGGTCACGTAAAGAGACAACAGTCACAGGTCATGTATAGAGACTACAGTAAAAGGTCACGTATAGTGACAACAGAGGTCACGTATAGAGACAACAGTCAGAAGTCACATATCGAGACAACAGTCAAACGTCACGAATGGAGACAACAGTCAAAGGTCACGTATAGAGACAACAATCAATGGTCGTGTACAGAGACAAGAGTCAGAGGTCACGTACAGCGACAACAGTCAGAGGTCACATATGGAGACAATATTCAAATGTCACGAATGGAGACAACAGTCAAAAGTCACGAATAGAGACAACAATCAATGGTCGTGCATAGAGACAAGAGTCAGAGGACACGTATAGAGACAACAGTCAAAGGTCACTTATAGGGACAACAGTCAGAGGTCACGTATAGAGACAAGAGTCAGAGGTCACGTATAAAGATAACAGTCAAAGGTCACGAACAGAGACAACAGTCAGAGGTCACGTATATAGACCACACACACACATACACGCACACACACACAGACACACAGACACACAACACAGACACAACACACACACACACACACACACACACACACACACACACACACACACACACACACACACACACACAAACACACACACACACACATTACAAACGTCGCCTCTTTCTATGATATGAACAGCGCGGGGTTAGTGACTACCAAGATGTACAAAAACACCAGTCGGGCAGAACGACCGCGACCCGGAATGAATACGCGGGTAGTGCCCCAGCTGGTGGTCGACAAGGCCGAAGGAGCAAAAAAAAAAGGAAAAAGGAGAGGTTCGGGAGGGGGAGGGAGAGGGGAGGAGAAGAGAGATCTTGTTGCCGGTTTGATAGAGGGACTGGCAAAGTGCTGGTGGTGTCTTATCTCCTACACGACAAGTCTGGTGTCATATGGCTTAGTGTTCCTAAGCTAGGCCTGCCACGCTTCGTACATTGTGATATAGTTGTATCTATTGTTTTAGTCTTATACATGTACGTATAACAGCAACAACAATAATAACAACAATAATATAATAACAATAACAACAATAATGATAAAAAATAATGATAACAAGGATAATGATGATGATAATAATAATAGCATTAATAACAACAACAACACAATGATAATAATAATGATGATGACGATGATGACGACGATGATGATGATGATATGATGATAACGACAACAACGACAACAACGATAATAATAATAATAATAATAATAATATAAGTAATAATAATAATAATAATTCTTTGTTTTGCCTTTCAGAATTCCGTCAGGATTCTGGATTAAGTGAGAGAACGCGAGAGTTCGTCATTCAATCAAAAGTTCACGTCAATGTCGGACGTGTGGCTCTCTTCAGTCCTCCTTTCCCACTTTATTCTGGCTTCACTACATGCTTTGGAACGAACCTCTTGTTGTTGTTAATCACTGTGATTTGCCATTGTACGTTTCACAACTCTCTGGAATTTCTGATCAGCTAGATGATTCGACATTTATCTTACACTATCAGCTGACCAGTGGGGTGGTCCTGTGTAAACAAGCGTGGTACTGAAACTACACAGCGACTTCTATGTAACTTCTGATCGCTAGTACAAAGAAACTGACTTTTCAGCCTTATCGGCCACTTCAAAGCCATACTGGCTACTTTTGTAGTCTCATTTGGCTACTTGTGTAATCCCACTGGCTACTTGCGTTGTCTCATTGGCTATCTACAGTCTCATATACTTGCTGTGCCGTGCACGGTAGTTCTACCATCGTTTGGTTGCATAGTACTATTTCTCTTGTCATTGTCGTGGTTAGATGGTGGATACCGAACCGGTTGAGACACAGAAAGAAGACAAGTTAAAGACAAAATTGAATCCGACTTCGATGTCAGGACACCACACAAAGGAAAAAAAGAAAGACGATGAAGACTCACAAACTGCCTTTGACAAAATTCCAGATGCCATATCCTCTCTAACATCTAAAAGGGCCGAACTCCAGTCAACTACAAACGAATTTCACTCTCGCATCAGCAAGATGGAAGATCGAAACAAAAAACCACCACGACTGGGATGGGTGAGGAAGACAAACGCGGAAACGATCTGAGCTTGAGCGATCCAAGAAAAAGGAAAGCTTCTGATAGTTTTGACTTTGACAACATCATGGACGATGATGACACTGATGATACATCAGATACTGATGATGATGATTCTTATTTTGGCTTTGACTCATATACTTGCATTGAACGAGAAGGGCCCAATGTGGATGACGCACTTGCATCAACTTTTAATACAGGACTCAGAAACGAGACAGGCAGAAAAAAGATCAAGGAGCTGCTGTAGTCTTGTACTAGACCAAAGAATATTCCGTCCATAAGAACGCCAAAACTAAACCCTGAATTAGATTCTCTCAACACTTTTTTCACAGCAGCGTGACATCCGTCTGGCCAGTGTACACGATCTAGTAACGGGAAGCCAAACGCTTGTTGCAAATCTCATGGACGACCTAAAAGAAAAGCAGACAAAACAAAACAAAAAACACAAAAAAAAGCCAATCCCAGCGAGATTTTTCAAAAGCTGGCAACTGTGTCCCGTCTGCTCATCTCTTGCCACAAAGACATTTCCAAAGCCTGCTGAGACAATACATTCGGTGCTTCCACCAGAAATGCCGCCCCTCACCCACTGGAAAGAAATTTCAGTTGTCCTATCAGCAAACAACCTTTTAGGTGATGATATCACAAAAAGGATAGAGGAGACCACCAAGGCACAGAAACCTTCTAGAAGAATGGGGTTTTCAAAAAACGGACCATGGAGGGATTGGAACAAGTATTCATCCGACCCTTCACACCATGAGGAGCAAGACATCAAAGCCTCAGAAGACCAGGCCGACCAGATCAGCCACAACACCAACTCCACCACACCCTGAAGATATAGAAGAAAGAGTGACTCCTTCACCTACAGAAAGCCCACTCTATCCACCCTTCCTACCGGCAGGGCTCCGAATTTTTCTCGGAAATCCGAGAAAACCCAAAGGCTGCTTCGGAGAAAAAAAGTGCTTTCTGATAAAATAAAAAAAATCGACTGATATAGTTTTTTCTTCTGTGAAATAGTCGGCTGTTTGTCATTTTGTTGATCGAGAAAATTTCGGGAAGGGGGATAAATCCGGAATCAATTTCCGCTAGTCTTTTCCGGTGTTTTCAATGTTTGTCAAGTGCGGCTTGTCTTCAGAGCCGATTGCAAAACTTTTGAAGAGTGTGACCAGGTCTCAAGCCGATGTTCTGGAGAGAGGGTCTGCAACAGCAAAAACGTTTGACAAAGTCTGCAAAAATAAGTGGTGTTGGGAGTGAGTTTCACGAAAAATCGACACCATGGAAATGAGCACATGGCTTTCAAAAATAGAAGAGGCTGGTATAGCCTGCTTAAAGTACTTGTCTTGTGCCGTTGCGAAGTCAGTTAAAATAACTATAGTTGAACAGGCATCTACAAACTTTCAGACCACTTCAAGTCAAAGAAGCACCAGTAAGCTGTTCAGTATAGTTGTTTAAAGTTTGTTGGAGCATGCATTAGAAAAATACTCGCCAAATTATTGTTTCTTGAAATCTGACACCAGTGTGTATAAATCATTTGCTTCAGTACAAAGGATCATAAACAAACCTAAAATTGTTTGCAGATAGTGTCAGATTGCACTATTTTGAATCTATATTTTAAAAAAATGTTCCAGGGAGTATTCCACCAGACCCCCCCCCACTTAGATTTTCTGGATTATTTTCATTTGTCATTGGGAGGCCTGTACCAGTGACTGACCTACCTCCTTTCCCTCCCCTACAGTACACCAGAAAACTTTTATGGGGTGAAAAAGCTGATCATGTAAACAATCAGAAAATCGTTACTCATGATCAATGGATTTTGGATCAGATCAAAGGGGTTAATATCTAGTTCTTTTCAGACCCATCACTTACTTTACCGAAAAAGGAGATATGACACTCTCGAGTTAAAAGTTTCAGACAGTCCAGCAGGAAATTCTAAGACTGGAACAAAAAAGGGTCATCCACCAGTTGCATCTCATCCCAGGGGCATATGTATCCAATGTTTTCACCCAACAGAAGAAAGAAAGTCAATTCAGATTCATCTTAAATCTGAAACGGTTAGACGGATGTGTTGAGAAATGTCGTTTCAAAATGGCCACATTAAAACCTTGCTAGTAGCGTGTGACCAACGTTGTTTGCAAGGTAATTTAGCAGCGTTGCCATGTGACTTATCATGTTGTATAGAAAGGCCTGGGACACAGCAACAACATTTTTTTATATTCATGCAATGGAGAACCGACAAATGCATTGGTATCTCACAATGCAAACATAATTTTAAAGGCTTCTTTGAGCAATTTTTATAGCTAGTCCTCGTATACTCTGAGAGTGGTAGGACTTTAGTGTTCAGAACAGAACAGAACAACCCACTGCTGGTGAAACTCGAGAAGGAGCTTCGTCAGGTTTGTAGAAGGAAGGCAACACTGTTTAACCCTTTGACTCCCGCACCCTGTACACAAACTGCAAAAACTTAACCCTTTGACTCCCTCACCCTATCCACCAACTTCCTGGAGGAAACTAGTGGATAGGGTGATGGAGTCAAAGGGTTCAGTTTTTGCTTTGCTAGCGTGGTTGACAATCCAGGATGCTGGTGGACGTGGTACTGGAGCTAAAGGGTTAAAACGACGTCCCAGCCTGTCACAAAAATGGTTTGTAAGGTTGAGGTCTAGGCTGTCTTGATACCAGCAACCTGAAGAAATCTTTACTACTCTGGATTGGTGGGCCGAGCATTGTCGTCTTGAAAGGCTGTATGAGGTCCAATTAGCTGAACGGCTGGAATTACCACAGGTTGCAAGATCTCAGCTTG
>CM060311.1:83048004-83105504 GCA_030674185.1 Monoplex corrugatus | reverse complement strand
ATAGATAATTAGATAGATAGATAGATTAGATAGATATAGATAGATTAGATATATAGATATATTAGATAGATAGATAGATAGATAGATTAGATAGATAGATAGATATATAGATAGATAGATTAGATAGATAGATAGATAGATAGATAGATAGATAGATAGATAGATAGATAGATAGATTAGATAGATTGTGCTTTACTTTCACGATTTAATGTCTGCATTATGTTTCGTTACTACTGTTTGTGTGTAATACGTACACGTGTAGTGTGTTCTGATATTTAGTCATTTAAATCAGACATTCTTGTCCCCTGCGGGGGTCAGAGCGAGATGAAATAAAGTATGTGAGTAGAGCTGGTGCTGTTCTATAACCTGTGGAAATACAGTGATCTGATCTGATCCTATCACGCTTCGTTTGTGACTCTCGCTGTCTGTCTGTCTGTCTGTCTGTGTCTGTCTGTCTGCCTGTCTCTTTCTGTCTGTCTGTCTGTATGTATGTCTCTCTGCCTGTCTGTCTCTCTCTCTCTCACTTTCTCTCTCTCTTTCTCTCTGTCTCTCTCTCTTTCTTTCTCTGCCTCTCTTTCACTTTCTCTCTCTCTCTCTTTCTTTCTGTCTGTCTGTCTGTCTGTCTCTCTTTCTCTCTGTCTGTCTCTCCACTCTCTCTTTCTTTTTCCTTTCTTTCTCTCTGTCTGTCTGTCTGACTGTCTCTCTTTCTCTCTCTCTTTCTCTCTCTCTCTCTGTCACTGTCTGTCTGTCTCTGTCTGACTGTCTGTCTGTCTCTCTCTCTCTCTACTTCTCACCAGAGGTCGACGAGTAAGAGGTGTGTGTGTGTGGGGGGGGGGGGACACACGACAGGGTGGAAGGTATGGAGGGAAAGAAGACATTGACCCGGATACAGTGTAAACCAACCGGCACCTGCTCCTGGATCACTGGCCCGTAACTACAGTGTGTGTGTGTGTGTGTGTATGTGTGTGTGTGTGTGTGTATGTGTGTGTGTGTGTGTGTGTGTGTGTGTGTGTGTGTGTGTGTGTGTGTTGTCTCATGTGTGTGTGTGTGTGTGGTGTCTCGTGTGTGTGTGTGTGTGTGTGTGTGTGTGTGTGTGTGTGTGGTGTCTCGTGTGTGTGTGTGTGTGTGTGTGTGTGTGTGTGTGTGTGTGTGTGTGTGTGTGTGTGTGTGTGTTTGTGTGTGTGGTGTCTCGTGTGTGTGTGTGTGTGTGTGTGTGTGTGTGTGTGTGTGTGTCTCTCTCTGTTGTGTGTGTGTGTGTGTGTGTGTGTGTGTGTCCGTGCGTGCGTGTGTGTGTGTCTCGTGTATGTGTGTGTGTCTCTCTCTCTGTACGCACGCACGCGCACGCGCGTGTGTGTGTGTGTGTGCGTGTATCGCTCGTGTCTGTGTGTGTGCGTGTATTTCGTATGTGTGTGCGTTGTGCGCGCGCGCGCGCGCGCGTGTGTGTGTAATTGTATGTTGGTATGTGTGTGTGTGTGTGTGTGTGTGTGTGTGTATGTGTGTGTGTGTGTGTGTGTAGTTGTATGTTGGTATGTGTGTGCATGTTTTTTGCTCTGTGTGTGTGTGTGTGTGTGTGTGTGTGTGTGTGTGTGTGTGTGTGTGTGTGTGTGTGTGTGTGTGTGTGTTGTGTGTATGTGTGTGTGTGTGTGTGTGTTACCGTGTAAACTTCAGCATGGTACTTAGACTCTCTGTCCTCACCCAAACTGATTTTCGTCTTCTAATGCTATCACCCACCTGGTCTTGGGAGAGGGACGGGGAAGGGGGGCAGAAGAACATCAGAGTGATGGATGGGGGGGGGGGGGGTTGATTGAAAGCAGCATCAGACAGGATCATCTAACTCACTGTGAATGCAGCAACAAATAGCTAAGCTAAGTCCAGAACTTCAAGATTCAAGATTCAAGATCACTTTAATGTCTCTTTAGAGAAATTCAGTACATGTTCAGCGTAAAATTCTGCAATAGACAAACAATTACATAACTCCCGCTCTCTCACACTCCTTTAGTCACTCACACTCCAATCTTGTTCAGATACTCAACTGACCTATTTACAAAAGACATTCTTGCTCTGTTGGTGGAACACTTCAGAGTTCTGTACCTTTTTGATGATGGCAAGAGCTCATAATGCTTAGCTAGCACGTGAGTGGATTCACCTAAGATCATTCTCGCCTTGCTCACAATACGACACTCATATAGTTCATTAATGCTCCTCTGTTGTACTCCCACTACTTTGCCACTCACCTTCACCACCTTGTCCAACACTCTCTTATTCTTCACACTCAGACCAGCAAACCAGCACAAAAATCCAAAAGTTAAGACAGATTCAATAAAACAACGATAGAAATTACCAAGAATGGACTCATTCATACGCAGAGACCTAAGTTTTTGAAGACAGAAAAGGCGTGACTGACATTTTTTGTGTATTATTTGCGTGTTTGTATCAAAGGTGAGTTTGCTGTCAAGAATCGTTCCGAGATACTTATACTCATTCACACGCTCAACTTTCACACCATTGATAAAAAGGTCAGGGATCACACCGGGCTCTCTCCGGAAATCCACGATCATCTCCCTGGTCTTTCTAACATTTAGATCCAAAAAGTTGTCTGTACACCAGGTAGTGAACTTAACTACTTCTTGGTTGAATGTTGTGTCTGAGTTGGAGAGGTCTTGGATTGCTGTGTCATCTGAATATTTTATAAACAGGAGTGAGATCAGTGCCAGAGCAGTCATTGGTGTAGAGAGTAAAGAGGACAGGAGAGAGGACTGTACCCTGAGGAGCGCCCGTTGAGGTGGAACGAGAGTCAGAGAGTGTATGATGAAAAGAGACAGTTTGAGAACGATTAATAAGAAAATCTATTATCCAGAGAATGAGCTTAGGACAAACATTGAGTTTGAGGAGTTTGAGTGCCATGAGATGAGGTTGAATAGTATTGAATGCTGAAGAGAAGTCTACAAATAGAATGCGTACGAAAGAGCCTGGCTTTTCTACATGAGTGTATGCGTTGTGTAAAAGAGTGAGTGTTGCGTCATCAGTGGATCTGTTTTGTTTGTATGCAAACTGAAAAGGGTCAAGAGAGCGCTGTGTCTGGGTTTGTACCTGGCGTAAGACTATCCGTTCAAAGCATTTCATTACTATGGAGGTCAAGGCTACAACTTAGTCCAGTCTTTGATACTGGCCATCCATAGTTCTTGCTCTGTCGACCTTGGTGAGGGCCTTCATCTGGACAGCCATTAAGAGTGGTCCTGGACAGAATTTAACGTGTATACTGTTTTGTCAGGCAAATGAGATGAACATCACAAATACTTTCTTCCAACAACCACTGCGCAGAAGATACACATGGATCTCTCCAGGAGACAGGTGTCGTAATCAGATTGATTATATTATCATTGACAGATCCTGGAAATCAACTGTCCTCAATGCAAAAACAAAGCCTGGAACAGACTGCGACACGGATCACATTCTTGTGACAACCAAATTAAGAATGAAAATATTGAAGAAGCCTAAAACCAAATCGACGCCAAAGTTCGACATATCAAAATTAGAAAACCCTGAGCTGGCGTTAGAATTTAGTATAGAAACAAGTAATCGTTTCTTAAAGTTACTTGAAGTTTGGGATGAAAATGACTCATATCCTGATGAAATCTGGACAGACATAAAAAACACACTGACCAAAATCTCTGAAGAAAAACTAGGAAAAGAAGAGAAAAGGAAAAAAGCTAAGCCCTACATAAGTCAGGAAGTGATAGATCTGGCAGAAAAGAAAAGTCAAGCTCGAAAGCAGGGAGAGCGGGAAAAATACTCAGCACTGAAAAGGGAAATAAAAAGTAAAGTCAGAAGAGACAAAGCAAATTGGCTGGCACAAGAATGCAGTAAAATCAATGAACACAACGAAAACAGGAAGTCGAGGGAGCTCTTCAAACAAATAAAAAAAGTGAAAAAAACAAATTTCAAAGCAACAAACCAATGCATCAACAACAAGGATGGTCACACTCTGACTGAACCAGATGATGTCTTGGATAGGTGGAACGAATATGGCACATCACTTTTTGGCAAGCCTGACAGCCATGAAAATAATTTAGAGCCAAATTTGGAATTGACCCCTGGAGATACGGAACCTGAACCTCTACTCAGCGAAGTTGAATTTGCCATTAAAGATCTAAAATGCAGAAAGTCTCCTGGTCTTGACAATATTCCTGGAGAGTTGTTGAAACACTCAGGTGATGGTGGACTCAAAGTAATGCATCACTTATGCTGCAAGATATGGAAGACTTGTCAGTGGCCTACAGACTGGAAGCTCCAAGAATTTGTCATGTTACATAAGAGTGGAAATGTCAAAGACTGCAACAATTATAGAACAATTGCACTGATCAGTCATGCCAGTAAAATACTGCTGATAATAATTTTAAACAGGTTAAAGCCAAAAGTAGAGGAAGAGCTATCCGACTGTCAGGCAGGCTATAGGAAAAACAGGGGAACAATAGATATGCTGTTTGTACTCCAGATATTGATAGAAAAGATTAGAAACACAGACCAAGAGATGTTCATCGTTTTCATTGACTACAGCAAAGCGTTTGATAGCGTGATTCACCAAAGTCTTTTCCACTTCATGATCAAAATGGGTTTTCCAAGACATCTGGTTTCCCTCATAGCTTCATTATATAATGATCAAAAAGCAACAATCAGATGGAATAATCAAAACTGCAAATTTTTTAACATCACTAAAGGGGTAAGGCAAGGTTGCATCCTGTCTCCACATCTCTTCAGCATATACACTGAACATATCATGAGAGAAGCAGACATAGAAGACATGGGAGTAAATATTGGTGGTAGAAACCTGTCAAATTTACGCTACGCAGATGACACAGGATTACTGGCAGACAACATTACAGGCTCTAGGAGGATCCTGTACAGGGTAGACCGGGTTGGAAAGGCAGCTGGGCTGTACTTAAATTCAAAGAAGACAAAGGTTATGCATGTTGCAGGCAAATATAACACTAGACAGGACCAGATCATGCTAAACCAAGTCCCTCTAGAAAATGTCAAGGACTTTAGATATTTAGGTTCAGTCAAGACACACGATGGAACATGCTCAAAAGACATAAAGATGAGAATTGGAATGGCCAAGAACAGTATGGTTCAATTGAACAATATTTGGAAAGACCACAGCATAACAGCAGACCTTAAGATAAAACTCTTAAAATGTCTTGTCTGGCCAGTGATGTTATACAGCTGCGAGGCATGGACAATGAAGAAAGAGGATGAAAGACGAGTGGAAGCAGCAGAGCTGTGGTTTTACCGAAGACTGCTGAGGGTCAAATGGACGGATAGGCGCTCAAATGAAAGCATACTGAATGAGTTGGGTACTACACGCAAGCTTCTAGTACTCATACAACGGAGGAAACTGAAATATGTTGGACACGCAATCCGTAATGAGAGAACAGACTTGATGTCCACTGTCCTCCAAGGTAAAGTGGAAGGAAAGAGAAACAGAGGACGGCCACCTGCATCACTTGCTAGAAACATCACAAACATCAGTGGCAAGAAACTCCAGGAGGTGGTCAGACTTAGCCAAGATCGAGAGTGCTGGAGGCAGCTTGTGAGGACATCATGTGCAGCGGCCAACACTGTTCCCGGTGACGCCGACAGGTGAGACAGGTGAGACAGTCACTAAACTGTACCCAGCCTTCTTCTGAACAGCTCATGTTTATTCACATCCCGTAATGTAATAGCTGGCACGTGTGGTGCCTGTCTTAATGCTCCAATCGTTCTGGCCGTGTCACGTTCAATGGGTTCCACCTTAATGTGGGACACAGGGTTTTCACGTGGGTTAGCAGGCAATTTGGGTAGGGTTGGGAATTTCAGCCCCTGTATGTCGTGTTCAAATATACAGAACCTTAAGATAACAGTGTGTAACCCATAACACACAGAAGCTTAGGACAACCCATAACAGACAGAACCTTAAGACAACAGTATGTAACCCATAACACACAGAACCTTAAGACAACATGATGTAACTCATAACACACAGAACCTTGACACAACAAATAACACACACACCTTAAGACAACCCATAACACACAGAACCTTAAGATAACAGTATGTAACCCATAACACACAGAACTTTAAGACAACCCACAACACATGGAACCTTAAGATAACAGTATATAGCCCAAAACACACAGAACCTTAAGACAACCCATATCACACAGAACCTTAAAATAACAGTATGTAACCCATAACACACAGAACCTTAAAATATCAGTATGTAACCCATAACACATAGAACCTAATGACAACAGTATGTAACCCATAACACAGAATCTTAAGACAACCCATAACACACAGAACCTTAAGACAACCCATAACACACAGAACCTTAAGACAACCCATAACACAGAACCTTAAGATGACCCATAACACACAGAACCTTAAGACAACCCATAGAACATGGAACCTTGAGACAACCCATAACACACAGAACTTTAAGACAACCCATAATACACAGAACTTTAAGACAACCCATAACACACAGAACTTTAAGACAACCCATAACACACAGAACCTTAAGACAACCCATAACACACATAACTTTAAGACAACCCATAACACACAGAACTTTAAGACAACCCATAACACACAGAACCTTAAGACAACAGTATGTAACCCATAATACACAGAACCGTAAGGCAACCTATAACACATAGAACCTTAAGACAACAGTATGTAACCCTTAACACACAGAACCTTAAGACAACCCATAACACACAGAACCTTAAGACAACCCATAACGCACAGAACCTTAAGACAACCCATAACACATAGAACCTTAAGACAACCCATAACACATAGAACCTTAAGACAATAGTATGTAACCCATAACACACAGAACCTTAACACAACCAATAACACATAGAACCTTAAGACAATAGTATGTAACCCATAACACACAGAACATTAAGACAACCAATAACACATAGAACCTTAAGACAATAGTATGTAACCCATAACACATAGAACCTTAAGACAATAGTATGTAACCCATAACACACAGAACCTTAAGACAACCCATAACACACAGAACCTTAAGACAACCCATAACACACAGAACCTTAAGACAACCCATAACACATAGAACCTTAAGACAATAGTATGTAACCCATAACACACAGAACCTTAAGACAACCCATAACACACAGAACCTTAAGACAACCCATAACACACAGAACCTTAAGACAACCCATAACACACAGAACCTTAAGACAACCCATAACACATAGAACTTAAGACAACAGCATGTAACCCATAACACATAGAATCTTAAGACAACCTATAACACATAGAACTTAAGACAACAGCACGTAACCCATAACACATAGAACCTTAAGACAACCCATAGCACATGGAACCTTGAGACAACAGTATGTAACCCATAACACACAGAACCTTAAGACAACCCATAGCACATGGAACCTTAAGGCAACAATATGTAACCCATAACACACAGAACCTTAAGACAACCCATAGCACATAGAACCTTAAAACAGCACGTAACCCATAACACACAGAACCTTAAGACAACAGCACGTAACCCATAACACACAGAACCTTAAGACAATCCATAGCACATAGAACCTTAAGACAACAGTATGTAACCCATAACACACAGAACCGTAAGACAACCCATAGCACATAGAACCTTAAGACAACAGTATGGGACCCATAACATAGAACCTTAGACAACCCATAACACACAGAACGTGTATTTTGTATCTATAGCAGAATAATTGTGTATTTTGTATCCATAGCTAACATAGGTATTCTGTATCCATAGCAGAATAATTACATATTCTGTATCCACAGCAGACATGTGTATCCATTGTATCCATGGAAAGACACGTGCTTTGTATCCATAGCAGAATAATTACATATTCTGTATCCAAGGCAGACATGTGAATCCATGGCAAGACACGTGCTTTGTATCCATTACAGGTTGTTTGTGGTGCAGAGCATATGCTAGACTACCGAGCCCGGTGTGAGACCTTTTGGAACAAACCAACTGTCCAGGCCGCGCTGACTTTTTTGTTTTTGTTTTGTTTTTTTGAAGACACGAACTGCTCCGCCAGGGCGCACAGAAAACTCCAATGATAATGTTAGCGGGTGTAATGGGGTTTGCAGTAAGCTTACAGTTCTCAGCACAAATCGAGGCAGGCCTACCTCAACTAAGGGGGCGTCACCAGACCCGTGACTTGTACGCACTAACTTTGTAAGGATGCCCTACTTTCAGCGTCTCATTATCTGGAAACGAGTTTGTGCATGCATGTTACGGCTTCGTATGGCACCTTCAATAAAATATGATGGCAAAACACTGCATTCAAAGGCCAACAAGGAACGAGTGTTCAGCAAAGAGTGTGCAACTATTGTTCTTGCAAGCGTTTGAATCGTTATGATGCACCGATCGTTCTTGCCCAATTTAGGAAACAGGCAGCTATTAGCTTGTGCTACTTGTGCTCGGTGTCCTACTTTAACACTCACCTTGCAACGACACACCTGGGTCGATAAAATTAACTTCCACCCTGCCACATGTTTACTTCCGGTCGGGTTTTCGTGTTTTTGTGTAAAATTATGATGATGCTTGTCTGAACTTTTGTGTGTGCTCGTTGCTACCATCATCTTGTGCCGAGCTGCTCTCACCTATCAAGTACAGGTCTGTGATTTCGAAGAAAATCAACAACTACACGGGTGGATTGCAGACGACATGTACGCACGCTGTAAGCAAAGTCCACCAATCAGAACAGAGCACCGATTCTATTTACTTCCTTTTGTATCTCTTGACTACAAGTAAGAGAACAACTCGAAACCGGATTTATTTTCCTTAGAAACTCCCATCTGTCGCGAGGTGAACATTCACGTGACGACAAAAAAGACTGCCGACAGGCTTCGAGATTTAAAAAGACAAAAAGAAAGAACAAACAGTGAACCCGACCGGCAAGCGGAACTTAACAGGAATAAACTCGGCAGAACTTTAGCCAATCACAAAACAGCTGAGGGGAAAGCAGACACGCAGTTCGCTGACGAGCAGACGCAACGGCGAAGGGAAACGACATTCTCGTTCCGAGAAACATGGCAGTTGAACTTCATGGAACTGTGTTTTGTCATCATAACCTACAACGACCACGTGTTGAGTAAATTGATGGACATGGATTTTCTAAAAAACTTTCATGAGAAATTAATACTAGTATAGTGACTGTAGACATGTTTCTACAAACATATCCGCTCATTACACAAGTTTGGAGAGGATAGTGCCCAAAATACGGGCGAGGTCAACTGAGAATCGATTGCATAGCACAGTGCACTCGCTGTGACAACTGTCGCGATGTTGGCCAACCGGGGCACACAAACAGACTTGGTCACGGATAGAAACATCACTGAGTGCTTGGTGGAACTCCGATCTAGAGCTGAATTCCAAGATCTATCTTACAGGGTAAGTAAATGGATCAGTCGGACCAAAGAAATGACATAGCTCTAAACAGGATCGACATGAAAGGAAGGCCGTGCACTTTCCTTGTACCGAGGAAGGGAAGTAACTTGGTTTTGACCCACTTTCTTCATTTTCTGGGAAACATATTTCAGAGAAATACTCAATAGAAAATTCTTTTGAAAGCAGTTAATTTTCTCAGAACTGCCGTTCTGTAAATTTCGTACGTGTTCTTTTCTGAGAACTGTCGTTTCACGATTTCAGTTCAGCTTGGACGTTCCTTGTAGAGCTTGTGTGAATGAAGAAAAGTTTGGATACATGTACTGTCTCAGACTCAGTGATTCAGTCTCATGTACTGATGTAGTGTCAGCCTACAAACAAAATGGAGTACAGTCATGATGAACAATGAAAGTATGACTGAAGAGTCTTTGACAGTATGAAACTTGAGTTCTTAGTCTTAGGTCAATGTCTGTCATTCTATGTTGAGAAGGGGCATAGTGCTTAGGCCTATATATGTCTGTTTTGTGTAGAGAAGGGGCAAAGTCATGATAGTGCTTAGGCCTATGTAGGTCTGTTATGTTGTGAAGGAGCATATATATGTGTATATATATATGTAGGTAGAAAGAAACTCTAGGGAGAGCTAGACAACAGAAGGTCTTCAGAGAAGTAACCCCCTTTAGACAAGTGTTTCGGCCCTGAATTCCTTACACTCTCGGGGGGCCGGGCCACATCCAGGTCATGACTCCTGGATGCCCTTCTGCTGTTGTCTATTTTTTTTTCCCCACGCCCGGGAGCGAACCTGGGCGATTCTGCGCTTCAGAACTGCGGTACGCGGTTTTACCAATGTGCTAACGGGGCACACATCATCTGTAGGGAATTTAATCCTTATGAAGTTCACTTTTTTGGTTCCTCCTTGCCCAGATCCAGCTTGAGCTCCTTTCTGCTGCCTCTGCCATCGCTTTAAGGGCTCTAGTCCTCTTCTTCCCAGAAATGGCGAGTTGTTTCATGAGATCATAAGCGGAGGTGCCCACAAACCCTCTTGCCCCGACCTCTATGGCGAAGATTTTGACCCGCAGACCTGCTTTCTTATGTATATATATATAAAATATAATTATATATGCTTAGGCCTATGTATGTCTGTTCTGTGTTGAGAAGGGGCATATTGCTTAGGCCTGTGTATGTCTGTTCTGTGTAGAGAAGGAGCATAGTGCTTAAGTGATTGTGTTTGTGTGTGAGAGAGAGAGATAAGTTTGGGTATATTATGAGCCTTGATTGCACAACTGAATTTATGCGCAAAACTAAAAGAATTAATAAAGTGCAGTTGAATTGGATTGAAGTGAACAGCTGCAATGAAAGGCATCGATTGTCATGATGTGGCATGCATGTGGTGTTGTTATGTAAACTAATGATTTATTAGTTGTTTAACAATGTTTATTTATATATTATAATATTAGTGTATAATGTAATGATTTACGGTTGTTTAGCAGTATGAAGGAACCAGACCTTGAAATGTGTACTATTTGTTACCAGGCAACTAGTTTTGTTATCGTTGTTGTTTTAATACTTTTATTGTATTTTGTTTATGATGTATGGATAGTCTATAGACTGACATGGATATGATTAGATCGGTGTTTATCATTTTTATCTCTTTGTGAGAAATTGAAATGTACAGATCATGCACACTTATCATATACTAAGATTTATGTAATATTTAGATAAATAAAGGTAATAAAACTAAAAATGAAATAAATAAAACATTTTAAAAAATCTATCAAATAAATGGTTCCCAAACAGTTTTTGACATAAGAACATTTCACAGATATCTGTAAGAAATATATAACGTTTGTATTCTGTTTGTGTTGTGTGTGTGTGTGTGTGTGTGTGTGTGTGTGTGTGTGTGTGTGTGTGTGTGTGTGTGTGTGTGTGTGTGTGTGATATTAATGATGGGGCCATAGTTGCAGTTATTATGCTGTTTGATTCAATGGAAGATTGGCCATTTTGTGTCAACATGTCAGCATGCAGCATGTATGTGTGTGCAAATATGTGTGTTTGTGTGTGTGTGTGCGTGCGTGACTGTGTAGTGTGCGTGTGCGTGCGTGTGTGTGTGATTTGTGTTTTTGTACATGTGCACATGTGTGATTTGTTGCTTCCAAAGTTCCATGCTTTCTGCATTGATTTGAAGGTATCTGAAAGTAAAAAGAAGTATAGATCTATAGATAAAAAGAAGGGGGAAAAGGAAACCATGGGAGAGAGAGTGAGAGAGAAAGACAGATCTTTAAAAAAAATTAAAAAAAACAGAGAGAGAAGAGGAGAGAGAGAAAATGACAGTAAGACTGAGAAAGTTATACATGTATGTATACATGCATATTTGTAGAATGTGAGTGAAATGTAATCTTTCATCTTTAGATACATAGTGAGATGTAATCTTTCAAGTGAAACTGAGCTGTTGGTGACCATGATTTGTGTTAAAATAACAGTTGATTGTAGACACTTTATCATATATCACTTCATGTCACTTTATGTCACCTTATGGAGGGCCATGACCACCAATGCCTTACAATAGGGCACTTGATAATGATTATGGATTAAAAAAGTATTAAACAGAGAGAGAGAGAGAGAGAGAGTGTGTGTGTGTGTGTGTGTGTGTGTGTGTGTGTGTGTGTGTGTGTGTGTGTGTGTGTGTGTGTGTGTGCTGACTGCAATGTATGTATACCAGTTGTTCAGGAAATCTGTTCGCAGAGTGAAAAGAATAAAAATTGGAAGAGTTTATCATTGAATGTGTTGGTGACAGTAATGAATGACTGAATGAACCTCTTACTCTTAGAAAAAATGAAATTTCAGTATAAAACTTAGCATTTTTGTCGAAGGTCATTGAGAAAGCTGTTTTGCAACAACATGTTTATAGTTATAATCTGACAGCCATTGAATTACTTTGCTCTTCCCTGTCTGCTTACTGCCCATATCATACAATGGAGACATGGTACTTTGGTAGCAAATGATAGTCTACTTGCTTTGGATGGTGATAATGTGTCTGTTTTAACTTTCTTTCATTTCTCAGCCACATTTGAAATTTAGTGTAGACCATGTCAAACTTTGTTTGTCAATGGCCATAATTCTAATCTAAGTGTCCTGATGAAAGCTGCAAATTGATGTTTACAAGGCTTAGTCCTTGACCCAGTGTGTAATGTATACACCCCCCACATTTTTGTTGTTGTTGTTGATCAAAAGGTACTGAATCTTTATTCAGTCAGTCACTAGCAATCTGTGAGCACTACAGTGTAAACTGATTCTTGTCAGTAGGGTGGATGGGTGGAAGACAGACTTGAATTTGAAAGAGCACAGCAAGTGAATAGATGTCCTGGCTTTGTATTGTTGTATGTGTGTGTGTATGGAAGTGTCCTCCATTTGCCTGTGGCCTGTTCACCTCTGGATCTATCTCACTGCTGTCCCTATCACACACACGCACACACGCGCTTGTGTGCACACTCGCGCGTGCGCGCACACACACACACACTAAATAGATAAATAATAAGACAGATAGTTTGATAGACGGTGATATTATTTTAGGTAATAAGATAGATTGATAGACAGTGATACTATTACTTTATTACTATTGTTATTTTTATGAATTTACAATATTTTTTTAAATATTGCTGCTACTACTATTACTACTACTCGTATTTACTGTTGTGCAGTAGTTGTTGCTAGGGGGTTGACATACATGTATACACATCATGTTGTGTTAGTTGACTGGTCTGACCTCTCCCCCACCCCCTCCTATCATGTTGTGTTAGTTGACTAGTCTGACCCCTCCCCCACCCTCCTATCATGTTGCATTAGTTGACTAGTCTCACCCCTCCCCACCCCCTCCTATCATGTGTTAGTTGACTAGTCTGACCCCTCCCCCACCTTCCTATCATGTTGCATTAGTTGACTAGTCTCACCCCTCCCCCACCCCCTCCTATCATGTGTTAGTTGACTAGTCTGACCCCCCCACCCTCCTCCTGTCATGTTGTGTTAGTTGACTAGTCTGACCCCTCCCCCACCCTCCTATCATGTTGCATTAGTTGACTACTCTCACCCCTCCCCCACCCCCTATCATGTGTTAGTTGACTAGTCTCACCCCTCCCCCACCCCCTCCTATCATGTTGTGTTGACTAGTCTGACCCCTCCCCCACCCTCCTATCATGTGTTAGTTGACTAGTCTGACCCCTCCCCCACACCCTCCCATCATGTTGTGTTAGTTGACTAGTCTGACCCCTCCCTCACCCTCCTATCATGTATTAGTTGACTAGTCTGACCCCTCCCCCACCCCCTTCCTATCATGTTGTGTTAGTTGACTAGTCTGACCCCTCCCCCACCCTCCTATCATGTGTTAGTTGACTAGTCTCACCCCTCCCTCACACCCTCCCATCATGTTGTGTTAGTTGACTAGTCTCACCCCTCCCCCACCACCCCCCTCCTATCATGTTGCGTTAGTTGACTAGTCTCACCCCTCCCCCACCCCCTCCTATCATGTTGCATTAGTTGACTAGTCTGACCCCTCCCCCACCCCCTCCTATCATGTTGTTTAGTTGACTAGTCTCACCCCTCCCCCACCCCCTCCTATCATGTTGCATTAGTTGACTAGTCTCACCCCTCCCCCACCCCCTCCTATCATGTTGCGTTAGTTGACTAGTCTGACCCCTCCCCCACCCCCTCCTATCATGTGTGTTAGTTGACTAGTCTCACCCCTCCCCCACCCCCTCCTATCATGTTGCATTAGTTGACTAGTCTGACCCCTCCCCCACCCCCTCCTATCATGTTGTGTTAGTTGACTAGTCTCACCCCTCCCCCACCCCCTCCTATCATGTTGCATTAGTTGACTAGTCTGACCCCTCCCCCACCCCTCCTATCATGTTGTGTTAGTTGACTAGTCTCACCCCCCCCCCACCCACTCCTATCATGTTGCATTAGTTGACTAGTCTGACCCTCCCCCACCCTCCTATCATGTGTTAGTTGACTAGTCTGACCCCTCCCCCACCCCCTTCCTATCATGTTGTGTTAGTTGACTAGTCTGACCCCTCCCCCACCCCCTCCTATCATGTTGCATTAGTTGACTACTCTGACCCCTCCCCTACCCTCCTCCTGTCATGTTGTGTTAGTTGACTAGTCTGACCCCTCCCCCACCCCCTCCTATCATGTTGCATTAGTTGACTAGTCTGACCCCTCCCCTCCCCTCCTCCTGTCATGTTGTGTTAGTTGACTAGTCTGACCCCTCCCCCACCCCCTCCTATCATGTTGCGTTAGTTGACTAGTCTCACCCCTCCCCCACCCACCCCCTCCTATCATGTTGCATTAGTTGACTAGTCTCACCCCTCCCCCACCCCCTTTTATCATGTTGCATTAGTTGACTAGTCTCCCCCCTCCCCCACCCCCCCTCCCATTATGTTGCATTAGTTGACTAGTCTCACCCCTCCCCCACCCCCCTCCCATCATGTTGCATTAGTTGACTAGTCTCACCCCTCCCCCACCCCCCCTCCTATCATGTTCCATTAGTTGACTAGTCTCACCCCTCCCCCACCCCCCCCCTCCTATCATGTTGCATTAGTTGACTAGTTTCACCCCTCCCCCACCCCCCTCCTATCATGAAAGATGGATGATGTTACTAAAAGTAATGTATAAACATTCAAATCCTGTCAGTTTGTACTTTGTAAGTAAAGAACATATATATATTTGTTTTAATGAGGTACAGTCATGTTCAGCACTTGTATAATGTTTGTACATTCTGAGACATCATGCAAACACCCACAGTAGGTGCTTAGGAGCATAAAACAAATAACCCTGCCCATTTTAAAGAACAAAAAAACACCCAGAAGCTGTCACTGTATCAACTAAGTAACATAACTCTTGAGAGTCACGGAGTTATCTCCCATGTAGAATTTCTCAAACCCAACACAGTTTGCGCTACCCATTCAGCTAGCATAGACGCAGCCACAAAGCATAAAGTGGTAAGCTCAGAACATTCCTTAAAGTTGTTACTTAGTTGATATGTAAAATTCTCCCTGCTTCCCTCTTATTTCCTTTGGTATCACTGTATCAGTTTGTCTTTTGTGTGTTTACTTTTTGAAGGAATGGACATGTTCGGTTTTGACACTTTTTAATGAGGACATGACAAGAACAGTGGAGTCCAGATTTATGCATCTGTAGACATGAATGCAATGAAAAGACAAAATAGATCAGTGTTAAAAGCAAGCAAGATGGTCAAGCCATTGTTATTTCTTCATTTTAAAGTCACGTATGTGATCCAAATGTGAAAAAGATAACTGCCCCCCAAAGCTGCATAACTTTCTCAGAATGAAGTTGGTATGCTGAGGCACTGTAGCATGTATGCATAGATTCATTTATTTCCAACTTTTACAGAAAGAGGTTAGCCTATTAAACCTCTGTAAAAGTATCATGTATGCACAGAGATTAATTTATAAGTCCTCACTGGAGTAATCTGATATTGAATTTTGGCAGGAGTGATCATCATCAAGTCACAAATCTTGGAAACGACATTTTTAAAAAAAAAGTTATCTTTCAGAGAGGGGATGGGGGAGTGGATGGAGTGAAGTATACTTACACTAACAGTCCCATGAGACATTAACCATTTGACTCCCACATCCTACCCACCAGCTGCAAAAGCTGAATCCTTTTGACTCCCTCAACCTATCCACCAGTTTCCTGCAGGAAGCTGGTGGATAGGATGAGGGAGTCATAGGGTTAAGTTTTTGCTTTGCTAGCATGGTTGACGATGCAGGATGTTGGTGGGTAGAGTGCAGGAGTCAGAGGGTTAAATCTAATCACACAGATTTCTTTGAATCTGATTTTAAAATTGTGTTTATATTTGATCTGACATTCTAACATTTATAAAAGCAATTAGATCCTGTCACTCCTCCATTTATGCTACACAAGAAAAAATAAAATGCCAGCTTATTATTACACATCATATGATATGATATCCTTCATCAAATGATAAAAAGAACAGTTAAAATCTGTAGAAAAACACTAGTTTTTGGTGCACCAGATTACTGCTGAAAATATGGAAATCGCATTAAGAAACGTCCCATTTCTTTAATCATTATGATTTATTTATTCACTTTTTAGATGACATCGGAACACTGACACAGGAGAAGAAGACTGAAGAAGGGCATATGACTTGAATTAAATGTTTTACTAGGTCACTTTTATGTATATTAAATAAAGACTTCACCAGTTGTGATAACACAACAGCCATCCATAATGCATCATCATGTCGGCAGAAGAATCATCACAACTGATTCTGGTTTGGCTGTTATAAAAAGTTAAAGCCTCTGACTTGCTTGTAACAGCAAATCACCAGAACCAACACAAAACAAAAAGAAAGAAAGAAAGAAACAAACAACAACAGCAACAACAAAATAGAATGTGTAAATTACTCTATAGTATAACTGTTTCAAGTTTAAAATGCAAGTCTGTTACCATCAGCAGTATCACAAAGTGTCACAAGAAATGATGATATTTTTTGCTTTCTAAAGGATGCTGTCTTCCATCACATAAAACAAAAGTGTCAGATGTGATTTCAAAGAGGTCAGTGGTGAAGGTGGAATTGACACAAATTCCACTACTATGATGGAAAACAAAGCCCCACCAGCGTCTCTGCAAAGTACCAATGTAATGATCAGTGCATTTTAATTCAGTAATGTTTCGGGTATCTCTTCAAGGCAGTGCTCATTCACCACAACTCTTTGACTCCCGCACCCTATCCATCATCATCATCATCATCATCGTGTGCCCTGCCGCATAGCGTTGGCGATCATGGCCATCCATATATGCATCTATCCCTTGTCGCCGCAAGCATGTCTTCCACCCTCTCTGTCCTCAGCCACTCTGCAAGTATGTCCAATATTTTCTCCCTGGGTCTGCCTGGTATACTCTTTCCCTCCAGCTTTCCTGTTGTGACCAGGTGCTCTAATTCCCCTTTCCTCATAAAATGGCCTATAAATGTTGCTTGTCTTTTCCTAATCTTCCTTATCAATGATCATCTTATGTCTGGCTCCATCAAGACTGTCTCGTTTGTTTTCTTCGCTGTCCATAGAACTCTCAACATTCTTCTGAGAAACCACATCTTGGCTGCCTCAATCTTGTTCTGGCTTTGCGTGTTGACTGTCCACACCTCATAACCATATAACATAATAACATATCAGTTCTATATAACATTCAAGAACTCTCTTCATGATATTAATTGATAGGCATTTGTTGTTAAGAATGCTTTTCAATTTCATCTTCTTGAATGCTGTTTTGGCTTGGCCGATTTTGTTGGCTATTTCTGATAAGATCTACCGTCTGGTGAGATGACCATTCCCAGATGTTTAAAGTTATCAACCTGTCTCAGAATTGTGCCATTTGCTGAGGGGATTTCTTGTGTGTTTTTTGTTTGTTTTGTTTTTTACTGATTACCATGACTTCAATCTTCTTGCTATTTAGCTCCAACCCTTTATTTTTGCTTTCTATTTCTGTTATATTCACAAGGTTTTGTAGGTCCCTTTCATTTTCTGCAATTAGCACAGCGTCATCTGCATAACAAATGTTGTTTATCATTTTTCCTGCAACCTTTAATCCAGGGCACTGGTGGATAGGGTGAAGGAATCAAAGGGTTAATTGTTTGCTTTGCTGTCATGGTTGATAATGCAGGATGCTTGTGGACAGGATGTGGGAATCAAAGGGTTAATCAAAAATGTTATTATTACTGTTCTGTTAAATGTTATTCCAAGAGTCAGTTGTGATGGCATAAACAGGGAGGACATGATTAAACTGTTACCTATTTTTCTCTTATCTGGCATTGTCTGCTCTTGGTTTCATTTCTGGGAAGAATGTGTGACCTGGTGGAGGCATACAAAGTGTAAATTATTGAGGTGCGCAGTGTGATAAATTTCTGCTACCAAAATGTCAGTTGTGATGAACGGATATGAAAACTGCACACAGAAGATGTGCTCCGTTTTTGAAAACCATGTTCATCAAACTTCTTAATCAGTAGGTTTATTATGTCCCTGACTCAATAAACGATTCAACATTTTAATTCCATGAAATCAGAGTGTGTCACTGACAGTGATTCAACATTTTAATTCCATGAAATCAAAGTGTCACTGACAGTGATTCAATGTTTTAATTCCATGAAATCAAAGTGTGTCACTGTCCCTGTTTTAATTCATAAAATCAAAGTGTGTCAGTGACACTGTCAGTGATACACTTTGATTTCATGGAATTAAAATGTTGAATCATTTCCATCAAAGCAGAAAGCAGTGATGTTTAAGTTTGATGGCATGTCCCCAAGCCATAGCAGATCTCATTCAACCCAGTTTGCTTTCATATTTGACCCAGACTTAATTGCAAAAGATGTGTGCATGATCTGGGGATTAAAAGGTCGGCAAACATCTAGTTTATAATCTTTTCACACATTCCAGTTTGCATCACAACTATGCAACAGCTGTATGGGCTTGATGTTCGTGGCATGTTTGTGGATGTCCCATTTTGGCATGACTGATTTCGACTGTTTTGTCTTTACAAAGATCAATATCAACAGGATGATCTACCATATCTGCTTAATATTGTAGTATTTATCTCTTCATCATATAAGATGTTGGAAAAAAAAAACCCAAACAAACAAACAAAAAATTGTTTCTGGATGGTTTATTTCTCTAATCAAGTACTCAAGGGCATGTCATCACGACATTTTATCACTGGCTCATATAAACAGTGGATAAATCTAGCCAGTACTTTCTGTTCATTGCATGTTTATAATTTATAAACAAGACACAAAGTCAAACAGCCAATGCCTTTTCTTTATTACATTGTTTATAATGCAGTAAACAGAAAGTGCTGGCTATACAATTAAACAAAAGACAAAAGTTTAAGATAGCAAGCACTTATGTCAGTTTATTGCATTGTATAAACAGCAGTCAAAGGTAAACACTGCCCGCTCTCTATGTTTATTGCATTACATAAACAAGAGACAAAGCCAAGCATAGCCAATGCTTTGTGGTCTGTTTTTCTTTTTTATGTAATCAGTCATGTGACTACCATTTGCGCAAGAGACACAGCCAACAGTTGTTATATATATATCTCTCACTTCTTGTTCTTTTCCCCTAACTCTATGTACATGTACAGTTAGTGGGGACCACACTGATGAACTGTTCAACACATTCTTCCTGAATCTCTTAAATTGCACAAAAATGTGAACAAACATAATATGAGTATTGTATGGTGTGTTTCAGTTGGGTCGATCATGTACAGGGGAGGTGACTCTCACTGTGACCAGGGACAGTTTAATGGGACTGCTGGGCGTGCCCTTTGACCCAATCTCTGTCATTGTCACTGCAAGTGGTGCCTGTTACCGCAACGTTCTCTTCACCCCTTTCAAAGTCTTCAACCTCAAGGACAGACCCAACGGTAACTTTAACTTGCGAGAGTTTCGTAACGAGTTGTGGAAACTGAGCGGGCGTGCAGGTTTTGGATTTTGCCCTGGCTTTAAAGAGAGTGACTTTCCTGATGATTTCCAGTTTGAGGCTCATGGCCTGGTGGTGTTGCACCAGCCCTTCGTGCGCATCCAGTCTCCAGAATGCATGGTGTTTGTTCAGCAGCGAAGGTCCAGCTCTCGTGCGGTCAGTCAGCCCCTGCAGCTGAAGTTATGCACGTCTTGTTTCGAAACGTTGACCAACATTTTTGTTACCTTCAAGAGTTTGAAAAGAGACTTGACAGTGGTGGCTTTTGCCAAGTTCCTTCCCTTTAATTCCTCTTCTCGAGCTGATGCCAGTGCCAGGCCCATAGAGCTCAACTCCAAGGTGAAGTTGGGTAAAGATTTCAATAACGTGTTACCTGCCAGTGTAGGAAAAGTTGCTGCAGCAGAAGACAGTAGTGTTGTAGAAAATGCTGATGAGGTGAGGGATACAGCAGGCAGACAGAATGCGGAGGATGACAGGCCAGTCGGCAGAAGTGGACAGAGTGGTAAAGACCGTCAAAACAAGGCAGCCTTGCGAGGGTGTAGTGTACTGCTGGATAGGGTTATGCCCCATGCACACTCTGATCACAGGTCTGTGTCCCCTTCCCAATCTTCATCAGGCATTGTCACCTCCCTCAACTCTAAGACCTTTCCATCCAGCTCCATGTCAGGCAGGACCATGCTGACATCCATCTCTCAGGCAGCGGCCACCACGTCTATCGGCAGACCTCTGATGCAGACACATACAGACAGTTCTTCATCACGCCCAGTGTTGTCAGCTCGTGTCAAGCCATTCCGAGCAGAGATGCCTCATGAAGAAGAAGCATTAGACACGATGGTGCCAGAAGGTGGTGTGACAGACATGGCCGACATAGTGATTACTGAAGTGCAGTCCCAACATTCCCAGCAAACAGAAAAGCTGGAGGCGTCACCAGAGGCAGGACCGCCAGTACTGACCCCTGAGGTCCTCCTGTCTCCTGACTCCTCTCCACGACCCCTGCTGATTGATGAGGAGATGGAGTTAGAGCAACAAGAGATGGACACTGGGGAACCAGGTGAGATAGTACTGCCTCCCTTTATTTACTGTTCTCTTACTTCTGTTGGATCTTACTGAGACAGCAGTGCTGTTAGGTTTTTCAATTTCATCTTGAAAAATAAGGGCAAGACAGCATTGCTGATAGGTATTCCAAACTCCTCTTGACAAATAGGGACAAGACAGCATTGCTATGTTTGGTATTCCTAACTCCCCTTGACAAATGGACAAGACAGCATGCTATGTTGGTATTCCTAATCCCTTGACAAATGGGGACAAACAGCATTGCTGTTGGTATTCCTAACTCCCCTTGACAAATAGGGACAAGAAGCATTGCTATGGTATTCCAAACTCCCTTGACAAATGGGGACAAGACAGCATTGCTATGTTTGGTATTCCTAACTCCCCTTGACAAATGGGGACAAGACAGCATTGCCATAGGTATTCCAAACTCCCCTTGCAAATGAGACAACACAAGCATTGCAGTTAGGTATTCCAATTCCCCTTGCAAATGGACAAGACACATTGCTAGGTTTGGTTCCAACTCCCCTTGACAAATGGGGACAAGACAGCATTGCCATTAGGTATTTCCAAACTCCCTTGACAAATGGGGACAAGACCGCATTTATGTTAGGTATTCCAAACTCCCCTTGACAAATGGGACAAGACAGCATTGCCATAGGTATTTCTCAACTCCCCTTGGCTAAATGAGACACTCACGACAAGAATCATTTTTGGGGTATTAGGTATTCAAATTCCCTTTGGCAAATGAAGACGACCTGCATTTGGTTAGGTATGATCTGGATTCCAAACTCGCTTGACAAATTGGGACAAAGACAGCTTGCCATTACTATCATGCTTTTACAAATGCGACAAGACTACTTTACATTTTGTTAGTATTCATCTGCTGTGATAATTAGGAAAATCGAATTATTTTCTTTGTTGGACTCTAAAAAACACTGTTGTGAGTATTGTTCAAATCTTTTTGGCTCTGCTAGTGCGTACTCCTGTGCATTTTGGTGTGGAAAGGTAATGATCATGTGATTGAACTGTTCTTGATCTACAGTTGTACAAATATCATGCTTACTCCATAGTCATGCAGTTTTACAGTAATGCACAGAAAGTAGGCTACTTGCACATTTTTTACTTTTCATTGCTGTGGATAGATTCAGTGATGAAATCGTTTACTTTGTACATTTGTTGGATCTAAAAACAGACAGACAGACAGACTAACAAACAAATTAAAACAAAGATAAATAAAAGGGAGGAGAAACCTCCAACCACTTTTCATTCCTTCACTGAAAACATTGTGATCACCAGGTGGTTATATTCCATGTAGGGTGGTTGTATAGAAGTGGTCACCAGGTGGTCATATTCCATGTAGGGTGGTTGTATAGACAGTAGTCACCAGGTGGTTATATTCTGTGTAGGGTGGTATATAGACAGTAGTCACCAGGTGGTTATATTCCGTGTAGGGTGGTGTATAGACTAGTCACCAGGTGGTTATATTCCATGTAGGGTGGTGTATAGACAGTAGTTACCAGGTAGTCATATTCCATGTAGGGTGGTGTATAGACAGTGGTCACCAGGTAGTCATATTCCATATAGGGTGGTGTATAGACAGTAGTCACCAGGTGATATTCCGTGTAGGGTGGTGTATAGACAGTAGTCACCAGGTGGTTATATTCCATGTAGGGTGGTGTATAGACAGTGGTCATCAGGTGGTTATATTCCATGTGCGTGTGGAAGGAGATTCACCACCAAACGCGGCATGAAGATCCACAGGACAAAAATGGGCTGTTTGAAGACACATACGAACCAGCAGCAGCGCACTGCGATAGCAGGTGAGACGTTGGATGACCAAGGCCAGGAATTAAACCATAGTGCCAAGGACATCCACGCTGACGGTTCTGATGCGGATTTTGCACAAGCTCTTAACGCCAAACGTGGAAAACTCCAAACGTGGAAAACTCAATTTGCCGCCTGCCGGTGCAAAAGAACAATGGGAGAAATTAGATGAGGAACTTGTCCTTAAGCTGAATGCGCTAATAGGGAACAGTACGCTGGAACACAAACTTGACACATACGGAGACATCATATACTCTATCTGCAAGGACACTTATGGAGTGAAGCAGCCAAAGACAAAAACGCCTCCCCAGAAATCCAGAAGACAGCAACAGATGGAGAGCATCCGGAGGGAGAAAAGGAAGCTTAAAAAGCGAATGAAAACTGCCTCAGAATTCGAGAAGCAAGGGCTCCTGGAACTCTGGAAAGATCTGAAGGCCAAACACAATGCTCTCAGCAAAGTGGAATCAGCAAGGCGAAGAAAGAGCAAAAAGAAGAAGACTCAAGATCGTTTCTTCAAAGATCCCTTTGACTTTGCAAGAAAGCTGTTTGAACAACCCAAATCAGGGACTCTCACAGTGGGCAAGGAAACCCTAGAGCAGCATCTCAGGGAAACATATTCCGATTCTCAGCGCGAGGCACCACTTGAAATCCAAAATCTGGTTTGGCCTGCAGCGCCAGAAGGAAAATTCAATAACAAACCACCAACACTGGATGAAGTGAAGAACGTAGTAAAGAAAGCCAGAGCCAAGTCAGCACCTGGACCAAACGGAATACCATACCTGCTCTACAAGAAATGCCCAAAAGTGCTCGAGTGGCTCCACAAGATGATTCGATCAGCATGGAGGAACCAGAAGATCAGCGACCAATGGATGAGAGCTGAAGGAGTGTACATTCCGAAGGAGCAGAACTCCAGCAGCATCAATCAGTTCAGGCCAATATCACTTCTGAACGTCGAGGGGAAAATCTTCTTCTCTGTTATGGCAGCAAGATTGACAAAATACCTGACTGAAAACAAGTATCTGGATATGTCAGTCCAAAAGGGAGGCATACCAGGAATGCCTGGATGCTTGGAACATGCCACGTTGATTTGGGATGCCATCCAAAAAGCAAGAACAGAGAAGAGAGACATTGACGTAGTTTGGCTTGATCTGGCGAATGCATATGGATCAGTTCCACACGATATGATCCAGCTGGCTCTTGGAATGTATCACATCCCAGAAAACATCCGAACAATGCTGAGGAAGTATTTCCAAGGGTTCTCAGTGCGGTTCTCTACCAAAGAATACACCACGGACTGGATAGACCTAGAGGTGGGCATTGCAATGGGCTGTGCAATCTCTCCCATACTGTTCGTGTTGGCAATGGAAGTCATCTTGAAAGCTGCAATGAAGAGTTCAGGTCCAGTGAATCTGGGAGATGGATACCAGATGCCTCCTCTGAAAGCTTTCATGGATGACACAACAGTCTTGTCCACGGATGAGGAAGAGACACACCAAATCTTAAAGCAGCTGGATGAGCTGGTGGCCTCTTCAAGAATGAGGTTCAAACCTAAGAAATCCCGAAGTCTCTCACTGCGAAAAGGAAAAGTGGCAGATTCAGTCAAATTCATGGTAGCCAACCAAGCCATCCCCACTGTCACAGAAGAGCCAGTAAAAAGTCTCGGAAGATGGTATGATGACTCCCTGAAAGACACACAAAGGGGATGTGAAACCAAGCAAACAGCAGAAGAAGGCCTGAAGAAAATAGATAACTGCGGACTGCCAGGCAAATACAAAGTCTGGTGTCTACAGTTCATGCTGATACCAAAGCTGCTGTGGCCACTGCTAATCTATGACATTTGCACCAGCACAGTCGAAGCAATGGAAGCCAAAATCAACAAATACACAAGAAAATGGCTCGGTGTCCCACCTGGTCTCACTGATGTTGCATTCTACTGTCGTCAAGCAATGCTGAAGCTACCTCTGAAATCCATAGTGGAGGAATACAAAGTTGGAAAAGCAAGACTGTTGAGCATGCTGGAGGAATCGGAAGACAATATCGTGAGAGCAGTTCATCCAAAGCTGAGAACTGGCAGAAAGTGGAAAGTCCAAGAGGCTGTAAACAATGCCAAGAGAAACCTCAGCATCAAAGAAATAATTGGACACACGCAAACCAACAGACAGGGATTGGGAGCAACAAAAATGCAGTGGTGGTCCAAAGCCAAAGGGAAGGAAAAAAGAGACATGATCATACAGGAGTTGAAGGAAGAAGAAGATGTCAAAAGAGTGCAGAAGGCAGTCCAGCAAGGTCAACAGGGGCAATGGACAACATGGGACAGTGCACTCCAAAGAAGTCTCAGCTGGAACGATATGTGGCACATGGCTCCTCTAAGGATAAGCTTCCTCCTCAGATCTGTATATGACCTGCTCCCCTCGAATGCAAACTTAGTGAAATGGGGGAAAGCAGACGACCCAGCATGTCCGCTCTGTCAGAAGAAACAAACAGTGGAACATGTCCTAAGCTCTTGCAAAGTAGCGCTAGCCCAAGGAAGGTATACATGGAGGCACAACCAAGTTCTGAAAGTGATCACAGATGTGGTTAGCGAAAAAACCATGACCCCAAACGCACCAATTGCTATGACAACGTTCTACAAAGCAGGAGGGAAACAGGTCTGGCCCGAAAGGGCTATGACAACCAGCACATTGCCAAAGGGTCTTCTGGATGGAGCAGTCGACTGGGAGTGTACAGCAGACCTCCCAGAGTGGAGAAATTACCCAGATGTCATCAGCAAGACAGGCATGAGACCAGACATCGCTCTCCACTCTGACTCCTCGAAACAAGTGATTCTGATAGAACTCACTGTGCCATACGAAAGCAGAATGGAAGAAGCACATATCTACAAGACCGAAAAATACGCCGGTCTTGCCAGCACCCTGAAGAAAGCAGGTCTGCGGGTCAAAATCTTCGCCATAGAGGTCGGGGCAAGAGGGTTTGTGGGCACCTCCGCTTATGATCTCATGAAACAACTCGCCATTTCTGGGAAGAAGAGGACTAGAGCCCTTAAAGCGATGGCAGAGGCAGCAGAAAGGAGCTCAAGCTGGATCTGGGCAAGGAGGAACCAAAAAAGTGAACTTCATAAGGATTAAATTCCCTACAGATGATGTGTGCCCCGTTAGCACATTGGTAAAACCGCGTACCGCAGTTCTGAAGCGCAGAATCGCCCAGGTTCGATCCCCGGCGTGGGGAAAAAAAAAAAAAAGACAACAGCAGAAGGGCATCCAGGAGTCATGACCTGGATGTGGCCCGGCCCCCCGAGAGTGTAAGGAATTCAGGGCCGAAACACTTGTCTAAAGGGGGTTACTTCTCTGAAGACCTTCTGTTGTCTAGCTCTCCCTAGAGTTTCTTTCTACCATGTAGGGTGGTGTATAGAGTGTAGTCACCAGGTGCTTATATTCCATGTAGGGTGGTTGTACTTTTATAGACAGTAGTCACCAGGTGGTTATATTCCATGTAGGGTGGTTGTATAGACAGTAGTCACCAGGTGGTTATATTCCGAGTAGGGTGGTATATAGACAGTAGTCACCAGGTGGTTATATTCCGTGTAGGGTGATGTATAGACAGTAGTCACCAGGTGGTTATATTCCGTGTAGGGTGGTGTATAGACAGTAGTCACCAGGTGGTTATATTCCGTGTAGGGTGGTGTATAGACAGTAGTCACCAGGTAGTTATATTCCGTGTAGGGTGGTGTATAGACAGTAGTCACCAGGTAGTCATATTCCATGTAGGGTGGTGTATAGACTGTAGTCACCAGGTAGTCATATTCCATGTAGGGTGGTGTATAGACTGTAGTCACCAGGTGGTTATATTCCATGTAGGGTGGTGTATAGACAGTAGTCACCAGGTGATATATTCCATGTAGGGTGGTGTATAGACTGTAGTCACCAGGTGGTTATATTCCATGTAGGGTGGTTGTACTTTTATAGACAGTAGTCACCAGGTGGTTATATTCCATGTAGGGTGATTGTATAGACAGTAGTCACCAGGTAGTTATATTCCATATAGGGTGGTGTATAGACTAGTCACCAGGTGGTTATATTCCATGTAGGTTGTATAGACAGTAGTCACCAGGTGGTTATATTCCATGTAGGGTGGTGTATAGACAGTAGTCACCAGGTGGTCATATTCCATGTAGGGTGGTTGTATAGACAGTAGTCACCAGGTGGTTATATTCCATGTAGGGTGGTTGTATAGACTGTAGTCACCATGTGGTCATATTCCATGTAGGGTGGTTGTATAGACAGTAGTCACCAGGTGGTCATATTCCATGTAGGGTGGTTGTATAGACTGTAGTCACCAGGTGGTTATATTCCATGTAGGGTGGTTGTATAGACAGTAGTCACCAGGTGGTTATATTCCATGTAGGGTGGTTGTATAGACTGTAGTCACCAGGTGGTTATATTCTGTGTAGGGTGGTTGTATAGACAGTAGTCACCAGGTGGTCATATTCCATGTAGGGTGGTTGTATAGACAGTAGTCACCAGGTGGTTATATTCCATGTAGGGTGGTTGTATAGACAGTAGTCACCATGTGGTTATTCCATGTAGGGTGGTTGTATAGACAGTAGTCACCAGGTGGTTAAAATTCCGTGCAGAGTGGTTGTATAGACAGTAGTCACCAGGTGGTTATATTCCATGTAGGGTGGTTGTATAGACAGTAGTTACCAGGTGGTTATATTCCATGTAGGGTGGTGTATAGACAGTAGTCACCAGGTAGTCATATTTCATGTAGGGTGGTTGTATAGACAGTAGTCACCAGGTGGTTATATTCCATGTAAGGTGGTTGTATAGACAGTAGTCACCAGGTGTTATATTCCGTGTAGGGTGGTAATATAGACAGTAGTCACCAGGTGGTTATATTCCGTGTAGGGTGGTGTATAGACAGTAGTCACCAGGTGGTTATATTCCGTGTAGGGTGGTGAAATAGACAGTAGTCACCAGGTAGTTATATTCCATGTAGGGGGGTTTGTATATGACAATAGTCATCAGGTGGTTATATTCCGTGTAGGGTGGTGTATAGACAGTAGTCACCAAGTAGTCATATTCCATGTAGGGTGGTGTATAGACTGTAGTCACCAGGTAGTCATATTCCATGTAGGGTGGTGTATAGACTGTAGTCACCAGGTGGTTATATTCCATGTAGGGTGGTGTATAGACAGTAGTCACCAGGTGGTTATATTCCATGTAGGGTGGTGTATAGACAGTAGTCACCAGGTGGTTATATTCCATATAGGGTGGTTGTACTTTTATAGACAGTAGTCACCAGGTGGTTATATTCCATGTAGGGTGGTTGTATAGACAGTAGTCACCAGGTGGTCATATTCCATGTAGGGTGGTTGTATAGACTGTAGTCACCAGGTGGTCATATTCCATGTAGGGTGGTTGTATAGACAGTAGTCACCAAGTGGTTATATTCCATGCAGGGTGGTTGTATAGACAAAAAGTCACCAGGTGGTTATATTCCATGTAGGGTGGTTGTATAGACAGTGGTCACCAGGTGGTTATTCCATGTAGGGTGGTTGTATAGACAGTAGTCACCAGGTGGTCATATTCTGTGTAGGGTGGTGTGTATAGACTAGTCACCAGGTGGTTATATTCTGTGTAGGGTGGTTGTATAGACAGTAGTCACCAGGTGGTCATATTCCATGTAGGGTGGTTGTATAGACAGTAGTCACCAGTGGTTATATTCCATGTAGGGTGGTTGTATAGACTGTAGTCACCAGGTGGTTATTCCATGTAGGGTGGTTGTATAGACAGTAGTCACCAGGTGGTTATATTCCGTGCAGAGTGGTTGTATAGACAGTAGTCACCAGGTGGTTATATTCCATGTAGGGTGGTTGTATAGACAGTAGTTACCAGGTGGTTATATTCCATGTAGGGTGGTGTATAGACAGTAGTCACCAGGTAGTCATATTCCATGTAGGGTGGTTGTATAGACAGTAGTCACCAGGTGGTTATATTCCATGTAGGGTGGTTGTATAGACTGTAGTCACCAGGTGGTTATATTCCATGTAAGTGGTTGTATAGACAGTAGTCACCAGGTGGTTATATTCTGTGTAGGGTGGTATATAGACAGTAGTCACCAGGTGGTTATATTCCGTGTAGGGTGGTGTATAGACAGTAGTCACCAGGTGGTTATATTCCGTGTAGGGTGGTGTATAGACAGTAGTCACCAGGTAGTTATATTCCATGTAGGGTGGTGTATAGACAATAGTCATCAGGTGGTTATATTCCGTGTAGGGTGGTGTATAGACAGTAGTCACCAAGTAGTCATATTCCATGTAGGGTGGTGTATAGACTGTAGTCACCAGGTAGTCATATTCCATGTAGGGTGGTGTATAGACTGTAGTCACCAGGTGGTTATATTCCATGTAGGGTGGTGTATAGACAGTAGTCACCAGGTGGTTATATTCCATGTAGGTGGTGTATAGACAGTAGTCACCAGGTGGTTATATTCCGTATAGGGTGGTTGTACTTTTATAGACAGTAGTCACCAGGTGGTTATATTCCATGTAGGGTGGTTGTATAGACAGTAGTCACCAGGTGGTTATATTCCATGTAGGGTGATGTATAGACTAGTCACCAGGTGGTTATATTCCAAGTAGGTTGTATAGACAGTAGTCACCAGGTGGTTATATTCCGTGTTGGGTGGTTGAATAGACAGTAGTCACCAGGTGGTTATATTCCATGTAGGGTGGTTGTATAGACAGTAGACACCAGGTGGTTATATTCCATGTAGGGTGGTTGTATAGACTGTAGTCACCAGGTGGTCATATTCCATGTAGGGTGGTTGTATAGACAGTAGTTACCAGGTGGTTGTATTCCATGTAGGGTGGTTGTATAGACAGTAGTCACCAGGTGGTTATATTCCATGTAGGGTGGTTGTATAGACAGTAGTCACCAGGTGGTTATATTCCATGTAGGGTGGTTGTATAGACTGTAGTCACCAGGTGGTTATATTCCATGTAGGGTGGTTGTATAGACAGTAGTCACCAGGTGTGTTATATTCCGTGTAGGTGGTTGTATAGACAGTAGTCACCAGGTGGTTATATTCCATGTAGGGTGGTTGTATAGACAGTAGTACCAGGTGGTTATATTCCATGTAGGGTGGTTGTATAGACAGTAGTCACCAGGTGGTCATATTCCATGTAGGGTGGTTGTATAGACAGTAGTCACCAGGTGGTTATATTCCATGTAGGGTGGTTGTATAGACTGTAGTCACCAGGTGGTTATATTCCATGTAGGTGGTTGTATAGACAGTAGTCACCAGGTGGTTATATTCATGTAGGTGGTTGTATAATAGTACCAGGTAAATTAGGGTGGTTATAGCGCAGGTGGTTATATTCCATGTAGGGTGGTGTATAGACAGTAGTCACCAGGTGGTTATATTCCGTGTAGGGTGGTGTATAGACAGTAGTCACCAGGTGGTTATATTCCTGTAGGGTGGTGTATAGACATAGTCACAGGTGGTTATATTCCTGTTAGGGTGGTTGTATAGACAGTAGTCACCAGGTGTCATATTCCATGTAGGGTGGTTTATAGACAGTAGTCACCAGGTGTATATTCCATGTAGGGTGGTTGTATAGACAGTAGTCACCAGTGGTTATATTCCATGTAGGGTGGTTTATAGATGTAGTCACCAGGTGGTTATATTCTGTAGGGTGGTTGTATAGACAGTAGTCACCAGGTGGTTATTTCCATGTAGGGTGGTGTATAGACAGTACACCAGGTGTTATATTCCAGTAGGGTGGTTGTATAGACGTGTCACCAGGTGGTTATATTCATGTAGGGTGGTTTATAGACAGTAGTCACCAGGGTTATATTCCTGTAGGGTGGTTGTATAGACGTATCACCAGGTGGTTATATTCCATGTAGGGTGGTTGTATAGACAGTGCACCAGGTGGTTATATTCCATGTAGGGTGGTTGTATAACGTATCACCAGGGTATATTCCATGTAGGGTGGTGTATAGACAGTAGTCACCAGGTGGTTATATTCCGTGTAGGGTGGTGTATAGACAGTAGTCACCAGGTGGTTATATTCCATGTAGGGTGGTGTATAGACATGTCACAGGTGGTTATATTCCATGTGGGTGGTGTATAGACAGTAGTCACCAGTGTATATTCCATGTAGGGTGTGTATAGACGTAGTCACCAGGTAGTCATATTCCATGTAGGGTGGTGTATAGACTGTAGTCACCAGGTGGTTATATTCCATGTAGGGTGGTGTATAGACAGTAGTCACCAGGTGGTTATATTCCATGTAGGGTGGTTATAGACAGTAGTCACCAGGTGGTTATATTCCTTAGGGTGGTTGTTTTTAGACAGTAGTCACCAGGTGTTATATTCCATGTAGGTGGTTGTATAGACAGTAGTCACCAGGTGGTTATATTCCATGTAGGGTGTGTATAGATAGTCACCAGTGGTTATATCCAGTAGGTTGTATAGACAGTAGTCACCAGGTGTTATATTCCTGTGGTGGTTGATAGACAGTAGTCACCAGTGGTTATATTCCATGTAGGTGGTTGTATAGACAGTAGACACCAGGTGGTTATATTCCATGTAGGGTGGTGTATAGACTGTAGTCACCAGGTGGTATATTCCATGTAGGGTGGTTGTATAGACAGTAGTACCAGGTGGTTTATTCCATGTAGGGTGGTTGTATAGACTGTAGTCACCAGGTGGTTATATCCATGTAGGGTGGTTGTATAGACAGTAGTCACCAGGTGGTTATATTCCGTGAGGGTGTTGTATAGACTGTAGTCACAGGTGGTATATTCCATGTAGGGTGGTTGTATAGACAGTAGTCACCAGGTGGTATATTCCATTAGGGTGGTTGTATAGACTGTAGTCACCAGGTGGTCATATTCCATGTAGGGTGGTTGTATAGACAGTAGTCACCAGGTGGTTAATTCCGTGTAGGTGGTTGTATAGCAAAAGTCACCAGGTGGTTATATTCCATGTAAGGGTGGTTGTATAGACAGTGTCACCAGGTGGTTATATTCATGTAGGGGTGTATAGACAGTAGTCACCAGGTGGTATATTCCTGTAGGGTGGTGTATAGACAGTAGTCACCAGGTGGTTATATTCCATGTAGGGTGGTTGTATAGACGTAGTCACCAGGTGGTCATATTCCATGTAGGGTGGTGTATAGACAGTAGTCACCAGGTGGTCATATTCATGTAGGGTGGTGTATAGACAGTAGTCACCAGGTGGTCATATTCCATGTAGGGTGGTTGTATAGACTGTAGTCACCAGGTGGTTATATTCCTGTAGGGTGGTTGTATAGACAGTAGTCACCAGGTGGTTATATTCATGTAGGGTGGTTGTATAGACTAGTCACCAGGTGGTCATATTCCATGTAGGGTGGTTGTATAGACAGTCACCAGGTGGTATATTCCATGTAGGGTGGTTGTATAGACTGTAGTCACCAGGTGGTCATATTCCATGTAGGGTGGTTGTATAGACAGTAGTCACCAGGTGGTTATATTCCGTGCAGGTGGTTGTATAGACAAAAGTCACAGGTGGTTATATTCCATGTAGGGTGGTTGTATAGACAGTGTCACCAGGTGGTTATATTCCATGTAGGTGGTTGTATAGACGGTCACCAGGTGTATATTCCATGTAGGGTGGTTGTATAGACAGTGGTCCCAGGTGGTTATATTCCATGTAGGGTGGTTGTATAGACAGTGGTCACCAGGTGTTATATTCCATGTAGGGTGGTTGTATAGACAGTGGTCACCAGGTGGTTATATTCCATGTAGGGTGGTTGTATAGACAGTGGTCACCAGGTGGTTATATTCCAGTAGGTGGTTGTATAGACAGTGGTCACAGGTGGTTATATTCCTGTAGGGTGGTTTATAGACAGTAGTCACCAGGTGGTTATATTCCATGTAGGGTGGTTGTATAGACAGTAGACACCAGATGGTTATATTCCATGTAGGGTGTTATGTATAGACAGTGGTCACCAGGTGGTTATATTCCATGTAGGGTGGTTTTATAGACAGTAGTCACCAGGTGGTCATATTCCGATGTAGGGTGGTTGTATAGACAGTAGTCACCAGGTGGTTATATCCATTAGGTGTTTATAGACATGCACCGGGTTAATTCCATGTAGGTGGTTGTATAGACTGTAGTCACATGTGGTCATATTCCATGTAGGTGGTTGTATAGACAGTAGTCACCAGGTGGTTATATTCCATGTAGGGGTTGTATAGACAGTGGTCACCAGGTGGTTATATTCCATGTAGGTGGTTGTATAGACAGTAGTCACCAGGTGGTTATATTCCAGTGTAGGGTGGTTTATAGACAGTAGTTCACCAGGTGGTTATATTCCTGTAGGGTGGTTGATAGACAGTAGTCACCAGTGGTTATATTCCGTGTAGGTGGTGTATAGACAGTAGCACCAGTGGTTACATTCCAGGTGGTTGTATAGACAGTAGTTACCAGTGGTTATATTCCTGTAGGGTGGTGTATAGACAGTAGTCACCAGGTAGTTCATATTCCATGTAGGGTGGTGTATAGACGTAGTCACCAGGTGGTTATATTCCATGTAGGGTGGTGTATAGACAGTAGTCACCAGGTGTATATTCCATGTAGGTGGTGTATAAGACAGTAGTCACCAGTGGTTATATTCCTTAGGTGGTGTATAGACAGTAGTCACCAGGTGGTTATATTCCGTTAGGGTGGTGTAAGACAGTAGTCACCAGGTGGTTATATTCCATGTAGGGTGGTGTATAGACAGTAGTCACCAGGTGGTTATATTCCTGTAGGTGGTGTATAGACAGTAGTCACCAGGTGTTATATTCCATGAGGTGGTGTATAGACGTAGTCACCAGGTGTATATTCCATGTAGGGTGGTGTATAGACGTAGTCACCAGGTGGTTATATCCATGTAGGTGGTGTATAGACAGTAGTCACCAGGTAGTATATCCATGTAGGGTGGTGTATAGACGTAGTCACCAGGTGGTTATATTCCATGTAGGGTGGTTGTATAGACTGTAGTCACCAGGTGGTTTATTCCATGTAAGGGGTTGTATGACAGTAGTCACCAGTGTTATATTCTGTAGGGTGGTTATAGACAGTAGTCACCAGTGGTTATATTCCGTGTAGGTGGTGTATAGACAGTAGTCACCAGTGGTTATATCCTGTAGGGTGGTGTATAACGTAGTCACCAGGATTATATTCCATGTAGGGTGTGATAGACAATAGTCACAGGTGGTTATATTCCGTGTAGGTGGTGTATAGACAGTAGTCACCAAGTGATATTCCATGTAGGGTGGTGTATAGACAGTAGTCACCAGGTAGTCATATTCCAGTAGGGTGGTGTATAGACGTAGTCACCAGGTGGTTATATTCCATGTAGGGTGTGTATAGACATAGTCACCAGGTGGTTATATTCCTGTAGGGTGGTGATAGACAGTAGTCACCAGGTGGTTATATTCCATAGGGTGGTTGTACTATGACAGTAGTCACCAGGTGGTTATATTCCATGTAGGGTGGTTGTATAGACAGTAGTCACCAGGGTTATATTCCTGTAGGGTGATGTATAGACTAGTCACCAGTGGTTATATCCAAGTAGGTTGTATAGACAGTAGTCACCAGGTGGTTATATTCCTGTGGGTGGTTAATAGACAGTAGTCCCAGGTGGTTATATTCCATGTAGGTGGTTGTATAGACGTAGCACCAGGTGTTATATTCCATGTAGGGTGGTTGTATAGACTGTAGTCACCAGGTGGTCATATCCTGTAGGGTGGTTGTATAGACAGTAGTTACCAGGTGGTTATTCCATGTAGGGTGGTTGTAAAGACTGTAGTCACCAGGTGGTTATATTCCATGTAGGGTGGTTGTATAGACAGTAGTCACCAGTGTTATATTCCTGTAGGGTGTTGTATAGACGTAGTCACAGGTGGTCATATTCCATGTAGGGTGGTTGTATAGACAGTAGTCACCAGGTGGTATATTCCTGTAGGGTGGTTGTATAGACGTAGTCACCAGGTGGTATATTCCATGTAGGGTGGTTGTATAGACAGTAGTCACCAGTGGTTAATTCCTGTAGGTGTTGTATAGCAAAAGTCACCAGTGGTATATTCCATGTAAGGTGGTGTATAGACAGTGTCACCAGTGGTTATATTCCATGTAGGGGGTGTATAGACAGTAGTCACCAGTGTATATTCCATGTAGGGGTTGTATAGACAGTAGTCACCAGGTGGTTATATTCCATGTAGGGTGGTTGTATAGACGTAGTCACCAGTGGTCATATTCCATGTAGGGTGGTTGTATAGACAGTAGTCACCAGGTGGTCATATTCCATGTAGGTGGTTGTATAGACAGTTCACCAGGTGTATATTCCATGTAGGTGGTTGTATAGACTGTAGTCACCAGGTGGTTATATTCCATGTAGGGTGGTTGTATAGACAGTAGTCACCAGGTGGTTATATTCCATGTAGGGTGGTTGATAGACTAGTCACCAGGTGGTCATATTCCGTGTAGGGTGGTTGATAGACAGTCACCAGGTGGTATATTCCATGTAGGGTGGTTGTATAGACGTAGTCACCAGGTGGTCAATTCCATGTAGGGTGGTTGTATAGACAGTAGTCACCAGTGGTTATATTCCGTGAGGTTGTTTGTATAGACAAGTCACCAGGTGGTTATATTCCATGTAGGTGGTTGTATAGACAGTGGTCACCAGGTGTTATTTCCATGTAGGGTGGTTGTATAGACTGTCACCAGGTGGTCATATTCCATGTAGGTGTTGTATAGACAGTGGTCCCAGGTGGTATATTCCATGTAGGGTGGTTGTATAGACAGTGTCACCAGGTGTTATATTCCATGTAGGGTGGTTGTATAGACAGTGTCACCAGGTGGTTATATTCCATGTAGGGTGTTGTATAGACAGTAGTCACCAGGTGGTTATATTCCATGTAGGGTGGTTTATAGATAGTAGTCACCAGGTGGTTATATTCCATGTAGGGTTGTATAGACAGTAGTCACCAGGTGGTTATATTCCATGTAGGGTGGTTGTATAGACATGATCACCAGGTGGTTATATTCCATGTAGGGTGGTTGTATAGACAGTGTCACCAGGTGGTTATATTCCATGTAGGGTGGTTTATAGACAGTAGTCACCAGTGGTATATTCTATGTAGGGTGGTTGTATAGACAGTAGTCACCAGGTGGTTATATTCTATGCAGGGTGGTTGTATAGACAGTAGTCACCAGGTGGTTATATTCTATGCAGGGTGGTTGTATAGACAGTAGTCACCAGGTGGTTATATTCTATGCAGGGTGGTTGTATAGACGGTAGTCACCAGGTGGTTATATTCTATGCAGGGTGGTTGTATAGACAGTAGTCACCAGGTGGTTATATTCCATGTAGTATGGATGTATAGAGTATAGACAGTATCACCAGGTGGTTTTATTCCAAGCAGGGTGGTTGTATTAAGTTAGTATTCACCAGGTGGTCATATTTCATATACGGTGGTTATATTTAGACAGTAGTCAACAGGTGGACATATTCCATGTAGGGTGGTTGTATTAAGGTAGACAGTAAATGCAGGAATGGGTATGTAGATACAGGGAATATGAATACAGGAAGGGGAATGTAAACACAGGGTATATATATATATATAAACACATTAAGAGGATGTACACACACGGAATAAAGTACGGGAAGATGACTGTAAACATAGGGAATATAAACAAAAGGAATGTAAACACGGGAAGGGGAATATCAACATTCAGAATGTAAATTCATGAAGGGGAAGCTAGACAGGAAATTACAGGGAATGTAAACAGAAGAAGGAGGATGTAGACACAGGGAATGTGTTGTGTGAAAATTTGTATTGTCTTTTGCAGTGTGTCAGTGCAATAGTACAGTTATAATTGTGTCAGTGTTGTCAACATGTTGGTTATATTACAGAGTCCAAGCAACCATGCCTTCGCTGTGGCACATGTCAGGAGGCCTTTCCCTCAGAGAGCCAGCTACAGCAACATGTTTTTAGCCATCACCAGACTGTGGCAGACACCCCCAGCACCCCCACAGTCCATGTGGACAGTGAAGCAGCATCAGAAGGCTCTGGTCAGTCCAGGGAGAGCGAACAGTCAGCGTGTACGAAGACCTGTCCCATCTGCCACCAGGCTTTCGGCAGCAAAGAAGAGTTGGAGCGACATCTCATCAGTCGCCACGGAGCTCGCCTGCACCCCTGTCGTTACTGTGGCCAGAAGTTTGCACTGAAGAAGAACCTGGCCGACCACCTGCAAAGACACAGAGGTACAGGTACGCTCACTTGCCAAGAGTGCGGCCAGAAGTTCAAGAGGAAGAAACATTTTGCTGCTCATGTGCGTGAACATATGGGCAGCCTGCCTTACTTCTGCACAATCTGTTCCCGTATGTTCAGTCGAGAGAAAGTTTATGAGGAGCACATGGCTAGGCATCGTGCTGGCAGAGGAGTGCATGCGGTGCTGGGTGGCAGTGACAAGACCCGGCAAGGCATCATGAGTAAGGCCAAAAAATGTCTGGAGGAGAAAGCTCTTCTCACTACCCCTGCCTCTCCCATGGCCCTTGATCAGTTGGCAGAGTGCTCAGACCTCTTGTCTTCTAACACCGCATCTACTTCTGTTCCCCCACCTAAGGTAACATTCTCGCACCTGATACAGTCCTCGACCAGCCTCCCTGTGGCCTCTTTGTCCATAGCATCTCCATCCTCTAACCTCCATCTTCTGTCAGCAGTCAGTTTAGCACAGGCTGAGTATGACCAGCAGCCTGATCAGGAGAGGGCAGCGCCGGTGTCTGCAGGAAGCTGTTTGCCCTCCACGCACAGTGTGGGACTGAACCAGGTGTCCACAATAAACTCTGGTTCTGTTGAAGGCAGCATAAGAAGTAAAGACAGTCAGGAAGCCTCAGCTGTGCACATTGAAGAGTCCTCTGATCCTGTCGTGCTATTGGAGCGGCTTGGTGCCCCGCTCAAAGCCAGCAAGTGCCCATCAACTGTCCCTTCCAGACAGCACTCAGTAGAACATCCAGACCTCAACATGAAGAACAAGCTCAGTCCAGGTGGATCAGGTTCCCAGCGGACAGAGGAAAATCATTCATTTGAAAACACTTACCACTCACCAGGGAGTGACGGTTCACCAGTTCTGTCCACCATGGCCAGACAGTCAACAGACAGTGATGTGGGAGACGCACTGCTGTCCCACACACAGCAGACAGCCAGTACAAGCAAAGTCACCTGTAGAAACCAGACAGCAGATCACACAAGAGAAATCAGCAAGAGAGAGAACACAGCAAGCACAAGTGATATGACTGATACAGAATATACAACAGACAGTGGTGCTCACAGCCAAAAAACCACCAAGATTGAGGAGGGACCAGAGTGTAGTGCTGGAGAACAAGAACTGAGGGGAAGAGAAGAGAGAAAAGAGTTGAGTGATAAAGAGAGACAGTTCAAGGAGAGAGAGGAGAAGCTGCTTCGAAAGGAAGAGGAGCTGAAAGAACGTGAGCGTGTCATCACCAGAAAGAACATGTTGTTTTTCCAGCAGCTGCTGATGGCACGCATGGTGCCAAATCCCAAGACGGCCAGCAACTCTGCACAAAGCAAGGGAGATAAACCCAGCCCTCAGCAAGCCATGGCCATGTTTGCTGCTCTGAATAGCATGGCAGGGCGGGGTATAGGGCGTGGTGCAGTGCCTTTCAGACCCCCTGTGCCCTCAGCAGGCAAAGTACCAACTAACGTGACCGGCGTGCCTGTTACTGCTGGCAGAGGTGGTGGACAGCGCGAGCAGACTGTGGGAGCTGGAGGACAAGGAGCAGCCACATCACAGTCTGTGGTGCTGAACCCAAGTGGTAACCCCCTCCTGTCTGCCCCTGTCCCCAGTCCTAGGACAGGAGCTCAGTCTACCAGTAAGACACAACACTCCCTGCACCCTCATCCTTCCTTATCTGGTCAGGCCTCGACACTGTCAGCACCAACTTCCTCGAAGGATGGTCCACCCCAGGGCTCTTCTTTCCTGCAGGAGCTGATGACACTGGAATCCAAGATGTCATCCAGCGCCAAAGCCTTCCTGCCTCCATCCCTTCCCAAGGCTGCCTCAGGGAGATCTGCCCCCCACCGCCCCGTCAACCACCGCTACTCCAGTAGCATCATTAGCCCCGGTCAGAGCGCTTCCACTCACAAACAGGAGAAGGAGCAGGGAGTGGCTGGTGGAGCAGGAGATGGGAGGAAGATTGGTGGGGGACCCAGCAGCTCTCAGGGATTGGGGGGTACGGCACGGGGCAACAGAGGAGCGTGGTCAGGGGGAGTGGTGAAGGAGAAAATGAGCAATATTGTGAGTATTGTGCCGCCCCAAGAGATGCAGAGACTGCTGTCATTGTCCAAGCCCCGCTCCCCTCTCCTGCGTCTGCCCCAACACTCCCCATCCTGTTCTCCACAACTCCCCTCTTCCGGCAGTCCCTGTACAGCCTCCCCTTCCCTCACCCGTTCTGTGCCTGCAGCCCTTTCTGCTGCCTCTTCTTTGTCAGCTGCCTCGCCCATGTCCCAGGCTCAGGCCACGCCCTCTGCTCCTGTGTCTGTCACCTGCACCGCTGCCAACTCCATTGTGGTTGCTGTCTCTGCGGGGACATCTCAGGTCACCACCTCCCCAGGGACAGGTCAGAAGTCAAATGTTGAAGACCTACCTCCAATGCCCCAGCTGATACCTGCTTCTGTCATTGATTGTACCACCACCTCACGACTACCTCTGTCACATGACCGTTCTCCTGCCAAGGACAAAGCTGCGTCAGAAGATGTAGGTCCCATAGACCTGACCAAAGGAGGTGGCAACAAGGTCAGCAAGCCTGCAACGCGAAGCAGTAAGGTGACCCACTCTTCAGACAGGACCGGCAGTCCGTCCACCGACAAGGATAGTGCTGCCTCACAGACCATAGTCCTGCCCCTGGTTCCTTTACAGTCTGCTGTGTCTCCCCAACACGGCGCACAGAGCAACACAGTTCCCATTAACAACCCAGGGCCATCTGGGGCAGGAGGGGAGGGTGGACGAGGGATGGGGGTGGCCATGGTTCAGGGAACTTCTGCCGTTCATAACCAGGGAGAGTTGCTGTCACAGATTGGCCATGAGGAAAAAATGCTTAAGTCTGAAGGGCTGGCCTTGATGCAGCATTTTCTGCCTGCTTTAGTGGCTCAACAGGCAGCAGGACAGAGAGAGGCATTGGATGAGAGACTTGCTGTACCCCCCTTCCCCTCCTCTCCACTTCTTAGAATGATGCGGGGATCTCCTCAGGCTGTGGGGTCTGTTCAGGGGTCTTCTGTGGTGGGCAGATTGGTGGGTCCCCTGCGCCTTTCCCTCCGTTCGGTAGCACCACCCATCAGGCCTGGCGGTCACTGCCTTCTTCCTCCGGCATCTGCTGTGGTCACACTGACATCTAACGTGGCAGGAATGTCCCCAGCCTCAGTCAGTGCCACCCCCTCCGTGTCCACGTCTTCTGATGGTGCAGCGTCAGTGTCTGGTGCAGCAAAATCTGTGCCTGCATCTCCTGTGCCTCTGTCATCCCCAGATGCCAGTACCAGTCTGTCTTCGCAGTCTGTGGCTGGTAGTGCCCACAGCAAGGTGTCCAGTGTACAGGCCATGTCAGACTTGGAGAGCAGTGGTGCTGGTGACCAGCAGAAGTGTCAGGGTAGTATGGAGACAGTCCAGCAGACCCCCAACCCCCTGGGTGGCTTTCTATGGCACAAACCTGCCGTGGATACACACAACACCGCACATCCACACCTTCCTCCTGGCACCCACAAACGCTCGGCCAAGAGACAAAGTGGGGAAGGTGGAGAGGAGAGGGAAGATAACACCATCATTGGGGAGGGTGAAGGGGGGAGAGATATATCTGATCACAACCTCTGGCAACAACAGTTCCTGGCTACTCTGCGTGCCAAGAGAAGACAGAAACAAGAACAGGAGCAGAGACAGCAGCAAGAGGCCCACCAGCATGTGATGGCCTCAGCGCAGCACTCCCACACACACAGGCCTGGACCTGGCCAGCAAGAAGGACAAGCAAAGAAGAGAGCGCTCATGACCTCGGAGACAAAAACGCATCCGTCCCTGAGCCAGCACTCACTGACATCTCCGCTTACAAGTTCACCGTCTCCCAGTGGTGCACTGGCAAATCCCATGTCCCCTGCTTCTCAGGGCACCCAGCCTTTGGCTCCCAGTTCAGCAGCAGGAGACAGTGGGGAAAACGGCAGCCCAGGTGCAGCACAAAGTACCAGCAAATCAGGGGGTCGAGTTGGGCATGGGCGACAACGAGGCAAACCCAAGAAAAGAGCAGAGTCTGCCCGCTCCAGCAGCAGAGAGGTGGAGGAGGGAGTGGACTTGAGTCACCAAAAGCAAGCGGAAAAGGATGGTGAGCTGGGGATAGAGGGCGGTGTGCGTTGTAGGGACTGTGGTCATATGTTCTTCAGTGAATCCGATATCTTGCAGCATGATTGTGATGCCATGGATACGTGACTGTGGTCATATCTTCAGTGAATCCGATATCTTGCATCATGATTGTGATGCCATGGATACGTGACTGTGGTCATGTTTTCAGTGAATCTGATATCTTGCATCATGATTGTGATGCCATGGAAACATAACTGTGGTCATGTCTTCAGTGAATCCGATATCTTGCAGCATGATAGTGAACAGCAGAAAGTGGTGAGACTTGTAATTTTACTAAGTAATAAGTAGTGTTTGAAGAGATGAGATTTCAGAACTCAAAGCTTACTGTACTCGAAAAGTAAGTACAAGTTGAATTGCTAAAGAACTTATGTCATTTTCATTTCATTGAGTGAGAATGGAGAGAGCACTGTGTTTGTTTGATATTGATCAGTATTTGTAAACAAATGTATTTTCTTACATAATAGTGATATGAACTGACGATGGCATTCCTTAACCCACTGATAAGAGAGTGTGTAATTATTATACTTTATAGAAACACACGGTGCTTGATCTCAATTCTGTCTGTAACTGTCAAATGATGACTCTGTAAAGGTCTTTGTGTTAACTGTTGTAACTGTGGGTTAAATGTTGTCACTGTGGGGTAAGTGTTGTAATTGTGGGTTGTGTTGAACTGTGGGTTAACTGTTGTAAATTTTGTAGGTTAAGTTGTATCATTGGGTTATTTGTTGTAACTGTGGGTTAAATGTTGTAACTGTGGGGTAGCTGTTGTAACTTTGAGTTAAGTGTTGGGTTAAGTGTTGTAACTGTGGGTTAAATGTTGTAATTGTGATATAAGTGTTCGATGACTGTGGGTTTAGTATTGTAACTGTGGGTTAAGTGTTGTAACTGTTGAAACTGTGGGTTAAGTGATGTAACGGGTAACTGTTGTAACTGTGGGTAAGGTATTGTAACTGTGAGTTAAGTGATGTAACTGTGGGGTAACTGTTGTAACTGTGGGGTAACTGTAGTGTTATAACTCTGGTTAAGTGTTGTATACTTGTAACTGTGGGTTAAATGTAGTAATTGGGTTAAATTTATAATTGTGGGTTAACTGTTGTCACTGTGGGTAATCTAAGTGTTGTAATTGTGGGTTGAATATCGTAATGCTGTGTGTGTCCCGTTGGTTCCAATGATTACATAAAAAAAGTTATGTTACTGGTCAGCATCATGCTGACATTGTATTTATTGGAAAGGCTGTACATTTTGCTCAGAAATATTTTTAATATAGATGGCAATAGATTCTTTGTTTATAGCTGTATACAGAAGTTGAGGTTTGAGATAAAGACTGAAAAGCTGCAGTTAATCAGTGAGTTGTTTAAGAACCACCACAGTACTTACCTGCTGTGATTCGATTTAGACTGATTCTGCTGGATAGAGTGGAAGAGCCAGAACAGAGCAGACCTGGAAAGACTGGAGCAGACTTGGATGTCACATGGCATCTGTTCACTTCAGGCTTCCTGGCTTGCAGCCGACAGTTGACTCTCTCCACAACACCCATGAGACTTGTGATAATTATTAATTGATAATTTCATTTACAGATGTCACTAGCAGACAGACGAAAGAAGAAGAATAGAATTGTTTAGTGATCTGTGGTTTCTGTTCCCTTGGAATTGCAGTTGAATATTGACAGACTGAGCTCAGCAACTACAGTAGATGCCTTTTGCTGAAGACTTAGTGTTGATGCTACAGTGGTAGGTAGAAGGAGAAACTAATTCAGTGTGTGTGACTTTTGGTGCATGCTGTGTTATGTATAATGTGAGTGTATATTATGACTATATTCTTCTTATTATTCTTTTTCTTTTTCGTTGGTAATGCTACTATAAAGTTAGGTCAAAGTTTGAAAGTAAATTTTAGTAGATGACGTTTTCTGGGTTTCATGTTTAACTTATTGCTGTTGACAATATTGTCTCAGTATCTGTATTTTTTACATATGCTAGTGTTTGGAAGCAGAGTGAAACTGAAAGGGAACAAGTCAAATTTCAATGGGTATAAATTTATTTTAATACCAAATGTTTGAGAATTAGCTCATTGGTGAAAAATGTAAAAAAAAAAAATTGCAAAATATGTTGGTATCTTTTCTGGCCATAGTCTTTATATCATCTCACATTTGTCATCTGTGTTTAACAACAACAACAATAATGATAATATTAATAATGATAATAATAGTAATAATAATAATAGCAGTAATGATAATAATAATTTCATTTATAATGCAAACATACATGTTGTAAAATGCTCGTTGCTAAATTTACAGAGTAAATATTGTGATGTTAATACAGCAATATGGTACAACAATGAATAAGTTACATATACTGATAATATGTTAATGCAGCATCAACATTTAAATGCCAGTACATTATAAATATTGCAGTGCAAACATACGGGATACATGTATGTATAGACACCAGTTAATTAATGCAACATAAACATGTTTCATCAAAAATAACAAGTGTGTTTTTCATTTTTCAGTTGAAAATACACACACATATTATAAGGATCCATACACATGTATGCATGCACACATACATGTGTATACTATATGTATACACCCTGTGCACACACACACACACACACACACACACACACACACACACACACACACACACACATACACACACACACACACACACACACACACACACACACACACACACACACCACACACACACACACACTGCACATTTACATGTATGTATACATATTAGACAAATTGCACTACCATGGATTTAGAAGAGCCACAAGCATTAATGTATGATTTTTGAAATCTATACTTCTGAAAGAGATGTGTATAGAGGTGCTTTTTGAAAGTAAGCAGGCAAACTGCTTTGTCTTAAAGACACTGGGAAGGAGTTCCGTGTTGTTGGGTCGAAAACAGAGAAAGATTTCTTTCTGCAAGTTGTGAACTCATTGAAGACGCAGCTAAATGGACCCCGGCAATTTCCTGAAACGCACTATTTTTAGCAGTTTTACAAAAATTCTGAGCCCCTTCTATTTGCAATAAAGACATAAAGTTATACATTTTTAGAAAGTTCATTATGTCTACGTTTTAAAAATGAAACCAACTTGTATGAGTAATTCAGGTAAAATTTCCAAAATGTCAGGTCAAAATGCCGTGTAAATGCAAAAAATAAAAAAGTTCGTCATATTTACACACATGCAACATTATGAAATAGTTCATTGTCAAATATTTTCCTACCTTTAGTATCTTTTTGGGTCAAATGATGGCAGGAGAAGCTTTGAACAGCAAAATTTCAGTCAGTTTGATCCTTTTCAGTCACTTATGCCACAAAATAAGAAAGATAATCAGTCACAGTCGCTTACAGTACGACGAAAACAAGCCCGATTCAGACAAAGAAAAGTGTTGGTAGACAGTCTAAGGGAAGGAACTGTATAGTGGAAGGTTTCAACTTGATGCCTGGTTTATTTCCCTTGAATAGCAAGGCTGCTTCACACAGAGGAAAAATTAATTACGTCCGCCGCTTCCCTGCAAGCGGCACGTCGTTTATGATGTCACAGACGGCTGCTTCACATGAAGCGGCTCATCATCATTGAGTTAATGTGTTCTTTCTTTGTGTAAACTTGGAGTGTCAGTGCATATGGAATTTATTCCAAGCACACAGATGCCATCATGAAGAAGTGAAAGTGAAACAGTAGCATGTAGAATGTCATGTCACATGTCTGATCCATTCATTCCATACAGCTCTCCATTTTCTGCTTTAACTGCAGTGCTTTTACAGATGACTTGTCTGACTGCTTCATCCTTTACGGCATGTCTTGTTTCTGTTCATTGGTAAGTTTTTGGTTTACAGCTTGTTTCTGTTCATCAGTAAGTTCATGGTTTATATCTTGTTTCTGTTCATTGATAGGTTAATGTTTATTTTATAGCTTATTTCTGTTTGTAATGAATTAGTTACAGTTTGTTTCTGTTCATCGTAAGTAATTGGTTTATAGTTTGTTTCTGTCCATTGAAAGGTTCATAGTTAACACTATTAATAGCTTATTTCTGTTTGTAAGTAAATGGTTTATGGCTTGTTTCTGTTCATTGTTAAGTTCATGTTTTATAGCTTGTTTCTGTTCATTGATAAGTTCGTGGTTTATAGCTTATTTCTGTTGTTTGCAAGTTCACGGTTTATTGCTTATTTCTGTTTGTTGACAGGTTTGTGGTTTATAGCACATTTCTGTTTGTAAATTATATAGATGGTTTATAGCTTATTTCTTTCAAAAAGTTTCATTGATAAGGTCATGGTTTATAGCTTGTTTCTGTTCATTGATGAGTTCATGATGTATTCATTTCCCTTCATTGATTAGTTTTGGGTTTATGGATTGTGGTATTTTCATGTATTCATTGGTTCATGGTTGTCTGAGTGAGAACAGATTCAAAGTTCTCATGAATCACTTGCTTCGCAGAAGAAAACTGAAGTCCAGTACGTATGTGAAATGTTCAGTCCTTTAAAGTACTCTTCTCCTCTCTTCACACTGAGCCTCCTCAGCCAAGAATCAAATTCTTTTTTGATAATTTGATTGAAATATGGTAGCAAGTCATGGGATTTTGCTGCTTTTCCCAAGTGCAGGATTTTTGGAACACTTTTTGCTTGCCAGGGTTTTTTTTTTAAGAAGGGGAAACAACCGGAAGTCGTGTTGGGCTTAGTCAGGACTGTTAAGGTGGGTGATGGAGAATGTGAATGGATTGCTGTTGTTGATCAGCATGTCACAATGACCTTGGCTTTATGGGCATTTGAGCTCCAGAAAACGTCAGGGAAGTTTCGATGGTAGTATTTTCCCCCTAAATTTTGTGCATTTGTTTTTTGTTGTGTTTTGACAAGTTTTGTGTAACATACATGCTTGATAAACAATGATTAGTGGTTAATTTGTGCTTGTCTTGTATAGATAGTGTGTTTGTTGTCTGATGACAAGTTTTGTGTATGCTTGATAAACAATGATTGGTGGATAATTTGTGCCTGTCTTGTATAGTGTGTTTGTTGTCTGATGACAAGTTTTGTGTATGCTTGATAAACAATGATTGGTGGATAATTTGTGCCTGTCTTGTATTGTGTGTTTGTTGTCTGATGACAAGTTTTGTGTATGCTTGATAAACATTGGTGGATAATTTGTACAAAAGTATGTCTTGTATTGTGTGTTTGTTGTCTGATGACAAAATTTGTGTGTACTTGATAAACAGTGGTGGATTATTTGTGCCTCTCTTGTATTGTGTGTTTGTTGTCTGATGACAAGATTTGTGTATGCTTGATAAATGTTGATTGATGGGTAATTTGTACCTGTCTTGTATTGTGTGTTTGCTGTCTTAGTTTTTGTGTGTGTTTGATAAACTCTGATTGGTGGATAATTCGTGCCTGCCTTGCAATGTGTGTTTGTTGTGAGTTGTCTTATGACAGGTTTTGTGTATGCCTGATAAACACTGATTGGTGGATAATTTGTGCCTGTCTTGTATGGTGTGTTTGTTGTCTGATGACAGGTTTTGTGTATGCTTGATAAACACTGATTGGTGGATAATTTGTGCCTGTCTTGTATGGTGTGTTTGTTGTCTGATGACAAATATTGTGTATGCTTGATAAAACACTGATTGACAGATAATTTTGTGCCTGTCTTGTATTGTGTGTGTGTTTGTTTTGTTTTGTTATTGTTTTTGTTGTTGTTGACAGTTTGTGGTACATGCTTGATAAACACTGATTGGTGGATAATTTGCACCGGTCTATAATGTGAAATAGATACATGCTTTTGTATTTTCTCTGTATGTCTTGTTACAGATTCTTTTTGTTACAATATAATATGCAGTTGATATTGAGCAGTTGTCGAACACTTTCTTCATGAACTGCCATGTTCTTTTTATTCACTGTATAATCACAGTATATTCTCTTTCAGTCACTCACCATCCACACACACACACACACACCACACACACACACACACTGCGCGCTTGTGCGCAAACACACGTGAACACACACATAAACATACAAACACACACACACACACACACTACACACCACACACACATACACGCATGTGTACACTTTTGTCTGTCTGAATACAAACATTCACCATTGTTTGCTATCTCTTTCAGGTCTTTTAAAAGCAAAATACGCACACTCACGCATGCGCACACACACACATTCACACACACATGCATGCATGCATGTGCACACACACGCACACACACACACACAGACACACACACACACACACACACAGACACACAAACACACAAACACACACACACACACCCACACACACACACACACACATACACACACACACACACACACACACACACACACACACACACGCACGCACGCACGCACACACACACACACACACACACACACACACACACTCACTCACTCTGTCTCTCTCTCTCACTCTCACACACACACACATTATTGTCTATAATTTCTGAACGAAGAACAACTTTAGTAGTCTGTCTGCCTGTGTGTGAAACACACTGTTTATCTGTGGCATCATCAGCTATATGTGTGGATTGTCCATCCATTGCCAAAGTCCTTGTGGGGGATGAATTTTCTTCTTGGCTAAGGTGCTGATGTGGTTTTGGAATATTGAAAAACCAGGCTTGTTCATTGGTCTTCAGGCTTTTTAGATTTTTTGTTTCGCATGTTTTATTTCAGCTTCCATATATCCTTTGTCGTTGTTTTTTATTGATGGAGAGGAGGTCTAACCGGAGATCACTTGTGGCGCAGGTAGTGATTTGACTCACAAGTCAGACAGTGTTTGGTGTGATTTGAGTTTTTGTAGACAGTATAGAAACATGGACCACAGTGTCCAAAAAAACAAGGTTGAAGGTATGGATCTGTTGGTATATGGTGAGATGTGATAACGTAGAGTTTAGTGCTATGGTATGTTGTGTGGCATGGTGTGGTGTGATATGATATATGCCATGTGGTATGATGTGGAGGTTTTTGTAGTATTGGTACGGTGTGGTATGATATGATATGGTATGATATATGTGACCTGTTCTCACGAATGGGGTCACAACTTAATTTTGGGGGGTATAGAGATATTTATATCACCAGAAAGCAGAAAAAATGCTCTTTCCAATGATGTATAATTCAACTGTCTAACTGGAAAATTGAGCGAGTTACAGTAATTTAAAGGGAGTGGGTGATGGGACGGCCATTTTGAGAAAAGCAGAGTTAAAAAAGGACAACAAAATTCTCTGCTTTTTCCTTAGCAACCACTATTCTATCTTCATCAAACTTAGTGAAGTGATAGATAAAGTGGTTCTGCACTACATTCTAGCTATTTCGCGAGCTGATTCCAACGGTATGCGATATGCTGAGGCCCTGTACGGTTTCATGGCCTAAATTAAAGCTCAAACACACGCATTTTCACGGAAAAAATCTGCACATTCTCGATGGGTTATCACTTTAAAATGTTATTTTAACACTCTTTCAGCCCAAATTTCACTTTAATCTTTGCCATAATTGATAGATTAATGGTCAGACAATGTGTAGGAACAAAAATCTCAAATCACCCAGATCGACCCTCACCACCTTTTCAGGCCCGTATCTCAGTTCACACGTTGCGACTTGTGACCCCGTTCGCAAGAACCAGTCACATATTGTGTGACCATACTGTGACCATAGTGTTTATGTGCAAGGTTGGGTAGGTGGCAGTGTGTTTGTGCAAGGTTAGGTCAGTGGCTATAGTATAAATCTAAACTGTATTGCCAAAAATCCAGTTGATGATAAAAACTTTCTAAAACTTTCTTTTTTTTATAATTTTATTTATTTATTATTTTTTTTTGTATTTTCAGAATCAGCATGCATGGGAAGTTTCTTTTGTCTCACTTTTTTTTTTTTGGTGGGGGGGGGGGGGGGGTCAGGTGTCCTATTTTCTATCCCACTATGATGGCCGAGGAACCTGGGACAGTTTTTACAATGGGATGATAATGATGATGATAATCTTGATGATGTGGAGTTCCATTTAGGATAGAGACACTGTGACAGGGCTGTACTCCCTGCACACTGTCATAATATTTCCAGGCATCAACCAGGCCGGCAAGGTACCTGTAGACATCTCAGGTAACACCCTCAGTGACATATCTGTGAAGTGAATGACACTTGTGTGGTTCCAGTCTTCCTTATGAGCCCATAGCATGATCCATTCTGACTGGCAGCAGGTTTGGGCCAAAAACATTCCCAAAATGGTTTGATGGGGATTCAAACCACAGTCCCCAGTTGGTAGTCCGTTGCATTTACCACCACAGCACAGTACGTGGTTGGTGATACATGTTTGTGTCCGCATTGTACACTATTGACTGTGTTTACATGGGCAGTATGTCTTTAGATCGGTGTGTACAGTCAAACATGTTGAATTAAATGGATCATGATTTTACTCTGTTTATATTGAAATGGATGATATCTTTACTCTGTTGATGCTTAAAAAAATAAATAAATAAATGATTAGTTTACACTGTATTGAAGTGGATGATTTCAGTCGTCAAGTAACCATGTTTTATCAAATATGTTCAAATCATGCGAGCCATATGATTATAGAATTAATCCCATTTAAATGGATGATTTGTGGGAACAGTTCACTGTGTTTAATGGATGACTTGTGTGAACAGTTGACTGTGTTTATGAACAGTTGACTGAATGGATTATTTCTATGGCCACTCTGTAGTGGATGATTTGTGTGACCAGTTCACTCTGTTTAATGGATGATTTGTGTGAACAGTTTACTGTGTTTAATGGATGATTTGTGTGACCAGTTCACTCTGTTTAATGGATGATCTGTGTGACCATTTCACTGTTTAATGGATTTGTGTGACCAGTTCACTGTGTAATGATTTGTGTGACCAGTTCACTCTATTTAAATGAATGATTTGTGTGAACAGGTCACTATGTTTAAATGGATGATTTGTGTGAACAGGTCACTATGTTTAAATGGATGATAATTGATATGTGTGAACAGGTCACTATGTTTAAATGGATGATATGTGTGAACAGGTCACTATGTTTAAATGGATGATAATTGATATGTGTGAACAGGTCACTATGTTTAAATGGATGATAATTGATATGTGTGAACAGGTCACTATGTTTAAATGGATGATATGTGTGAACAGGTCACTATGTTTTAATGGATGATTTGTGTGAACAGTGCACAATGTTTAATGGATGATTTGTGTGACCAGTTCAGTCTGTTTAATGAATGATTTGTGTGACCAGTTCAGTCTGTTTAATGAATGATTTGTGTGACCAGGTCACTATTTTAAATGGATGATTTGTGTGAACAGTTCAGTCTGTTTAATGAATGATTTGTGTGACCAGTTCAGTCTGTTTAATGAATGATTTGTGTGACCAGTTCAGTCTCTTTAATGAATGATTTGTGTGACCAGGTCACTATGTTTAAATGGATGATTTGTGTGAACAGTTCAGTCTGTTTAATGAATGATTTGTGTGACCAGGTCACTATGTTTAAATGGATGATTTGTGTGAACAGTTCAGTCTGTTTAATGAATGATTTGTGTGACCAGGTCACTATGTTTAAATGGATGATTTGTGTTAACAGTTCAGTCTGTTTAATGAATGATTTGTGTGACCAGGTCACTATGTTTAAATGGATGATTTGTGTGACCAGGTCACTATGTTTAAATGGATGATTTGTGTGAACAGGTCACTATGTTTAAATGGATGATTTGTGTGAACAGTGCACAATGTTTAATTGGTTTATTCGTTAAAATCATGTCATAGAATTAACCACCTTTAAACCACTGATGTGTGTCTGAACAATTGACTGGTTAAATGGATGATTTGTGCGAACAGAGCCCATGCTGATAAGCATACAGTATATATTTCATACAGTGTTGTACATTCCTCAGAGTGCATGAATTCATTGTGGCATTATCCTTGTCTCCGGTGTTTTACTATACTGTGACTGCTACTGCTGTGGCTACACTGTGAATATAAATTGTAATACTAATAGGCATTGTTTGGTACACACTGTGATACCAATCTAAGTATCTTATAGTGTATATATTTTGGGGCATCTATGATAAATTATAGTAGACCTGGTTTGTTTGGGACATACTATGATACCTATCTTACAGTGTATGATACAGATATAAACTGTAATGGACATGGTTTGTTTGGGACATACTATTATTCCTATCTTATAGCTTACAGTGTATGTTACAGATAGACCTGTATAAACTGTAATGGACATGGTTTGTTTGGGACATGCTATGATACCTATCTTACAGTGTATGATGCAAATTGTAATGGATATGGTTTGTTTGGGACATGCTATGATACCTATCTTACAGTGTATGATACAAATTGTAGTGGATATGGTTTGTTTGGGACATGCTATGATACCTATCTTACAGTGTATGATACAAATTGTAATGGATATGGTTTGTTTGGGACATGCTATGATACCTATCTTACAGTGTATGATACAAATTGTAGTGGATATGGTTTGTTTGGGACATGCTATGATACCTATCTTACAGTGTATGATACAAATTGTAATGGATATGGTTTGTTTGGGACATGCTATGATACCTATCTTACAGTGTATGATACAAATTGTAGTGGATATGGTTTGTTTGGGACATGCTATGATACCTATCTTACAGTGTATGATACAAATTGTAATGGATATGGTTTGTTTGGGACATACTGATTACTATGATACCTGTCTGTATATGATACGAATATAAACTTTAATGCTAATAGTAATACACATGGTTTGTTTGGGACATACCGAGTCTAACATGCAATTTATGACATGGATATAAACCGTTCTATGTATATATAATATGTATAGATCTATGTACTGATTCCTTATATGATGTCATCATTCATGTTAGAATCAAATTCTTGTACTATTGTTTCATTTATTTGTTAATGATGTGTGTTAAGAGCTTCCTTTCTCAATTTCTGTGAAGATGTGATTTTTCTGTTTGTCAAAATTGTAATTATGCTTGGGTCATACCATTATCAGCTTGTGGTAGATTGGTACAGGTACATTGGTGTGCTTTGGCCTGAAAGATGAGGTCATGTGTCTGTAGGATTATCAGTTATTGTCACTGTGGTTGTACTGCTACAAGACCCGGACTACTTAGAGACAGCATGTTTTAACAGCTGGAGTGGTTCCACCAAAATGTCTGAGCAAGATCTGCAGTCATTGCATGGCAAGATGTTAGTGTCCAGCCTTCAAATTCTAAGGAAATGTGGCTGGCCATAAAGATTGAGCTCATCAAATGCCAGCTTCATTGGATTGGACAGGTTATCTGATGAAAGACAATCGCTTCCCAAAAATGTTTTTCTAAAAGAGAGCTGAAGAAAATTCTGTGACTTGGGAAGATTGCTGAAGCGATACAAGGATATTCTCAAGGCCAGCCTCATCAGCTGTGGCATCAGTGCCACCAACTGAGAAGACAGTGCTGGCAACAGAGTACTTGAGCTGTTGACAGCAGTGCATGCAGGGCACATTGACATTTGAACAGCGCAGAACAGCTGCAGTTCAACAGAAAAGGGACCGGCAGAAGCAGGATCCAAGTCTGCATTCGTGGAAGAACATGTACCTCCAGGGTCAGTCTTGTGTCCAGCATGAAGACCCATACCAGGCAGTAAAGGACCAATCTACCTACCCATGAGACTGGCTTAACAGGATTGTCCATCATCGGCCTGTGGTGGTGGTGGTGGCTGTGATGGTGGTAGTGGTAGTGAACTTCCCAATAAAACCAGACAACACTTGTCTCACTTTACATGTATGTGTCTGTGTATAATTTTGTCCCGTTTTTGCCAGGGTGTGGGTGGGGTGGGGGCCTTTTTTTCCTTCTTCTTGACAGTTCACGGTTTTTAAAATGGTTTCCTTTTACAAGAAAAGTATTTGCCATATTTTTGCTTTTTCATCGAAATTGGATATGTACCTGTTAATTGGCGTTGCACAGTTCCTCTCTCTTATTCCAATATTCGGGCATTAACCATCATCTATTTATCAAATATATATGCGGGTGCTTTTTGGCATTATGTGTGCTTATTCTATTGCATAAGGTATATATTTTATAGGCATTAGTTATATTTTGTACATACTGTGTAAGCATAAGTTATATTTTGTACTCTATTTACTTCAACACTGCAGGTTAAAATTATGTTTGCTTTAATCTGAAAGGGGTGTACATATTAATGATGGTGTGTGCTGAATGTTAATTTAGGCGTTACAGTACAGGGCAGATGTGCTTGTGTGTTGCTTTAGGGCAGTCATCCTGTTATCAATTTGTGTGCGTGTGCATGCATGCTTGTGTGTGTGTGTGTGTGTGTGTGTGTGTTGTAGACAGTAAGGACCATAGTCCTGGTAAAAAAAAAAGGTGATGTTGTGCTGATCAGAGTTGATTGATGAGTTGTCAGCCCCCACCACCTTTCCCACCAACTCCTAACAGAACTTGTGAACATCATAGTGACCGCTTAAATATATACTTCCCTCTCCTCCTCCTCCTCCTCCTCCTCCTACACACACACACACACTCTCTCTCTCTCTCTCTCTCACTCACTCTCTCTGTCCACAGAGACAGATACACAGACACACACCCCACACACACACACACACACACACACACACACACACACGGATACCCATACTGGTAATGATTCCCTGTCTGTGGAAATTGGTGTTAACTATCTGAAAAAAAATCCTGTCCATGGTAGCTGGTGTTAACTATCTGAGCAAAATCCTGCAGGAAACTGGTGTTAACTATCTGAGCAAAATCCTGTCCATGGAAACTAGTGTTAACTGTCTGAGCAAAATCCTGCAGGAAACTGGTGTTAACTATCTGAGCAAAATCCTGTCTCTAAAATGATGTTAACTATCTGAGCAAAATCCTGTCTCTAAACTGGTGTTAACTATCTGAGTAAAATCCTGTCTGGAAACTGGTGTTAACTATCTGAGCAACATTCTGTCTGGAAACTGGTGTTTACTGTCTGAGCAACATTCTGTCCGGAACCTGGTGTTAACTATCTGAGCAAAATCCTATCTGGAAACTGGTGTTAACATCTGAGCAACTGTCTGAGCAAAATCCTGTTCATGGAAACTGGTGTTAACTATCTGAGCAAAATCCTATCTGGAAACTGGTGTTGACTATCTGAGCAAAATCCTGTCTGGAAACTGGTGTTAACTATCTGAGCAAAATCCTGTCCATGGAAACTGATGTCAACTATCTGAGCGAAAATCCTGTCCATAGAAACTGGTGTCAACTATCTGAGCATAATTTTTTGTCCCCAACTATGCAGAATAAGCAAATTTGTGCTAGTTTTCTGCTAATTTCTGTCCACTGATGCCTCAACCTTGTTGTGTGTCTTTCTTTTTATCTGGAGTAGGCTAACTCTCTTAGCTGGACGTTTTGATGACGAGCTATGCAAACCCCAGCAGGTCCAAAATAGTGCAGCTTGGCTTGTCCTAAAGGAGAAGAAACAGTGTGGTGCAAAAGTACTAAAACCATGACAGTAACGTTTGCATCCACTTAAAGCACAAACTGGGTATAAAGTTGTCATGTTTTGCATACTGTGCCCATATGAAGATCAGAACTCTGCCTTGCAAACCTTCCAAAGCTGTCAGGTCTCAAAGATCTCTTGTTATGTATGTTTTGAAATGGCTATAGCCCTGTTGGCTGGGCTTTTAAGGATAAGAATGAAATTAACCCTTTAACTCCTGCATCCTACCATCAACTGCAAAAACGTAACCCTTTGACTCCCTCACCCTATCCACCAGCTTCCTGCAGCCTGGTGGATAGGGTGAGAGAATCAAAGGGTTAAATTTTTGCTTTGTTAGCATGGTTGACAATGTAGGAAGCTGGGCGACAGGGTGTGGGGGTCAAAGGGTTAAGAGAGCAGCTCCTTAACCCATTTGACTCCCGCAACCTGTCCACCAAAATTTGCAAAAGTTAACCCTTTGACTTCCTCACCCTATACAACAGCTTCCTGCAGAAGAGAAAAAAGCATCTGGTTTTGGCCCAACAACATGGAACATTTTCCAAGTGTCTTTAAGACAAAGCAAATGTATGCTTACTTCAAAAGAACTCAAAACACATCTCTTTCAGAATTTTCCAGGAAACGGTGGGGATTAGTGCTTATAGAACTTTTCTTGGTTGGATCATGTTGCAGCTAATCTGTGTGTGTGTGTGTGTGTGTGTGTGTGTGTGTTGTGTGTGTGTGTTGCATGGATTTTCATGGTGTTTGTGAAACAAAAATGTATCGGATGAAATGAAAATGATTAATAACATAACATTTTTCTTGCATTGTTTGTGGACTAGTGATACTAATTGTCTCTTTCTGATTTTATGTTATTATCTGTTGTTATTCTTGATGAAGTGACTCTTGTTTATTCTGCATGAATATAATTATGTGTACCAGGTACCTTCCCCTCCACTCTGTCATCATCATCATCATACCCTTGGCATTGGCACTCATAGCCCTCCGTACAAATCCAGCCAAATCCAGTTTTTCTTGTCTCCACCCACTCTGCAAAACTGTTTAATGTTTTCTCCCTTGGTCTGCCTGGTGCTCTTTCCCCCCTACAGCTTTTCAGGTGCTCAAATTTCTCTTCATGAAATGTGTTTTAAGTGTTGCATGTCTTTTTTTTTTTTTTTTTTCTTCTTCATTAATGTTCTTTTTGTGTTGTTTTTGCTATGCTTAGTTTGATTCTGTTCCTTGTTCTCAAGTTAGGTACTAATGTCCGGTACAACATTTGTTCTTGTACATGTAGCCATAAACAAAAATAAAAAAACAAACAAACAAAAACAACATCAACAAAACCTTGAATTTTTCAGGAATTTATTCAAGCTCAAGATCAGCTTCAAAAACAAGACAGATTTGGAATGACAGATAGACCAATTCACTGATGAAGAACATCAAGAATAACATAGTGATGTAATATTCCATAAGGCATAGATTGCATTCTAATGGTTTAGTCTGAGACAACCTTTGTCTTCCTTCACCAAGGTTATTAAGACATTCTTAAAAGTAAGCATATCTTTTTCTGGTATGTATCCCAGGAATGCAGTAGACATACTTAAAGCAACATCGTATAGTATAAACATTTATTCTAATTGAAATCCTTTTTGTAGTTCTGCACACAATATCCTGATCAAATCTCTTGTCAGGCTGATGTCTACACATAGGCCTTCCTTTCCTAGTTCTTAGTTATTATCTTTGTGCTTTAAAATACCACATCTCTCTTCCCCTCCTCTCTCTCTCTCTCCTCTCTCTCTCTCTCTCTCTCTCTCTCTCTCTCTCTCTCTCTCTCTCTTTCATCCTCTCTATTTATACATGTTACTCTGTGAGTCTGTCTCTGTTTTTGTTATATTTTTATTGATCACATGATGTATACATTGCTTGTATTCTTTATAAACTGTTGGTACCATTATACATATGTGGCGGTGCACATGAAAATCACGGATAAGTCGCCAGTCGAGATTTCGCGCAACAGGCTGTGAAAGTAACTGACCCTAAACATATCGATGATGAAATTTTTGTATTTTAGGGTTCAATGGTGTTTTTTCTATTAAATTCCAAAGTATTATCAACAAATACAAGCTAAAACTATTTTAATTAAATATTTTTCTGTGGGATGTGATGGGAAATTAAGCAAAAGCAACGGACTAATTTGACCTACTTTGAACACGATTTTCATTGTATAAAACCAGTCGTAGTAAGTGAAAGGACACAACTTGTAAGTTGTAACTAGTCTCTAGGCCCTACTTTCACGGTCATTGTTTCTCTTCGTGTTGTATTCGGGCGTATTAATTCGATTTTTCAGGCGGTAGTGTGTTCAGAGCGACATACCCGTGATCAATTTTAACTGAAGCTCGTTTAATCATTGCTACAATTATATCCTTCTCTTTTAATTTCTTTGAAAACTATCATACATTTCCTGTCAAAGTCTGAATTTTTTTCGCTCTACGTTTTTTCTACAAGCCGCAATAATTACAGAAAGTGAGTGACCCCCAACTGTGTGTGTTGTCAACACACGAGTCGAAGCAAAACAATGGCGGCGCGTCGGAAAGTGTCGAGCGCACAGCTCTGTAAAATGCTGTCGGAAACGGCTGATTTCACTTCTCCAGAATTAGTTGAAGCAGTGACAGACTACTTTGGAGATGACAGACAGTCAGAAAT
>CM060311.1:83003004-83045504 GCA_030674185.1 Monoplex corrugatus | reverse complement strand
CAAGGGACATCATGGCCCACTACAGTTTTGACTTTGCACAACAAGTCCATTATCCTTCAGACCCCCTGCAGCCCGGTCCGGTGTACTTTAAAACACCTAGAAAATGTGGTGTCTTTGGCATGATGACAGAGGCCCTCCCACAGATGGTTGTGTTTCTCCTTGATGAAGCAATGGAAACAGGGAAGGGAGCAAACACAGTGATTTCTTTTGTGGATTTTTTCCTGGAAAACTATGGGTTAAAAGAAGCATCGTGCCATCTCCATGCAGATAACTGTGCCGGGCAAAATAAGAACAATGCCATGTTGCAATATTTGATGTGGCGTGTCATGACTGGCCGTCACAAGGTCATCACACTATCATTTCTCTTGGCAGGTCACACCAAATTTGGCCCTGATGCCTGTTTCGGGCTCTTCAAAAGAAAATTTCGCCGGACAAGAGTGGACTGTCTGAATGACATCTCAGAAGTGGTGTCATCTGCATCGCCATCTGGTATTCTAATACCACAGCTGTGCGGTGACCAAGACGGGAACTCTCTGGTTCCTACCCGTGACTGGACTGAATACCTGAATCAGTGGTTTAGAAAGTTGGTGGGGCTGAAAAAGTACCATCACTTTAAGTTTGAAACCAATGAGGATGGGAAGCCTCAAGTCTGCTGCAAGGAGTCTGCAGACGGACCAGTGCAGGTTTTCGAACCACTGAAACAGCCCACTGCCCTGCCTGATGATCTCCCGCCTATCATTCGTCCGAGTGGTCTCAGTGAACAAAGACAGGAATACTTGTTCTCTGAGATCAGGGAGTTTGTACACCCAGAGAAGAGAGACCTGGTCTGCCCTGAGCCTATCAGCCTCAAATTCTCTGCCAAGGCCACCACATCGCAGTCCCTGCCTCCTTCCCCCCATCTGTCCAAACCATCCACCAGCCAGGCCACCCCACCATCCTCTTCCAGGACTCCAGGCAGGCCAAAGAAAAACAAGAGAGGACCTAAGAAGAAAACAGTCGTGTGATTTGTTTTTTTGTGCTGATATTGTTGGTTTTTTTCCTTGTGGATAAGTAGGGATGTGAGACTGAAATCAGTGAAAAGTGAACATACCCTGAGACCATTTCTGGATCTTCTTTCTGGTGCTGTTTTTGTAGGAATAAGGATACCTGATCATAATTTCAAGTTGGTGACTCATAATACTGCTATGTTGAGTTTCTGTGTTGTATCAATACCTGTCTTTCTTCAATTGATATTACTAACATAATACCATAATTTTAATAAGCAAATGTGTCATCAGAGGTTACAAACAAATATACATACAAACTAACACATACAGATTAAAATACATTTACACATCTATGTTTCCTGAAAATTGGAGTGATTCTGAATTATAGTCATTTTTCCACAAATTTTTATGTAAAAGTTTGAAACGCTTCTGCGTTTTCAACATTTTAAGCCCAATGAGCAAGGTACTGGGATGATTTTTATATTAAATAGCAATTATCTGGTGAAATTGAATGAGTTACCAAGGTTCTCTGAGTTATTCTTGTTATTTTGGTATCACCCACTTACTTAGAAAAATTCATATAACAAAATTAGAGCTAAATGAAAATTTGTAATTTTAAAACATGATTTTCTCAAAAGTAGGTCACGGTCATCTGGGAACTTTAAATGCATGTAACTTGGAATCTAATAAAGATAAATGAAATCTGTTTTTTGTGTCTTATTTAGAATTATTTCTTCTTTCAGATAGCATATTTAGCTCATTTTTTGAAATTTGACCATTATCCATGATTTTCATATGCACTGTCACATATGTATATTTCTGATTTCATGTCGTTATCCTCCTCTCCCTCTCCCCACCTCAGTGTATGGGTGTAGTGTGTTTGTGTGTGTAGTGTGTGTGTGTGTGTTTGGGGGGGGGGGGGGGGCGTCCTCTTTGTTTTAATTTTGTTTTCATTTACATTGCAGAATGTTATTCCAAGAGAAGAATTAAGAGCTGCATGTGCATAAGTTTGTGTGTATGTGTGTGTAAGTGTGTATAAAACACTGTATTATCAAATGATTGCACATGTATCTTGTATCATGGACCAGTGTCACTATAACAGAATTCTGATTTCATGTTATGATCTGCTGTTATTCTGGATGAAAAGTGTAAGGATCATGCTTTGACATCAAGTCTGCACCATTAAAACAGCTTTTTTGGGGGGGTATATATAATTCGTCTATGTTTGCATAGGTGTGTGTTTATAAGACCATATGTGCAAGTATACAGTGCATGATACTATTACTACTGAAAACATTATAATTCTTATATTACCATTACTGAAATTACTAAATGATGAACATTGTTTTTGTTTTGTGTGATACGGACAAGATTTTCTTCCAGTTTTATTTTGTTGATTTGGTAAATTATGTTTATTTTCTTTATTTCTCTGTCCGGCATTTGATTAACCCTTTGACTGCTGCACCCTATCTACCAGCATCCTGCATTGTCAACTATGATAGCAAAGCAAAAACTTGACCCGTTGACTCCCTCACCCTATCCACTAGCTTCCTGGGATTAAGTTTTTGTAGTTGGGGGATAGGGTATGGAAATCAAACAGATTCAAAGGGTTAAGTAATGTGCACATGTTTCATTTAGTTTCTTTTCCAAAATTTCCCAGTTTGTCTCATTTTACTCCCTTCCTCCTACAATTCTGCCTGAGTAGTAGTTGTCCATTTATGAAAATGTACATGTTTGTTTACCTTATGTCCTCTTTTCTATCACTCTCTTTGTTTCTTTCTTCTTCCTTTGCTTTCTGTCATTTCTTCTCATCATTTTCTGCCTTGCTGGTCCATTCACCTGTATGTGTTTGATAAAGTCTTACATACTTTCTTAGGATTGATAATTGGGTACATGTGTTAGTGCTTTTTTGGCTCTAGGGATATGAGAAGCAGTTTTCATGTGTGTTTTAGTGTCCTTAGTTATTCAGGTATGTTTTTTAAAATCCTCTGTGTGATAAATTGGACGAAATGGTCAGTGCCAGGGGCATCTCCTTAGATTCGTGCATTGATATGTGTACTTAATTTTCTTTTCCTTTTTTTTTTCCTGTTGAAATAATGTGTATGTTTTGAACTGGGTATAGTCCTGATATGGCTCTATTCAATTGCTTGGGCTTTAAACAACAATAACAATACCCTTGTTTATGTGAACAGTTTATGACAATGGTAATGAGAAAGCTGTCGTGTTATTTCTATTTCTCTGTCTCTGTCTGTCTGTCTGTCTGTCTGTCTGTCTGTCTGTCTCTCTCTTTCTCTCTCTCTCTCTCTCTCTCTCTCTCTCTCATTCTCTCTCTCTCTCAGTCCCCACCTTCCTATTAATCTGATACTATTTATGCATTTATAGACTTCATAATTTATGAATTTATACTTAGGAGCTTATGGTAATGAGAAAGCTTTCATGTTCCCTCTCTCTCCTTCTATCCTTCTCTCTTGATCACACATTTACTTAACCCCCTCTTTCACCAGCAAGCACACACACACACACACACACACACACACACACACACACACACACACACACACACACACACACACACACACACACACACACACACACACACAGAGGAAGATTTAAATACACAGTCCATTGTCATAGTTTTTGACTATGTGTTTCAAGGATGTTTCTCAAATTCTGTCTCCAATACTGAGTGTATTGCTTAGCCTGGATGATGGCAGTGTATAGTGTAAAAAGAAACATAGAGTACAACCCTTTCATGCAGTCTTTTTCCCGAATAGATGATAAGGTTTTACGGATTTAAGTACAGTTCAGTGTGTATCCTGCAATGGCTGTACAAGCAATTGGATATAGGGGTGACTGTTTAGTGCACAGCAATTTTGGATTACATCACACATCCTGAAATAAATACACTGCAGAGTTAAGGTTGGATAAAAATCATTTGAAAAATCCATAGAAGTTGATAGAAAAAAAAAAGGATTGCATCATACAGCCTGACATGAATACACTGCAGAGTAAAGTTTGGATAAAAATCATTTGAAAAATTCACAGAAATAAGTTAAGTTTTGGATAAAAATTCATTTGAAAAATCCATAGAATTTAGTAAGCAGTTGTTTATAACATTACACCTGATTTTCATTCTCAGTATGCATTTGCTGATGTTCAAAAGAATTTCTGAAAACATTACTAATTGTAGAATTCAGGGTTTTCTGCTTCCCATAGAAGCACATGTTTCAAAATAAGCTCACTGGTTTCATGAAAAAAAAAATCTATATTCTACAGTTACAGTTGGAATTTATTATGGTTTTTCATACAGACTCAACTCAGTGACTTGAAATGGCATATATACACTGCATAGATTTAATAGAAATGTTAGATAAGGCACTCACAAGCTATTTTCTTTGACTTGTATTAAATGAACAGCTACATCCAAATGGGAGTGTTATTTTCTTTTCTTTATGAAATATATGTGCTTGGTATCATTTGATCACATTTTTGGAATAAATTGTGTCATCTGCTGCAGTCTTTGAGCACAAGACAGTTTTAGAATTTTCTGCTCAATTTCTGTCTGGTCTGTACAACTCGAACAAGCTTCCCCTGCCTCTTCGACAGTCACATACTCTATCATCTTTCAAGTCTAGCTTGAAGACACACCTTTTTGTCCAGCACTGATTTCCCCCTGTATACACCCGCACCTTTATTCCACTTCCCTCCCATCTTCCCCTCTCCCAGTATGCGTGTATTTTGTTCCATCAAGTTTTCGTCATTGGTGAGTGAATGTTTTAGTGAGTGATGAGTGTGTGCCATGAGTTGATTCATAAATCAAGATGTAGCGCCTTATGAATGTCACCATCGTCATTGTTATTGTCTAGATGATAGACTATAGTCTCTGATCTCATGCTGCAACAGTCCCAGTAGTTCCTAGCATTGCTGATGTTGTGTAGATTAGATTAGTGTCAGTAGTAGTGCTGTCTTGACTACAGTTGACAACAGTCATAGAGCCCTTAGTAAAGCTTGGTGAAATAGCTTGGGAGGAGAATATTATGAATACTCAGTTGTTAAATAGATTGAGAGAGGACTGGTATGAATACTCTGTAGTGTGTATGGTCATTGAGTTATAGTCCGTTGACAGTAGTTATTCCAATCAGGGCTTCATAAATATGTGTGGTCACAATTGCCTTGACAACGACATGAATGTACAACACTTACACTGTTGTTTGATATTCCATCAAATATCTTGTCTCTATTTACCCTTGAGATTTATTACTTTTATAAAACCCAAATGTCATTGCTATATTCCATTATGTAAATTAATCTTTCTGTGTCAGATTTACTTCTTTGAGTTTTGTAGTCATAGTAGGCCAGACTTGGTATAGAATAGTGAAAACCATGCATGCTGAGGTCGTCATGAAATGATGAAGTGATAGTTGATTGGGTGACACATGATTGATTGGTGACACATGATTGTTGGGTGACTGATGATTGGATGAGTTGTGACTTTTGTCTGATAGTATTCCTGGGGGCGCGATTGCTCGATGAAATGATTGTTGAGTGACATGATTGTTGGATGGCAGGTGATTGTTGAGTGAGACATGATTCTTTGGTAATGACTGTTGGCTGACCTGATTGCTGCATGAAATGATTGTTTGACACATGATTGTGTGGTTATGATTGTTGGACATGATTGTTTGGTGATGATTGTAGGGTGACATGATTGTAGGGTGACATGATTGGTGATTGTAGGGTGACATGATTGGTGATGATTGTAGTTTGACATGATTGGTGGTGATTGTAGGGTGACATGATTGTTTGGTGATGATTGTAGGGTGACAATTGTTTGGTGATGATCATTGGGTGACATGATTGTTTGGTGATGATCATTTGGTGACATGATTGGTGATGATTGTAGGGTGACCTGATTGATGATCATTGGGTGACGTGATTGGTGACACAACTGTTGGGTGATGATTGTAGGGTGACATGATTGTTGGGTGGCATGATCATTGGGTGATGATTGTAGGGTGACATGATTGTTAGGTGACGTGATTGGTGACGATTGTTGGGTGATGTGATTGGTGATGAATGTTGGATGACATGATTGTTTCGTGATGATTGTTGGGTGACGTGATCGTTGGACATGATTGTTGAACACAATTGTTGGACACAAGGTTGTTGGGTGATGTGATTGTTGGACACATGATTGGTGATGATTGTTGGGTGGTGGTGGTGATTGTTGGACACATGATTGGTGATGATTGTTGTTTGATGTGATTGTTGGACACACGATTGATGATGATTGTTAGGGTGATGTGATTGTTGGACTCGATTGGTGATGCTCTCTATAATTTTCCATTGCTTTTATTCTTTCTCCCCATTTATAGCCGTGTGTGTGTGTGTGTGTGCGCGCGCGCGCGTGTGTGTGTGTGTGTGTGTGTGTGTGTGTGTGTGCGTGCGTGGTGTGTGTGTGCGTGCGTGCGTGCGTGCGTGCGTGTGTGCGTGTCTGTTTCAGCGCTTAGATTTGATTTTATCAAGATTTTGCGCTATATAAATATTGTAATTATTATTATTGTATTATTTTGTTGGGTGATGGTAGTGATTGTTGGGTGATGTGATTGTTTTGTGATGATTTTTGGGTGATGTGATTGTTGGACACGATTGTTGGACACAAGAATGTTTGGTGATGATTGTTGGATGATGGATGATTGTTGAGTGACACATGATTGTGTGGTGATGATTGTTGGATGATGGATGATTGTTGAGTGACACATGATTGTGTGGTGATGATTGTTGGATGACTTATGATTGCGTGCTGGTAATCTACCAAGGATTGTAGTATTGCTTTGCTATGGCTTGAAACGAACAGAACATTTATTATGCAAATGTTACTTTGTACCTAAAGAAAGACTGCTTGGTTTTACATTTCAGAATAATAAAAGCTTTGCAGTGATTTTACCTCATTTAAATATGTGTGTGCTTGGAGATGTGTATGCAAGTGATTGCAGTGATTTTACCTCATTGAAATGTGTGTGTGCTTGGAGATGTGTATGCAAGTGATTGCAGTGATTTTACCTATTGAAATGTGTGTGTGCTTGGAGATGTGAATGCAAGTGATTGCAGTGATTTTACCTCATTGAAATGTGTGTGTGTTTGGAGATGTGTACGCAATTGATTTCATTGAATGTGTGTGTGTGTGTGTGTGTGTGTGTGTGTGTGATTTCATTGAAATGTGTGTGAGCGCACATGTGTGTACGTGTGTGTGTGTGTATGTGTGTGAAGCCTCGACTTTGTAGAAGCCTCGACTTTCCTCCTCAGTTTGACCTGAAAATCAAACTGAACATCTAGTCCTTTGGAAGGGGACAAAAAACGAGTCAGACCCGTGTGCCTTCTGGCTGCGCATGCTAAAGATCCCATGGCAGTTGAAAATCGTGAAGAGCAGGGCATTGCCCGACTGCTTTCGTATAAAAACATTGGAGAGATAGGTTGATTTCCCAGGTCCACCCCTTGAAAACCAATTAGCCTTCTTGCCTTTCTGAAGTCTTGGTTAAATAAAAAAAAGAATGTGTGTGTGTGTGTGTGATATATTTTCTGCACTGTTCCTCTTTATCACATTCAAACATTCACAAACACAATCTCACTGTTCCTCTTTCTCCATGCAGACATTCATAATCTCACTGTTCCTCTTTCTCACATACATTCACAAACACAATCTCACTGTTCCTCTTTCTCACATACATTCACAAACACAATCTCACTGTTCCTCTTTTTCACATACACATTCACAAACACAATCTCACTGTTCCTCTTTTTCACATACACATTCACAAACACAATCTCACTGTTCCTCTTTTTCACATACACATTCACAAACACAATCTCACTGTTCCTCTTTTCACATACACATTCACAAACACAATCTCACTGTTCCTCTTTTCACATACACATTCACAAACACAATCTCACTGTTCCTCTTTAATACTTCACATAACACCATTTCTCAAACATTCACAAACACAATCTCACTGTTCCTCTTTCTCACATACACATTCACAAACACAATCTCACTGTTCCTCTTTCTCACATACACATTCACAAACACAATCTCACTGTTCCTCTTTTTCACATACACATTCACAAACACAATCTCACTGTTCCTCTTTCTCACATACACATTCACAAACACAATCTCACTGTTCCTCTTTTTCACATACACATTCACAAACACAATCTCACTGTTCCTCTTTTTCACACATACACATTCACAAACACAATCTCACTGTTCCTCTTTTTCACATTCACAAACACAATCTCACTGTTTCTCTTTTTCACATACAGACATTCACAAACACAATCTCACTGTTCCTCTTTCTCACAGACATTCACAAACACAACCTCGCTGTTCCTCTTTCTCACATACATTCACAAACACAATCTCACTGTTCCTCTTTCTCACATACAAACTTTCACAATCACAATCTCACTGTTCCTCTTTCTCACAGACATTCACAAACACAACCTCACTGTTCCTCTTTCTCACAGACATTCACAAACACAATCTCACTGTTCCTCTTTCTCACAGACATTCACAAACACAATCTCACTGTTCCTCTTTCTCACATACATTCACAATCTCACTGTTCCTCTTTCTCACAGACATTTACAATCTCACTGTTCCTCTTTCTCACAGACATTCACAATCTCACGGTTCCTCTTTCTCATAGACATTCACAATCTCACTGTTCCTCTTTCTCACAGACATTCACAATCTCACTGTTCTTCTTTCTCACAGACATTCACAATCTCACTGTTCCTCTTTCTCACAGACATTCACAATCTCACTGTTCCTCTTTCTCACAGACATTCACAATCTCACTGTTCCTCTTTCTCACAGACATTCACAATCTCACTGTTCCTCTTTCTCACAGACATTCACAATCTCACTGTTCCTCTTTCTCACAGACATTCACAATCTCACTGTTCCTCTTTCTCACAGACATTCACAATCTCACTGTTCCTCTTTCTCACAGACATTCACAATCTCACTGTTCCTCTTTCTCAGACATTCACAATCTCACTGTTCCTCTTTCTCACAGACATTCACAATCTCACTGTTCTTCCTTACATATACAGACATTCACAAACACAATCTCATTATTCCTCTTTCTTACATACAGACATTCACAAACACAATCTAACTATTCCTCTTTCTCACATGCAGACATTCACAAACACATCTGCAGCCACGCATACTAAATTTTAGTTTCAGTTTCTCAAGATGATACTTCCACATTTGGAACAAATTTCATACGCACTGATGCCACTGGTGCCATGTGATGAAAAAGATCCAAAATGATAATGGCACACAAGTCTTAAGCCTGCATATGTCCTATGAACTTGTACTCAAACACACATAGTTAGTCTCACATGTGTGCGTACATGCACAATACATACACACACACATGTACACACACACATGCACACACACACACACATGCACAACACACATGTAGTGCAAACATGCACACACACACACATGCGCTAACACGAGCACACACACACATGCACACACGCACACATGTTGCCCTGTAGAACCATTTATTCAGAGCCATTGTCCTTCGTTGATGCTCGTGATACACAATTTATTTTGATACATGTCACATCAACCCACAGGTGTACAACATATGTGGGTTAACAGACAGTACACATATCACCACATACAAATTCACACCACTCATTCACACACACACACACACACACACACACACACACTCTCTCTCTCCTCTCCTCCTCCCATTCACCCACGCATATACATCCATGTTTACATCCAGCTTAAGTTTGGCATAGAAAATAAATACACAACCATCAAGACAATGTCCAGATACAGCTGATTTATACCGTAGGGCACCACACAGACAGCTAATTTATACTGTAGGGCACCACACAGCTGATTTGTACTGTAGGGCACCACACAAGACAACTGATTTAAACTGTAGGGCACCACATAGCTGATTTGTACAGTAGGGCACCACACAGCTGATTTGTACTGTAGGGCACCACACAGACAGCTGATTTATACTGTAGGGCACCACACAGGCATCTGATTTATACTGAAAGGCACCACAGACAGCTGATTTATACTGTAGGGCACCATACAGGCATCTGATTTATACTGTAAGGCACCATAGACAGCTGATTTATACTGTAGGGCACCACACAGGCATCTGATTAATACTGTTGGGCACCACAGACAGCTGATTTATACTGTTGGGCACCACACAGGCATCTGATTTATACTGACAGCTGATTTATACTGTAGGGCACCACAAAGCTGATTTATACTGTAGGGCACCACACAGACAGCTGATTTATACTGTAGGGCACCACACAGCTGATTTATACTGTAGGGCACCACACAGACAGCTGATTTATACTGTAGGGCACCACACAGCTGATTTATACTGTAGGGCACCACAAAGCTGATTTATACTGTTGGACACCACACAGGCATCTGATTTATACTGTAGGGCACCACACAGACAGCTGATTTATACTGTAGGGCACCACACAGCTGATTTATACTGTAGGGCACCACACAGACAGCTGATCTATATTGAAGGGCACCACAGACAGCTGATGTATACTGTAGGGCACCACACAGCTGATTTGTACTGTTGGGCACCACACAGCTGATTTATACTGTAGGGCACCACACATCTGATGTATACTGCAGGACACCACACAGAAAGCTGAGTTATACTGTAGGGCACCACATAGACAGCTGATTTATACTTTAGGGCACCACACATCTGATGTATACTGCAGGACACCACACAGAAAGCTGAGTTATACTGTAGGGCACCACATAGACAGCTGATTTATACTTTAGGGCACCACAAAGCTGATTTGTACTGTAGGGCACCACACAGAAAGCTGAGTTATACTGTAGGGCACCACACAGACAGCTGATTTATACTTCAGGGCACCACAAAGCTGATTTGTACTGTAGGGCACCACACAGACAGCTGATTTATATTGTAGGGCACCACACTGACAGCTGATTTATACTGTAGGGGCACCACACAGACAGCTGATTTATACTGTAGGGCACCACACAGACAGCTGATGTATACTGTAGGGCACCACAGACAGCTGAAGTATACTGTAGGGCACCACACAGACAGCTGATTTATACTGTAGGGCATCACACAGACAGCTGATTTATACTGTAGGGCATCACAGATAGCTGATGTATATTGCAGGGCACCAGACAGCTGATTCATACTGTAGGGCACCACACAGTTGATTTATATTGTAGGGCACCACACAGACAGCTGATTTACACTGTAGGGCACCACACAGACAGCTGACTTGTACTGTAGGGCACCACACAGACAGCTGATTTATACTGTGGGCACCACATAGCTGGGGAGACAGATATACACCAAATCAGGCAGTATCAATAAACAGATTACATCATGTGCCGTTGATAGATAACCCCTCTTTCCTCACCAGTAACATGAAACCAAACCAGGCAGTATAAATAGACATACAAAGGGTAGTATAAATAGACACAACAGATAGTATAAATAGATACACAACAAGCTGTATAAATAGACACACAACAAGCTGTATAAATAGACACACAACAGGCAGTATAAATAGACACAACAGAATAAATAGACACACAACAGGCAGTATAAATAGACACACAACAGGTAGTATAATAGACACACAAAGCAGTATAATAGAACACAGAATAAATAGACACACAACAGGCAGTATAAATAGACACACAACAGGTAGTATAATAGACACACAACAGGCAGTATAAATAGACACACAACAGGCAGTATAAATAGACACACAACAGGCAGTATAAATAGACACAACAGATAGATAGATAGACACACAACAGGCAGTATAAATAGACACAACAGAATAAATAGACACACAAGCTGTATAAATATACACACAACAGGCAGTACAAATAGACACAACAATAAATAGACACACAACAAGCTGTATAAATAGACACACAACAGGCAGTATAAATAGACACAACATAATAAACAAACACACAACAAGCTGTATAAATATACACAACAGATAGTATAAATAGACACACAACAGGCAGTATATACAGACACAACAGATAGTATAAATAAACACACAAGCTGTATAAATGGACACAACAAATAGTATAAATAGACACACAACAGGCAGTATAGATAGACACAACAGATAGTATAGATAGACACACAACAAACAGTATAAACAGACACACAACAGGCAGTGTACACACACACACACACACACACACACACACACACACCCCACACACACACACACACACACAGATATAATAGACAGACAGACAGACAGATGGATAGAGAGACAGACAGACAGACAGAAGTATAGATAGATATAGACATAGATATACAGATATCACACCCTGCTCAGGCTTGCACCCTGAAGACGACAAACAACGCTCACTGCCAAAGCAGTGCTGAAACTGGCAGTTACGGTGCACCTTCCATGGTTGACCCTGACCAAAGGAGGCCTACTTACTACTACTACCACTACTACTACTATACTACTACTACTACTACTACTGTTCATGCCATAGCAATAGTCTCCTTTTTGTCCAATGGCAATTACAGTTTCAATTTCTCAAGATAACATCTCCATGCTGGGAATGAATTCCATGTGCACTGATGCCACTGGTGTCATGCGATGGAGAAGACCCAGAGGGATCATGGCAAAAGCCTTAAGCCTGCGCATAATCCCCATGAGCTGGCCAGGTCCTGGGCCCCTACCTACCCTATCGGTTTTGTATCTTATACTAGTACTGCATCAGCCTATCGCTGGAACAATCTTGGTTACATTGTGATGAGCATAACTGTGTCCCTCATCAAAAAATACTAAAATAAAACGAATAAACAAAACAAATTAAAAAATAAAAAGGAACACTGCAGACAACAAGAGAAAAACACAACAGACAACAAGAGAAAAACACTGCAGACAACAACAGAAAAACACTGCAGACAACAACAGAAAAACACTGCAGACAACAACAGAAAAACACTGCACACAACAACAGAAAAACATTGCAGACAACAACAGAAACAACAACAGAAAAAACACTGCAGACAACAACAGAAAGACACTGCAGACAACAACAGAAAAATACAACAGACAACAAAGAAAAACACTGCAGACAACAACAGAAAAACACAACAGACAACAACAGAAAAACAATGCAGACAGCAACAGAAAAACACTGCAGACAACAACAGAAAAACACTGCAGACAACAACAGAAAAACAATGCAGACAACAACAGAAAAACATTGCAGACAACAACAGAAAAACACTGCAGACAACAACTGAAAAACACTGCAGACAACAACAGAAAAACACTGCAAACAACAACAGAAAAACATTGCAGACAACAACAGAAAAACACTGCAGACAACAACTGAAAAACAATGCAGACAGCAACAGAAAAACACTGCAGACAACAACAGAAAAACATTGCACACAACAACAGAAAAACACCACAGACAACAACAGAAAAACACTGCAGACAACAACAGAAAAACACTGCAGACAACAACAGAAAAACACTGCAGACAACAATAGAAAAACACTGCAGACAACAACAAAAAAACATTGCATACAACAACAGAAAAACACTGCAGACAACAGAAAAACACTGCACACAACAACAGAAAAACATTGCATACAATTGCAGAAAACACTGCAGAAAACAACAAGAAAAATACTGCAGACAGTTTGCATAGAATGAGTCTTTGTGCAAAATCAAGTGTTGCATCATCCATTCAAACATGTGTGCGTAGAGTTTTAAATGTAAATACTGGTAAGTGGTTTATCTCGCACCATCAGAATTGGGCAGCTCTTTAGCTGTAAACTACTGCATAGTGTTGTGACCAATCAGTAATATACTATATAGAATAAGATCAATCTTCTGTTCTAAGGGTTTTAGATCATCCCAATCAGTAATATACATAAGATAAGATAGTTCTTTTGTGGGTAGGTCTTTAGCTGTATTTATTCGTTTTTTGTGGGTAGGTCTTTAGCTGTATTACTGCATAGTGTTGTGACCAATAAGTCGTATACTACATCAGACAGTCTTTTGTGGGTAGATCTTTAGCATATTACTGTGGGGTGTTGTGACCAGTAAGTAGTATACTACATAAGATAGTCTTTTGTGGGTCGGTCTTTAGCTATGTTTTCTGTGTAATGTCGTGACCACTCAGTAATAGATTACATAAGATCAATCTTCTGTTCCATAGGAGCACTATACAGGCTTTCTTTTTCAACCAGCCCTTGCCCCACACGGGACTACAATGTCAAGTCTACTTGAGATCTATGTTCCCTCACGTACCCTCCGCTCTGCCTCCGATCCTCTGACTTTTCGCTTTCCACGCACTAAGCTCAATACCTATGGTCCACGAGCCTTCTCTGTTTCTGGTCCACTCTCCTGGAACAAACTTCCTCTCTCAGTCCGTCAGCAACCTACTTTTGCCTCCTTCAAGTCCGCTCTCAAAACTCACCTTTTCTCCTCTGCATAAAATCCTAACCTCACTCAACCCCCCTCTGCAGCCTGTCTCCGCTCGGAGGGGAATCACTTTGTTTTAATATATAATTGTATATGATGTGCTCTCTGTGGTTTTCCATTGGTTTTATTCTTGCTTTTATTGCTTTTATTCTTTTCTCCCCATTTGTGGCCATGCATGTGTGTGTGTGTGTGTGTGTGTGTGTGTGTGTGTGTGTGTGTGTGTGTGTGTGTGTGTGTGTGTGTGTGTGTGTGTGTGTGTGTGTGTGTGTGTGCGTGCGTGTGCGTGTGTGCGTGTGTGTCTTTTCGGCGCTTGGATTTGATTTTGTCGAGATTTGCGCTATATAAATATTGTAATTATTATGTATGCATGTGCGTACGTATGTATGTATGTATGTATGTATACGCTTAGATTTATGTATGTATGTATGTATGCATGTATACGCTCAGCTTAGATTTATGTATGTAAGTATGTAAGCATGTATGTATGCATGTATACGCTCATATGTATGTAGGTATGTATGCATGTATACGCTCAGCGCTTAGATTTGATTTTGTCAAGATTTTGCGCTATATAAATAAAATATATTATTATTATTATTAATCTAAACCACTAAATGTTAAAAACATGTACTTGTGCGTATGGCATTATACATAATCAATACTAACAAAACGTGATACAAGTATTGAATCATTACAAGTAAAACAGACTACGTGTGTACATGTTATTACATACCAATGGTTATTGATAATATGATATCAATACTAATCCAGAAAACATGTGAAATAGCATAAGCTACATTATTTTGTTTAAAGAAAAAGTGGAAAGACAGGGTAATGAGGATACACAACAAGAGGGTACATGATACAAAATATGTTTAACCATTACTGATACATGAAGGAAGATAATCACACTGTAATGATGTAATGAGTTCATCTGTGTTATGGATGATCAGCCAGTCAAAAATATGGCCTTTAATATGTGTCGGCTGATAAAACTGGTCTGAGTGTTATGTCTGAACAACACCAACACTTGATAAAACTGGTCTGTTACGTCTGAACATCACCAACATCTGATAAAACTGGTCTGTTATGTCTGATCAACACCAACACCTGATAAAATTGATTTGAGTGTTATGTCTGAACAACACCAACACCCGATAAAACTGGTCTGTTATGTCTGAACAACACCAACACCCGATAAAACTGGTCTGTTATGTCTGAACAACACCAACACCCGATACAACTGGTCTGTTATGTCTGAACACCACACAACACCTGATAAAACCGGTCTGTTATGTCTGAACACCACCAACACCTGATACAACTGGTCTGTTATGTCTGAACAACACCAACACCCGATAAAACTGGTCTGTTATGTCTGAACAACACCAACACCTGATACAACTGGTCTGTTATGTCTGAACACCACCAACACCTGATAAATCTGGTCTGTTATGTCTGAACAACACCAACACCTGATACAACTGGTCTGTTATGTCTGAACACCACCAACACCTGATACAACTGGTCTGTTATTCTGAACACCACCAACACCCGATACAACTGGTCTGTTATGTCTGAACACCACCAACACCAGCTAAAACCGGTCTGTTATGTCTGAACAACACCAACACCTGATACAACTGGTCTATTATGTCTGAACACCACCAACACCCGATAAAACTCATCTGTTATGTCTGAACACACCAACACCCGATAAAACTGGTCTGTTATGTCTGAACAACACCAACACCCGATAAAACTGGTCTGTTATGTCTGAACACCACCAACACCGATAAAACTGGTCTGTTATGTCTGAACAACACCAACACCTGATAAAACCGGTCTGTTATGTCTGAACACCACCAACACCTGATACAACTGGTCTGTTATGTCTGAACAACACCAACACCCGATAAAACTGGTCTGTTATGTCTGAACAACACCAACACCCGATAAAACTGGTCTGTTATGTCTGAACACCACCAACACCCGATAAAACTGGTCTGTTATGTCTGAACAACACCAACACCTAATAAAACCGGTCTGTTATGTCTGAACAACACCAACACCTGATAAAACTGGTCTGTTATGTCTGAACAACACCAACACCTGATACAACTGGTCTATTATGTCTGAACACCACCAACACCCGATAAAACCGGTCTGTTATGTCTGAACAACACCAACACCTGATACAACTGATCTATTATGTCTGAACACCACCAACACTAGATAAAACTGGTCTGTTATATTTGAACAACACCAAATATTTGAAAGCTATGCTAACATTCTAAACACTGATACCCCTCAATGCAGCCAATCAAGATGGTACATATTCATGCCATGATTGCCAGTCAACATTACACATATCAACATACATTCATGCCATGATTTCCAATCAGCATCACACATATTACATATATCCATCTCATGATTGCCAATAAAAATCACACATATTAACATATTTTCATGCCGTGACTGACAATCAGGATCACACATACTAACATACATGCATATTCATGACATGAATGACAATCAGAATCACACATATGGTAAGACCCATGTACAAACAGTGGAGATATGTCTGATGGACAAATACTGATATCACACACAGAGATCTGGAATGTATCTTTGGAAATGCATCTGCAGTATCTACAGGAATCCATCTGTGAACGAGAACAGAAACACACCAGGAAGACAGAAAATACTTCTGAAAAACAGCTGGCCTGCAATCCAAGTTTGATTTTGGTTTTAAATATCAAAAGACTTATAGAAAATGCATATAAATTCTATCCACAAGTCACATAAATTATATAAAAGTCATATGAAATATATCCACAAGCCATATAAATGATATACAGGTCATATGAATTATACACATCATAGGGATTATATCCACAAGTCATAAATCATACACAAGTCACATGAATTATATCCATAAGTCATTTAAATTATACACAAATCACATGAAATATACACACAGCCCATATGAATTATATGTACAAGTCATATAAAACTTTATCTACAAGTCATATGAATTATGTCCACAAGTCAAATGAAATACACCCATAGGTCATATGAGTTATCTATACGAATCATGAAATATATACATAAGTCATGAATACACAGGTCATATGAATTATGTATACAAGTCATATGAATTATACACACAAGTCATATGAATTATGCACAAGACATTAATTATATAATAGGTCATATGTACTATACGTACAAGTCATATGAATTACATACACAAGTCATATGAATTATATGTACAAGCCATACAAATTAAATCTACAAGTCATATTTATTATACACAAGTCATATGAATTATAAAGTCATGTGAATTACACATACAAGTCATAAGAATTATATATATAAATCATATGAATTCTACACGCATTTGAATTACATATACAAGTCATCTGAATTATAAACACAAGTTTTATGAATTACACAAGTCATATGAATTATATACATATATACAAGTCATATGAATTACATATACAAGTCATATGAGCAACTCCCAAAAGGTGGCGTTTCTTATGCATAGTTTTTATTTCAATTTATATGACTGGAATGAGCACAAATACATTTATGTACTTTGAGCAGGTGACAGTAAATGGAACAAAAAATTGTTACACAAAGTTTCACGTCTTTGTCTCGTGTTGTTTGTTTGTGAGAAGATTCTGAAGTAAAAATCGAATGTTTTCCGCGACAGAAAACGTTACACAAAAATGGTTGTTCCTAACTGGCATCATTTCTCCACAAACGGTAATGAATATGAGGCTGTAAATGCTGCAAATTGTAAGAGAAAGTATTTTATTCGTAAGAGATCATATACATGGCACTTTTACTAGACAAGAAATTTATATTGATTTTTTTTTCAAAAGTACGGTGTGACACGTTACTCCTGCGGTCATACCTGTATATGAAAAATGAAGGAAGAAAGGAAACGGTGACAGGATGTTTTTACAGTACAACGTCATAAAGCGAAGGCATACTATGTTTTGTTCAAGTTGAAGCAGTCTAATTCAAAAAGGTGAGTCCAATGAGCGTTAGTTTTAAATTAAAATGTGCACTGTGGTTTTCGATCACCGTTCGTTGAAACTAGTCAAACTGAATCACAACCGAAATCGGTTTTGATGTTGATCTAACAACTGGCTATTTCCTGCCATTTTAACTGACCAACAAAGAAAATAATCCTGTTTTCCTTATGTTTATGTGAAAAATTACGGCAAATATATATATTAGGAAGATTCCACATAGAGTAATTCTGATCATGAGTAACGTGTCAAACAGCACCAGACACAGTATAAAACCTTCTTTAACACTTAAGTGGTTAAAAAAAAAAAGCATTTTATCATTGAAAAATGATTTCGCAATGGCTGGATAACATCTCAAACAAAAATCAGCCCAAAAACTGAAACTTGAAATCTCAGGTGTACATATCGTTTAATGCATGACTTTTTGAGAGTTGCTCAAATGAAGTATACACAAATCATATGAATTATATATAGGCCTACAAGCCATATGAATTATACAAAAGTCATATGAATTATGTATACAAATCATATGAATTATATATACAAATCATATGAATTATGTACATAAGTCATATGAATTATACACCCAAGCCATATGGATATATACACAAGTCATATGAATTATATAGACAAGTCATATGAATTATACACAAGTCATATGATTTATACATACATGTCATATGGAATTCATGGTACTGCCCTTTCTTGGTTCTCCTCCTATCTCTCTGATCACTTTCAGCAGTTCTGTCAACGGACATCAGAATGAGCCCTTTGGCTTTCTTGCAGAGTTCCTTAGGGATCTGTGTTAGGCCCTGTCCTGTTCACCCTTCATACTTCATCCCTGGCCAGCATCATCAACCAGCAAGACATGAAACATCATTTTTATGCAGATAATTCACAACCACAGAATAGCACCACTCTTGAAAATATTACCTTCCTTATCTCAGATGCATCCAGATGCTACATCGATATCCAGAATTGGATGACGCAAAATGAACTACCATTAAATGGTGATAAAACTGAAGCTAAGCTTGTAGGTACCAAAAATTAATTTGCATCTACCACACTGAATACTATCCAGCTAGATGACAACATCATCCCTCTCTCTGATTCTGTCAAGAACCTGGGTGTGACCTCGGACAACACTCTTTCTATGCAGAAATTTCTAACGCAGACCTGCCAATCATGCTACTATCAGATTCGGTGCATTGGTTACATTCAAAGATATCTTTCAACTGAGGCTGCACCTAAGCTTGTGACATCTCTCACTTTGTCTCATCTTGATTACTGTAATGCTCTCCTTACTGGACTGCCAGCTTCTTCTCTCCTCTGTCTGCAATGCATACAAAACACAGCTGCTTGTCTTGTCCTCAAAATGAAATAGTTTAATCATATCAATGCTCTCCTTCACTCTGTTAACTGGTTGCCTGTCTTAAAAGGAATTGAATATAAGCTGGGTACCTTGTGTTACAAATCTATTCACCAGTCTGCTGATCATATCTTTTTGACAACATTAATATTTATACGCCAACCCACACCTTGCGCTCAGCTTCAGATACTCTTTCCCTTCAGGTGCCTAGATTTAAACTATCAACTGTTGGCCAGCGTTCTTTTGCTGTCTCAGGACCGTCAGCTTGAAAAGACTTCTGTCTGCCTTTGCCTAACACCTGCCGTGTCTGCTTTTAAATCCAATTTAAAACCCACCTCTTTTCCCAACAATGAATTCTATAATTGCTTCTTTCCCTCAATTTATGTAGTTATTTCTTAAATATTAAATATTGTAAGGTAGCCTTTGTCGATTGTCTGTGAATGTCAGCCACTTCAGTGCGCTTTGATTTGAATTGTCAAGAATTGGTGCCGAATAAATACTGTAATTATTATCATTATTATTATTATTATTATTATCCTTATTATTATACACAAGTCGTATGAGTTATATACAAGTCATATGAATTACATATGCAAGTCATATGAATTATACACACAAGTTTAATTCATAAGTCATATGATTTAAACACAAGTCGTATGAATTATAAGTACAAGTCCTACGAATTACATATACAAATCATATGAATTACATATACAAGCCACATGAATTATACACAAGTCATATGAATTATATCCATGAGTCATACTGATATTATGCACAAATCATATGAATTACGCAATTATATATGCAGGCCATATGAATTGTACAATAACAGTCATATGAATTATGAACACAAGCCATGTGAATAACATATATACTAAGTAATAAGTACAAGTCATACAAATTATATACACAAGTGTTAAAACAGAAAAGAAATCTCCCAATATGTAAATGCAGGTGTCTTACAAATGAAGTACATAGATGCATTTTGTGAATCGATATGGATTCTTATCTGGAAAACTGATATCAATTGAATGGAATCTCATCATGAAAACTGATTATCAGCTGATATGGATTTTTATATGGAAAATTTGTTATCAATTGATCTGGAATTTTTTTTAAGGATCACTGCACTTAGAGAGATTACCTTTATGATCACTTTTTTTTTTTGGTCTCATTTTCTTCACCACCTTAACAGCCACAGAAGCTGGCACATATTTTGCTATGTACTCAGAGCTCACGAGATGTCCCTTCTCCAGGCCACCCGCCTTGCTGCTGACAGACGACTGTATCTCCCCGCGACGCCCACCGGTACAAGCGGAAGGAAAAAGTAAAGTAAAGTAAAGTAAATACTGATGACAATGACAATGAGGATAATAACCATGCTGCTATGGAGTTACACTAGGATTGAGACTGTGTGACAGGGCTATGGTCTTATGCTTACTATCCTAATATGTCCTGGCACCAGGCCCAAAAGATGCAGATACCTACGGTGTTGGTCAAACACTTGAGCAGCACCCTCGATGACACATCCTAAAATGAATTAGATCGACTGTGTGGTCCCAGTCTTCTCAATGAGTCCATAAAACACTCAACTCTGGGTAGGAGCCAGTCAGAGCTGAAAATTCCCACAATGATTTTTGAAGGGATTGATGGGGATTCAAACCACAACCTTCCAGTCAACAGTCCATCGCACTAACCACTACACCATGACAACTGGTTGATACAGATGCTTATCTGGAAAGCAGATTACCAAGTGATTTGGATTCTATATGTAAAACTGATTACAAATCAATATGGATTCTTATCTAGAAAAACAATATGACCATATGTAACTGATCACAAAGCTAACATCACTAAAATTGTGCGTATGTACATTCATAAGAAACATGTCGCTGAACAATATGACACAACACATGTAGACAGCTATGTTATCATACACATGAAATAATCATAATGTTCCAAATGGGGACATATGTCTTCATTAAGGACATAAACATAATGTAACCACTGTACCATAATATACCACCGGGGACAAAATCTTTATTAAGGACATAAATAATCAGTGACATACATATTCATTAACTCTCTCACTATGAGCGTTGGGATTTCCCGATCATGTCTCAACAACACTTGTCTATGAGCGTCAGAGAAATCCGACTTGAGTTTTGAAAATTAAAGGGGCTTTCTGTATTTCCGATAACCGAAACTAATAGCCAGAAACAGATTCTTTGGTCATTCTTAGCCTCATTTCAGGCCAGTAGGTCACTGTACTCTGCAGCTGGTGTGTAGACAGTGCAAAGTTCACAACCCACTATCTCTGCAGCAAAGCAGACGACGGAAAAGCAAATGGCTGAACAATACTCAACAACTCAGGCTGTTCAACACAATCTCTTCCTTCAGTGCATGTGGAATGTGTGCACGTTGGATTTTATGAAATTTCATTCAAAATGTGACTGTAGGAACTGATGTATTGACCTGACTGTGTATTTTGTAAGACATTTTTCACCTGAAAATTTCTCTAAGTTTACTTGCACTGTTACTCAGCAACTATGAGGGTTAGACAGTTGAAATTTCAGCATTTTGTACACCAATCTTTCAATGTATGACACGCCAAATTTCAAAACTCTCTGTTTTCATTTATTTGTATGAGAATTTTTCTCATGACCTATACCAATGGTACGTAGCGAGTGAGTTAAAGACAAAGAAAATCATGGACATTATCCTCATTAAGGACATGTAATAATCAGATATATATATCTTCATTGACCACATATATAACCATGGACATAATCTTCATTAAGGACATAAATAATCATAATGTACCCACTGGGGACATGAATCTTCATTAAGGACAAACAAAAGCCACCCACAACTTAAATAATGACAACAAAACATAATAAAGATGTACATCATCACCAGATGAAATATCCAGCTGATGCAATCAACCCCATCAACAGAGGTGAGAAATGTCAATCAGACCGAAGACTCCACCTCTGTTGTCCAGTCGGCACTGGCACCACCACCATCACCATTTGTGTCTTCATTCCATCACACTCACCCGGCTGTCCATCCCCACCCTGCTTTGAACATGCTGTAGGTTTGTCGGCAGAGACATCACCTTCATGTACCTTTGAATGTGTGCCAGGTTTAGTAGGTCTGTCAGGTACGGCATACATTTCACCTTCATTCGTTTTTGAACGGGAAGCCGGTTTGTTGGGTACGGCATACACATCACCTCCATCTGCCCCCTCCTGCTGATACAGTGGGGAGGGTGAAGGCTGTGAGGTGTGAGTGGCGGTCAGGGATGGGGGACGCTTTGGGATGGGTGGCAAGGCGGCAACAGCTTCTCTCTGACTGATGATGGACTCCAGGGTCTGGTCCAACACCTTAGCCACGAACTTCTCCTTCCTTTTCGATAGGCCTTTGCTTCTGTCTCCACCTGATGTCGAGACAGCCCCTTCCCTCCCTCCCCACCAGTCACTGACAACTTAGGGTGACTGCCTTCAGTTTGATGATCACCACCGTGGTATGTGGCAGACAGTCGGTCCGGGCCTGACGACAGCGTCTGACGATCCAGCCCCTGGTACGTGCTGGCCAGGGAAGGCTGGATTGCCTCCAGGTGGGGCAGTCGTTCCTCGCTTGACGAAGATGCCTGAGGTGTCTCTGATCGCTCCTTTCCAGCACCCACAGTGACATGGTCAGGGTTGTCATACACACGCTTCTCTCCCCTGTTCTGTCCCTCATGCCCAGAAGGCGCTTGCCGCAATGTCAGGTCCAACTCCCCGATGGTCTCGTACTGACCCAAGCTGTGATCTTCACCCACCGGCCGGTCATAAAAAGTGTCCAGATTGTGGAAGTCGCTGACCGGAATGTCCACATGGTCATCATGGTGACGATGGCGCCCGCGCCTGAACCAGTACTGAAGGCCCAGGAAAGCGCCAAATCCTCCACCTTCACCACCCTCCTGTAACTGCCCCGTCTTTTTGGCCAACTGGTACCGTCTGTAATATTCAGCATTTTCACTTGTTATGTTTCGTTATTGTTTTCACAGTCATATATATCATCTATAACATTCAGCACTAAAAGTCCTTATGTTATGACAATGTAGTCACAATTGTATACACAGTCTATAACATTCAATATTGTGATTCACTGTTATGGCAATGGCAATATTGTCACAATCATATATATGGCTTGTAACATTCAATATTGTCATTCATTGTGTTATGGCAATGTTGTCACAGTCATACATACGGTCTGTAAGACTCAATATTGTCATTCATTATGTAATGGCAATCATTCACTATGTCATGGTAATACTGTCACAATCATTATATACGGTCTGTAACATTCAATATTGTCATTGATTATGTTATGGCAATGTTGTCAATCATATATATATCATCTGTAATAATCAATACTGTCAATATGTTATGGCAATGTTGTCAGTCATATATAAGGTATGTAATAGTCAATACTGTCAACATGTTATGGCAATGTTGTCACAGTCATATATAAGGTCTGTAACAGTCAATACTGTCATTCATTATGTTATGGCAATGTTGTCAGTCATATATACAGTCTATACATTCAACATTGTCATTCATTATGTTATGGCAATGTTGTCATAGTCATTTATACTGTCTGTAACATTCAATATTGTCATTCATTATGTTATGGCAATGTTAACACAGTCATACATACAGTCTGTAACATTCTGTATTGTCATTCATTATGTTATGGCAATGTTGACATAGTCATACATACAGTCTGTAACATTCTGTATTGTCATTCATTATGTTATGGCAATGTTTTCACAATGATATATACATTCCGTAATATTCAATATTGTCATTCATTACATTATGGCAATGTTGTCACAGTCAAATATATCATCTGTAACATTCAATATCATCATTCATTATGTTATGGCAATGTTGTCATAGACATAATATGGTCTGTAACATTCAATATTGTCATTCATTATGTTATGGCAATGTCGTCATAGTCACTTATACCGTCTGTAACAGTCAATGGTATCACTTATCATGTTGATGTAACACAATCACCAACAAATAATTTTGTTCTGATTTTGTTGATGCCCCATCTTTTGCATCACTCTATGTCACAACTTCCACATCACACCCATGTCACTACTCTCACACCACACCTGTGTCACTATTCCCACACCACACCTGTGTCACTACCCCCACACTACAGCTGTGTCACTACCCCCACACCACACCTGTGTCACTACCCCCACACCACACCTGTGTCACTACCCCCACACAACATCTGTGTCATTACCCCCACACCACACCTGTGTCATTACCCCCACACCACACCTGTGTCACTACCCCCACACTACAGCTGTGTCACTACCCCACACCATACCTGTGTCACTACCCCCACACCACACCTGTGTCACTACCCCACACAACATCTGTGTCATTACCCCCACACCACACCTGTGTCACTACCCCCACACCACACCTGTGTCACTACCCCACACTACAGCTGTGTCACTACCCCCACACCACACCTGTGTCACTACCCCCACACCACACCTGTGTCACAACCCCAACACACCTGTGTCATTATCCCCACACCACACCTGTTTCACTATCCCCACACCACACCTGTGTCACTACCCCCACACCACACCTGTGTCACTACCCCCACACAACACCTGTGTCATTACCCCCACACCATACCTGTCACTACCCCCACACAACACCTGTGTCACTACCCCCACACCTGTGTCACTCCCCCACACCACACCTGTGTCACTACCCCCACACCACACCTGTGCCATTACCCCCACACAACACCTGTGTCACTACCCCCACACAACACCTGTGTCATTACCCCCACACAACACCTGTGTCACTACCCCCACACAACACCTGTGTCATTACCCCTACACAACACCTGTGTCACTACCCCCACACAACACCTGTGTCACTACCCCCACACCATACCTGTGCCATTACCCCCACACAACACCTGTGTCATTACCCCCACACCACACCTGTGTCATTACCCTCACACTACACCTGTGTCACTACCCCCACACAACACCTGTGCCATTAACCCTATACATGTCACTACTCTGACATCACACCTGTGTCACAATCCCCACACCACACCTGTGTCACTTATTATCATTATATATCCTGGTGTCAACCAGTGTCGATGGTAACAGAGCTGTACTCACCTCCAGATGACGATGACCAAGACCACGGCAACAGCAACCAGAAGGACTGCCAGTATACTGAGACCAACCACCACCCCAGTGTCCTCATCTGTAACAGGTTACAGTCTGTGTAACACCTGTAACATTACCACCACCACCATCCCATTGTCCTCAGCTGTAACTGGTTACAGACTATGTAACACCTGTAACATTATCACCACCACCACTATCTCACTGTCCTCATCTGTAACATGTTTCAGTCTTTGTAACACCTGTAACATTACCACCACCACCACATCCCACTGTCCTCATCTGTAACGTGTTACAGTCTATGTAACACCTGTAACATTACCATCACCACCACCACCTAAATGTCCTTATCTGTAACAAGTTACAGTCTATGTAATACCTGTAACATTACCATTACCACCACCACCACCACCTCACTGTCCTCATCTGTAACATGTTACAGTCTATGTAACACCTGTAGCATTACCATCACCACCACCACCACCTCACTGTTCTCATCTGTAACATGTCACAGTCTGTGTAACACCTGTAGCATTACCATCACCACCACCACCTCATTGTTCTCATCTGTAACATGTCACAGTCTATGCAACACCTGTAACATTACCATCACCATCACCACCTCACTGTTCTCATCTGTAACATGTCACAGTCTATGTAACACCTGTAGCATTACCATCAGCACCGCCATCTCACTGTTCTCATCTGTACCATGTTACAGTCTATGTAAAACTTGTAACATTACCATCACCACCACCCTACTGTCCTCATATGCAACATGTTACAGTCTATGTAACACTGGTAACAGGCAACAGCACAACACAACAGAGTACCTACAACACAACGCAGTACATCATAACACAACACAGTACATTATAACAACAGACAATATTACAACACAACACACTGCATCACAAACACAACACACTACATTATGACACAACAGACAATATTACAACACAACACACTACATCACAACACAACACACTACATTATGAAACAACAGACAATATTACAACACAACACACTGCATCACAACACAACAGACAATATAACAACACAACACACTACATCACAACACAACAGACTATATAACAACACAACACACTGCATCACAACACAGACTATATTACAACACAACAGATAATATTACAACACAAACACAACATTATTACAACACAACAGACTATATTACAACACAACAGACAATACTACAACATAACAGACAATATTACAATGCCACAGATACTATCACAACCAAAACAGACAAACATTACAACACAACACCACTACATTACAACACAAAAGATAACATTACACCTCAACAGACAACATTACTAAACAATACACTAGATTACAACATAAAAAAGACAACATTACAACTCAACAGACAACATCACAACACAACAGACAACATATCAACATCACAGACATTATTACAACATGACAGACAATATTACAACACAACACACTACATCACAACACAACAGACATCATTACAACACAACACACTATATCACAACATAACGGACAACATTACAACACAACATACTACATCACAACATAATGGACATTACAACACAACACACTATATTAGACCAAAACAGACAACATCACAATAGAACAGACATTACAACACATGAGACAACATTACAACACAACAGACTACATTACAACATGAGTTCATGACAACACAGCATTACAACACAACATACAACATGACAGACAACATTACAACACAACAGACTACATTACAACATGAGTTCATGACAACACAGCATTACAACACAACAGACAACATTACAACATGACAGACAACATTCAAACATGACAGACAACATTACAACACAACAGACTACAATACAACAGACTACACAACTACAGAGAACATGACAACACAACAGACAATATTACAACAAAACAGACAACATTACAACATAACAGACAGCATTACAACACAACAGACTACATTACAACACAACAGACTACATTAAAACACAACAGTCATTACAACACAATAGACATTACAACATAACAGACTACACCACGATATAGCAGGCTACATTACAACCCAACACACTACATTACAACACAACAGATGACATTGTAACATAACACATTACAACACAACAGACAACATTACAACACAACAGACAACACTACAACATAACAGACAACAGCATAACACAACAGAAATTACAGCACAAGACGAGATTACAACACAACAGACAACATTTCAACACAACAGACAACACTACAACACAACAGACAACATAACAGACCAGACCTTTCTTGGTGGACTTTTTCCCCTGTCTGCCCCCTGTGGGATCAGTGTAGCCGGGCGACCGGTCAGCTGTGGGTGATGTTCTGCCTGTGATGGGACCTGATGTACTCATGCTGCCTTGGAGGGTGGGCACTATGGGGGATGTGGTGGTTGTGGTGGTGGTCGTGGTGGTTGACGATCTGGTGGTGGGAGAGGGAGTGGTGGTGGTGGTGGTGGTGGTGGTGGTGGTGGTCGAGGGAGGAGGAGGTACGTCCTCAGCCTGACACGTGATGGTGAGGTAATCTCCCTTCCCTGCAAACAGACCGCAACAATCCACTGTAACCGATCTGTGAATCATCATGACTGTTTTGACACCAGCATCAACACAGTGTCTTCTGTATGGTTCAACATACCAAAACACACACCGTCTTCTGTATGGTTCAACATACACACAACACACACTGTCTTCTAAATGGTTCAACATACCACAACACACAACTGTCTTCTGTATGGTTCAACATACCACAACACACACACTATCTTCTGAATGGTTCAACATACCACAACACACACTGTCTTCTGAATGGTTCAACATACCACAACACACACCGTCTTCTGTATGGTTCAACATACCACAACACACACTGTCTTCTAAATGGTTCAACATACCACAACACACAACTGTCTTCTGTATGGTTCAACATACCACAACACACACTGTCTTCTGTATGGTTCAACATACCACAACACACACTGTCTTCTGTATGGTTCAACATACCACAACACACACTGTCTTCTGTATGGTTCAACATACCACAACACACACTGTCTTCTGCATGGTTCAACATACCACAACACACACTGTCTTCTGCATGGTTCAACATACCACAACACACACTGTCTTCTGTATGGTTCAACATACCACAACACACACTGTCTTCTGTATGGTTCAACATACCACAACACACACTGTCTTCTAAATGGTTTCAACATACCACAACACACACTGTCTTCTGAATGGTTCAACATACCACAACACACACTGTCTTCTGTATGGTTCAACATACCACAACACACACTGTCTTCTGTATGGTTCAACATACCACAACACACACACTGTCTTCTGCATGGTTCAACATACCACAACACACACTGTCTTCTGTATGGTTCAACATACCACAACACACACTGTCTTCTGTATGGTTCAACATACCACAACACACACACTGTCTTCTGTATGGTTCAACATACAACAACACACACTGTCTTCTGTATGGTTCAACATACCACAACACACAACTGTCTTCTAAATGGTTCAACATACCACAACACACACTGTCTTCTGTATGGTTCAACATACCACAACACACACTGTCTTCTGTATGGTTCAACATACCACAACACACACTGTCTTCTGTATGGTTCAACATACCACAACACACACTGTCTTCTGAATGGTTCAACATACCACAACACACACTGTCTTCTGTATGGTTCAACATACCACAACACACACTGTCTTCTGTATGGTTCAACATACCACAACACACACACTATCTTCTGAATGGTTCAACATACCACAACACACACTGTCTTCTGTATGGTTCAACATACCACAACACACACTGTCTTCTGTAAGGTTCAACATACCACAACACACACTGTCTTCTGTATGGTTCAACATACCACAACACACACTGTCTTCTGAATGGTTCAACATACCACAACACACACTGTCTTCTGTACAACTTTGTGTACAATGTACCTGTCTGTAGTCTTTAAGTGTACATCTCTGTGTACAATGTACCTTTGTTAAAGATGGAGAAAGCAAATTTACTTTGAATTAGTTTCTTACAAAGAATTCTGTTTGAGACAACACATACACGGTTACAACACATTCATAGAATGATTTTTAATGTTGTTAGTGACAGACAGCGAATGCATCCTAAACTGTGGATGTGTCATCAATGTAAGGCATAATATGTGCATGAAGAAATTATTTTAAGATTTGTGTGGTCAGTATAATATTTAAGCCTTGACATAAGGTATATATTCAATGCAAGAATCTTTCCATTTTGTTAATATGAGATTGCCACCGAAGTTCATTGTCAATAATTACTGCACGTAAGCAGTGGTGAGATACTTACTCATCTGGTTTATAGTCAACAAGTAGTCTGGGAGGTCCCAGTTCTTTTTTCTGATGTTTTTGAATGGTTATAATGAGCACAAATTTAGTTTTCAAGGCATTCAGAGCTGTTTTGTTGGAATCACACCACTCTGAAAATGAAGCCCTGTTTATGTCCTTCTGTAGTTGTTTTTCAGCATTTGGTCTTGTCTTGCTGGAACTGCTGAGGGAGGCATCATGGGCAAACACATGACATTGTGTTACAGAGGACTGAATGTGAGGCAGGCAAACAGACAGACAGACAGACAGATATACACAGCTAAAGACAACACTCAAGACATCCTTCTGTTAACAGCGAATAAAAAATCCTGTCTGACCTTGAATTCTGATCCAAGCCAGCTGTCCTGGTTGGTTGTAGTCACGGTAACTGACCACAGTCTCGTTAAAGCCTACGTCATCCTCAGGGACCAGCATGGCTTCATGCAGATATCGCACTTTCCCAACAGAGTGTGCTGTGGACCACCGCTCCGTCCCGTTGGCTACCACCATCAATACGTCCGGCCAGGGTGAGACCGTGCCCACGTCCACCTTGATCTCATAACCCTCCATCCAAAGATTTTCACCTGTACAAACCACAGTGCTTCTTGGTTCATTTTTCAATCAAATATTTACCTGTACATATATAACATTCCTGCTGACAGAGATCAACAAAAGAAAGCTGAAATACGTAGGCCATGCGATCAGTAACACCAAAACAGATCTGATGTCAACAATCCTGCATGGGAAAGTTGAGGTGAGGAGAAGAAAGGGACGACCGCACACCTCCTATTTTAACAACATCCCTAAAGTCTGTGGTCTGGGATCCAGGAGGTCACCCACAGATGTCTCAATCATGTCACCTGGAAAAGACGTGAAGTCAAGCTTGGCTCCTACCGCTGATCCCGGTGAGGGAGAGAGCTGTGAGGTGATATAACATTCTTGTTTTGACTACATCACAAATTTTTACCTGTGCAAAACATAACACAGCTGTACAGACTAAATCACACATCTGTACCTGTACAGAACATAACACTGTTGTACACATGACATCACAAACCTTTACCTGTACAAAACATAACATTGTACAGATGACATCACAAATCTTTACCTGTACAAAACATAACACTGTTGTACAGATGACATCACAAACCTTTACCTGTACAAAACATAACACTGTTGTACACTCTACATCACAAATCTGTACCTGTACAAAACATAACACTGTTGCACACGCTACATCACAGATTTTTACCTGTACAAAACATAACACTGTCATGCAGACTACACTACAAATCTTTACCTGTAATGTTAAAGGTACACAGTTGACTACGGGCAGAGGTGTTGGGTAATTGGGGCATGCCCGGGTATGAACAAACATCTCACCAATATTACATGTACACCAGAAGACAGAATCCTTACCTGTGACATTACAGGTACACAGCTGACTCAGGGCAGGTGTGTTGGGGAACTGAGGTGTGGCCAGGTAGGCATACAGCATCATGTTTTCAATGAGAGGTGTCCAGGTATAAGTCACATTGCTGCACATGTCCAACACATCCTGTCCTGAAACAACATACTCATCACTTGCATGATGGTAAAGAAAGGTACACATAGAGGCAAAACAAAATGCTTAAAGAGATGACACAAGTAATCAGTACTGCCACTGTAAAAAAAACATGTCACCAGATTATAATGAATTACAATGACAAATTTTCAGAAGTAAAAATGTTATTCAAAATTGGGTCACAAAGAACCATTACCCTGATTGGTAAAGTTGCAGTTCTAGAGTCTCTTGAATTATCTAAACTTATATACTTATGGATATTACTGCCAGATCCACCAGATCATTGTATTCAACAGCTACAGGAGTTATGCTTTCAGTTTGTGTGGAATGGAAAACGAGATAAGATCCTGCAACCTTCTGCATGGCAGGAGACAGCAAACTGTGGCCTGGAAAAGCTATGACACCCGGAGTGTGGAAGCGGGTTCTGCTAGATGCACCCAATACAGGGAGTACACCCAGATTTTCTATAGTGGGAAAAAAAAAACATCCAGAAATCATCAGCAAGAATGGCAAATGATTCTGGTCAAAGTCACTGTGCCAAATGAAAGTAGAATGGAGGTAACCCATATCTACAAGACTGAAGGGTATGCCAGTTTAGCCAACAACTTGGAGGGAATCCGGATTCCAGGCCAAAGTCCTCACCATAGAGATTGAAGCAAAGAGGTTTGTAGGCATGTCTGCTTATGGCCTCATGAAACTGTTCTCAATTTCTTTAGAAGGAGAGAACAAGAGCCAAAAAGCCAAGGCAAAGCAGAAGCAGCTTAAAATAGTTCCAACTGGATTTGACCAAAGAGGAACAAATGAAAGGAGCATTCTTCTGTTCCCGGAAAGAACTGGTTGGAGGACAATGTCCCCAAAGCCTTCAAACTGTTTGATCGAAGACTAAAGTTATACTCTGCTATAGAAAAACGATAGCCAAAGAAGACCAGCCTAAATACATTCTCCTCCAAGTAGGTGGAGAAGGCCTGCACCACTAATACTCCATGACACCGACAGACGTTCAAAAACAAGACCCAGACTTCCTTTTTGAGTGTTTTAAATAGTAAATGAAACCTGTAGAAAATGTTTGTGTCAGCCCCTTTCCACTTGATGGGGTTCTGGCAGAAAAAAAGAGATTCTTTAGACAATTTTGTAACACGGGCTAAACAACAAGCTCAGATTGTGAATTCAAAGATGGGGAGGTGGATGCGAGAATCACCGAACTTATCATTGTAGGAATGTCAGACCTGACCTTCAAAAGATCCTCTGTTTACAGTCAACTGTGCTGCTGAACTGACAGCAGGTTTCTGTCAGGCAGCCTGAAATGTTGTGGATGATAACAGCACCATCCTTGTCAGCAGTGGATATCCTGATCTGTCTATTTTGTATATATTCTTCTAGGTTGTTATAGTGCCTGTCTTTGTTACAGCTTAAGGTTATCATGGGGACGCTTACTGTATTGATAGACATCTACCTTATTCAGAATTGTATCACAAAATGCATCCAGTGCTCTGTCCCTGCCACACGGCAAGCGAAAATAGGCAGATTTTGCCTGTTTAGTTTCTGCCAGAAACGCCGTCCGTCCCGCCCCTCCTCTCAGGGGCTGACACAGTTGCAGCCCTTTCCTTCTCTTTCCCCTATGTAAAATGTGTTGTCAGTGACTGTGTTTCCCGCCTGATTTCATTTTCATGCGGATTTTATCAGATCTCAAATGGCGCTTCTTTAATCCAGCTATCTTTGCTGATTACATCCGTAGTACACAAGTCGAGGTCCCAGTTCCTACTGTGTTGTAAAAATAAAATAAAAGAAAATAAAAACGACCACATAATTTACTGGCACTGACTGAGTGTGTGCCGCTGGCAGCAGCTATCTGGCACTCTGGGCATTGAGATAGATAAGCGAAAGAATGTGAGTAGGCCTACAGGTCACACTTGACCCCGCTCACACGTAGTCTGTGAGAGTAAATGAAGTAGTCTTTGTTCTTGCTTTTGGATTTTTCATCTGCTTTCTGTGATTGTTCTTTAACTTATTTCCATCATCGTTTTGTTTTCTGGCCCCATTTTGTGTGTGTTTAGTTTAGTTGTGTTTGCTTCTTATTGTGTAGAGAAAAAAACATACAAGGCTTAGGCTGGTTGGTGTTTTACTCACTTTGAGAGACTGAACGCACTATGCAGAATCTGTGGTGAGAGATCAAAGAATAATCCCAAGACAAAACCTGCAAAATTTTGCAAAAACTACGCCCCAGATTTCATGACATTTTTCGGGATAATTGTTTCCAGTGAAACAGACGGCATTCTTCACTCAGCTACGTTTTGTTCAAACTGCTACAAAAGATTGCGTGCTGTGAAACAAGCATCCTCTCCATCTGAGATAACACTAAACAATATCAAGTCTGCCATAGAAAAGAGCAATTTAATCTGGACACACACACACAAAAAATATAGATAACTAAATGTAAGTAGACGTATACTTGTTATAACACACCAATTTCATTGCGTTGTTGATTATTTTCATACACCTATAAAACACACAGCCAGCAACATAACTGACAGTGCAGTGTTAAAGAAAGATGTGTGTGCGCGCTCGCGCGCATGTGTGTACGTACACTGGAGTACAAACACCGCTGCCTAAGGGAAGCATTTCCTGACAAGTGAAGAGTGACTCTAATTACCCGCCGCCTGTGGCGCACATGTTGCGCGGACCCGGACTGTGGTGAGTGATACCAGTAGTGGCCAGACTGAACTTTAAAGAATGCTAAGTATGAATGGTCAGAATTGCTCCACGCATCACACAGCATGTATGAAAGTTGAAGCTTTATTCGTTGTCAGAGCATGAACTTGTTGAAAAGTCTGTAGCATGGCATGAATGTAAACACCTCTTAAGTGCAGATTACTTTCTCCTTTCTCTGGTGTGTTTGTACTCGTTGTAAACTTCAGACAGAGTACTTTCTGTCGGTTTTATCGAAAATCTTATAGCTGTGATGAGTCAGACATAAATGATGTAGAACCACAGACACTACAATTTACCGTGGCCAGTGGCTTGCAGCTTAATGCTGGCACTGACAGGGCAAACCGTCGCTTTGTATGGTTCCCTTGGCACTGAGCAGCTGTTTTGTCTTTCGCGGTGGCTCAGTGAGTGAGTTCAACTAAACAGTGGGCTGTGCAACGCCGTGGCCAGGCTTTCCCATGGAACCTGACCACTTGAAGAATTTGGGGGGGGGGGGGGTGGGGGGGGGGTGGCTCTTTTCTTCTGGTACAGTATCAAAATCAGTTTATTAACCTTCTGACTCCCGCACCCTGCCAACCAGCATCCTGAATTGCCAACCACTTTAGCAAAGCAAACACTTAACCATTTGACTCCCTCACCCTATCCACCAGCTTTCTGCAGGAAGCTAGAGGACAGGGTGAAGGAATCAAAGGGTTAAGTTTTCACAGTTGGTGGATAGGGTGTGGGAGTCAAAGAGTTAAGGTGGACTCTACAGCAACCCTAAGATACAGCTTGTATTAATCGAGTGTGATGAAAGGCCTAGCATGTTGGACAAAATTTAGATTTTAATGTTGATACACTTGCTTGTCATTTCTGTGTTTCTGAGAATATCACATTTGAAAGTTTAATCAGAATATGTTTCTTAATGGGAATAGATGCTGATGGTGCAGATTATTCTCATTTTCTACATTTACCATCTTCCTTTTAAATTTGAGGGTTCTTGGCTTTGTTTCAGGAATGATGAACAAGAATAAACTTGTTTTTGTTGCAATAGTTGTTACAGGTTTGTTGTTGTTGTTGTTGTTGTTGTTGTTGTTGTTGTTGTTTTGTTGTTGTTTCTGATGTTGAGATTGCAATTCTTTACCTCTGATTTCCAAAAGTTATAAACTCCTTACAGTCTCCAATTGATGAAAGTCAGTAGTTCGATAAAAATAAAATTGATACAAGTCAGTGGTTTTATAAAAATGATATTGATAAAAGTCTGTGAGTTGATACAAATGGTACTGATAAAAGTCAGTGATTTGATACAAAACATACTGATGAAAGTCAGTGGTTTGAAACAAATGGTATAGAAAAAAGTCAGTGGTTTGATACAAATGGTGTAGGGTTTCATGTCTTAGTATGTATGTATAAATTAGAAACATAGGTCACAGAACCAAAAATAAAGAAATCAATCAAAAGACATCTCACCTGCGATACATTCATATCGGACCTGTACAGCGGCCGTGTCATTCCCGTTCTGACATCCGCTCAGCCTTAGTCTGGCCTGTGTTGTCTCCTGACAGACACCGCTGTTCCCCACCGGTCCATTACAGTCCACTTCCAATCCTGAGTTGTCGAAAGACAAGGAGCTTCGACATGTGGTGCCCAACTCGCACGGTGCCCCTGCGGCTGGTGCGGCACTGTATTGCTCTGATCGCACGTGGACCCACGTGGAGGCCGGGCAAGTTAGGGGAACAAGCAGGTTGTCTACAGGGCTGCACACCGTCTCTCTTTCCTCACCTGTTGATAATGTGTGAATACATGCATATATGTCATCATGTCACACGCATCACACAACATGACACATAATGCATATCATCATGTCATGTCACACACATCACATAACACGTAACACACGTCATCACGTCAAACACATCACATGATGCAACAAAACTCCACAAAACACATGTCCCACACATCATCACATGACGCAACAACATAACACATGTCATGTACATACACCAAACAACACCACACATTACACGTCATCATGTCACACACATCACACCACATCACACGTAACATTTGCCATCATGTCACACACATCACATGACACAACAACAACACACATAACACATGTCATGTACATACATCAAACAACACCACACAGAACACATGTCATCATGTCATACACATCACACAACACAGCACCACACATAACACGTCATCATGTCAAACACATAACACAACACAGCACCACACATAACACGTCATCATGTCAAACACATAACACAACAAGCACCACACATAACACGTCATCATGTCAAACACATAACACAACGCAGCACCACACATAACACGTCATCATGTCATACACATCACACAACACAGCACCACACATAACACGTCATCATGTCAAGCACATAACACAACACAGCACCACACATAACACGTCATCATATCGCACACATCAAACAACACCCCATGTAACACGTCATCATGTTACACACATCACACAACAACATCACACATAACACATGTCATCTACATACATCAAACAACACCACACATACACGTCATCATGTCAAACACATAACACAACACAGCACCACACATAACACGTCATCATATCGCACACATCACACAACACCCCATGTAACACGTCATCATGTTACACATATCACACAACAACATCACACATAACACGTCATCTACATACATCAAACAACACCACACAGAACACATGTCATCATGTCACACACATCACATAACACAACATCACATATAACACAGTCATCATGTCATGTCACACACATCATACAACAACACCACATGTAACACATATCATCATGTCACACACATCACACAACAAAACATCACACATAACACATCATCATGTCACACACATCACACAACATCACATGTAACACATGTCATCATGTCACACACATCACAACACCATAACACACACCATTATGTCATATCACACACATAACACATGTCATGTACATACACCAACACATGACACAACACCACACAGAACAACAACATTAACAATAACAACAACAACACACATAACACATATTACATCACACACATCGCACAACACAACAACACCATACATAACATATGTCATCATGTCATGTCACACACATCACACAACAACACCACACATAACACTGGAATCAGTTACCTCGCTCTCTTAGATACTCACCCTCTCTGTCCACATTCAAACGCTCCCTCAAAACTCACCTGTTTCCCAAAACTGGTAATCTCTGCCCCCTTCCCCCCATGTAATGTAATGGTGACATTATAGTGTCTTAGTGTCAATGTGTCATTGTATTTGCATGTCATGCTGTGTGTGTGTTTGTGTGTGTGTGTGTGTGTTTGTGTGTGTGTGGGTGCTTCTGTGGGCGTGTGTGTGTGTGCTTGTGATTCTGGTTATATGTTTTGCCATTGTAAACGCCTAGGGCATTAATTTGATTAGGCGTACTAAATGTTCATAATAATAATAATAATAATAATGTCATCATGTCACACACATCACACAACACCACATATAACACGTTATCATGTCACACACACACCACACAACACAACAACACCACACACAACATATGTTATCACTTCATGTCACACACATCACACAACACAAAAAGAACCTAGACATAACACATGTCATCATGTATGTCATACAACATAACAATTTCCATATACCCCAAGTTAGCAAAGGGAAGACATACTACCACTCCACTCAACATTGTACATTAAAGTTGCCTACAAGATGTTAAGACTTTGGCATCGCCACAATTTGTTTGTATGTTGTTGTTGTTGTTAATGTAGTTGTTGCTGTTGTTGTTGTTATTGTTAATGTTGTTGTTGCTGTTGTTGTTAATGTTGTTGTTGCTGTTGTTGTTAATGTTGTTGCTGCTGTTGTTGTTGTTGTTGTTGTTCGTTTGTTTTTCTACATTAAGGTGACTCTGTCTTTACTGCAACTTACCTGAACCCAGGTCTGTTTTCATCACCATCATTATAATCATCACCACACTCCACTTGGTCGCCATTTTGACTGAACCTGCACACACACACATATAAAATAAAAAAGTTTACGTATAAAAAAGAACAAATTCATAATCCAAAACAAATAAACGAGTTCGAAATATAAAAGAAAATTATTTAAGTATTCAAGTAAGTGTATCAATTCAGCAGGTTTACCAAGTGTTATGACTTTGAATGGATGATGAACTTAAGTATATTTAACCAACAGAATTAAGAAAAAAAACAAAACATTTCCATGTGTCAAATAAATTTTAGAATAAAAGAACAGAAAGAAACAAAGAAAGAAAAATGCAAGAAAGAAAGACAGTAGGAAAGAAAATCTGAGTGATTTTTAAATGAAAAGAATTGATACAGCAACCAATTTTTAAATATACACTTCTAAGTTTACTTAGTTATCATACATGTGCTGTTTCTAGATGTAGTTAAAAAGTACTGTTTCTATATAAATAGTTATGATTTAAGTACTGTTTCTGTGAATTGTTATCATTTAAGTACTGTTTCTATGAACTGTTGATGTTAAGATTTAAGTAGTTTCTATAAATAGTAAAGATTTAAGTATTGTTTCTACAAATTGTTATAATTCAAGTACTGTTTTTATGAATTGTTATAAGTACTGTTTTTATGAATTGTTATAAGTACTATTTCCATGAATTGATATGATTTAAGTCTTGTTTTTATAACATGTTACAAGGTAAGTACTGGGTCTATAAATTGCTATGATTTAAGTACTGTTTCTGTAAATAGTTATGATTTAAGTATTGTTTCTCCAAATGTTATGATTTAAGTATTGTTTCTATGAATTGTTATAAGTACTGTTTCTATAAATTGTTATAAGTACTGCTCCATAATTTGTCATGATTTAATTTTTATAAATTGTTATGAATTAAGTACTGCTTACATAAATTGTTATGATTTAAGTACTATTTCTACAAATAGTTACAATTTAAATACTGTTTCTATGAACTGTTATGATTTATGTGCAATTTTCATAAGACAGTAACATGGTTGTCAATGTATCATGTTAACACCAACTGGTTGTGTGAAATATATCTGAAGTATATGAAACAGCAACAAAAAATATCTATGCATGTCATGCTCACCATGTGATGTACTAACACACACAGTAATGCAAAATAAAATACACTTTAATTCATTCTGACATTTGGACACAAAAACAAAAAAACAAAAACCCAAAATTAAAAAAATCCAATATAATGCAATGAAAATAAAACATTGTTAAATGCTGATTCACATTCATAACATGTGGGTTGTTGTTGTTGATGGTGGTGGTGATGGTGGTGGTTTTGGTGACCTGTGTGGGGAGGGGTGTGGAGTGTGGGTGAATCAGTGTGTGGTTTTGTTGTTGTCATCACCGTTGTTGTTTTCATTAATACTGAAGCACTGGTGCTTGGTGTGAGTTTGGTTCCTCCTAGATCTACTGGGTTTGATTCCCGGAGGAGGTCAAATTTCTACTTTATAAAAAAAAAAAAAAAAAAAAAAAAGTGGCGACAGCAGAGATGGCATCGAGGAGTCATGACCTGGATGCGCCCTTAGAGTGTCAGGAGTTAAGGGCTGAAATACTTGCTTGACGGGGGTTTCTCCTCTGAGGACCTTCTGCTGTCTGGCTCTCCCCAGCGTTTCTTACTACTGATTAATTTAGTCCTACTTGACCCTGCTGACGACAAGACGGGTGCAGAAGATGTCAGCACTGACTAAGCCCGCAGATTATTTTCAAATAAGCCGATTTAACCTGAATTTTCTGCAACTTATCAAACATTGTAACATGATCGTCTCACGCGCTGACATAAATTTACCTCAACCGATACGTCAAACTGCTCTAGTTGAAAGCAGAATCCCTCGGTCGCTCGACCTAGCCTGATCTTATCTGCTGTGCTCCAATTTCTTCCAAGACAAGATGCAATGATACAAGTAGCATGAACTCGGTCAGTGCGCTCAATGCTCGAGTCAATCCCAATTGTCTTTACAAGTTCTCTGTTTCGAGTTACTTCAAAACTATGCTCAATAAAGTCAATGACAACCTTACCTTGACAAAAAGACTGTCACCAGACAAATGAATGGGTTTGTCACAATCACAACTACGAAGTTTTCATTGCCACTGTACTCCTCATTTCCTCTCTCCGACTCTTCGATCAGTCTGGAACCGCCAAGTCACACCCTGTCGTCACAGACGCGCTTGAAGACGGAAACAGCCGACCAACGTCGGACTTTACCGAATATTGACGAATGCCACAGAGGCCTACCGCAGAACGAGAGTAATCCTCCTACCTGTCTCTGACTGCTCGGGTATACACAGGTGCGAATTATAAGCGAGTTGTCTGAGAGCTTATTCAAAAGGGATTCATCGCACACGAACTGTTCCGTATGAACTCCACCCAATTTGCCATCTAAGAGACTCAGACTCCTTGAGCCAGGGCAAAACTGTGCGCTGGCAAGGTCTTGGATTGGAGGCGAAAGAACGCGTGGGTGTTACTGGCCCAAACCTTTGTAGATTTCTGGAAGGGGTTTATTTATTGCCCTTAAATTATCCGTTTCCTCTGCATCTCATCATCACCATCATGTGCACTGCCGCATGGCGTTGGCGATCATGACCACCATATGAATCTATCCCTTGTCGCTGCAACTACATCCCACCCTCTCTGTCCTCAGCCACCCTGCAAGTGCGTCCAATATTTTCTCCCTGGGTCTACCTGGTGTCCTCTTTACCTCCAGTTTTCTTGTTGTGCTCTAATTCGCCTTTCCTCATAAAATGTCCTATTTGATGAATGATAAACACGGGAATCAATAAGTAGTAGGCCTATAACAAATGACTGTTTATTTCAGGAGTTCCGAGTTTTCCCAACTGCGTGTAGGCCTACTCGAATGCGTCTTGTGTTTGTCCACACTGCATAGGCGGTATGTTGCTGCACAGTCTGCATACTCCGTCTTCGGTGAGCATGCATGCTAAGTATTTTCAAGTTTTCATAAGTCAGCCACTGACATGACTCACAGGATCCTTAATCCTTTGATTCCCGCACCCTGTCCACCACTATCCTGCACTGTCAACCATGCTAGCAAAGCAAAAACTTAACCCTTTGATTCCTGCAGGATAGGGTGACGCAGGAAGCTGGTGGATAGGGTGAGGGAATCAAGGGTTAAGTTCAGGAAGCTGGTGGATAGGGTAAGGGAATCAAAGGGTTAAGTTCTTGCAGTTGGTGGATAGGGTGCGTGAGTCAAAGGGTTAATGTGCATTATCTGATATTCTCACACAAAGGGTTTAGGCAGTTTCAGTTTCAGTTTCAGTTTCTCAAGACGACGTCTCCGCGCTCGGAACGAATTCCATATGCACTAACGTCACAGGTGCCATGTGTATGGTAATCATGGCACAAGCCTTAAGCTTGCGCCCATGAGCTGGGCAGGTCCTGAGGCCCTACCTAGACTATGTTTTACCTAGTCTATATTTCATACCGGTATTTTATCAGCCTACCGCTGGAATAATCTTGGTTACATGTAAATGACATATGTATGTGTGTATATTTTTAGCCAATCGCCATGGAAGGTCTGCACACATGTTGACCTGA
>CM060311.1:82993004-82998004 GCA_030674185.1 Monoplex corrugatus | reverse complement strand
ATCACTATCATCGTCGTCGTTATCGTATTATTACAAATACTGTGCAAAGCAGAGCACTGCTACAGCATACAACTGATACCATCATCCGGATTGTCGACTAAAGGGAGACAAGCGTGCCATCCTTGTTTTCTGTGTTCTGTTTGTTAAGGGCAGACAACGGCACGGCTGGCGACAATGGATCATAAAGAGGATGAGACCCAGAAACAATGAATATTGATGATGATGACGATGACACAGCAACATTTAGCTGTATTCCTGGTCGCTAAGGAGCATAATTTTATAGACATACAGACGCATCACACACACACACACACACACACACACACACACACACAACACACACACACACACACACACACACACACATACACACACACACATACACACACACGCACACACACACACATTCACACACACTACACGCACACACACACACACACACACACACACACACACACACACACACACACACTCGCACGTACATTCACACACACACACACACACTCGCACGTACATTCACACATACATACACACACACACACATTCACACACACACACACAGTAACACACCACACACACACACACACACACACACACACATACACACACTCACAACACACACACACCCCACACACACACACACACACACACACCAAAACCACACACCACACCACACACACACACACACACACCACACACACACACACCACACACACACACCATCCACCACCTCACACACATACATACACACACACACACCACACACACACACACACACACAACACCCCACACACCACACACACACACACACACACACACACACACACACACTCACACACCACACACACACACACACACGCACACACACACACACATCTTTTTCAACACATATCACATGCAACCAACACGCACACACACAACACACAACTACACTTTCACACACATACACAATCACATACACACACTACAACACACACACACACACACAATACACAATCACACACACACACACACACACACACACACACACACACACACACACAATCCGAACACACACACACACACAACAAAAATATTTTCATTATAATGAATTGTTGATAGGGCTGCCAAACTGGGTGGCAAAGAGCTCACCAGATTCAAACAAAATACACTTTCTCTCTCATTGCATAGTGTTAATACCTAGTGACACCTATTTATGAAGCAGCTTCAGATAAACGAAAAAGTATGATAATGTTACATGACTTTGAAATTAGCAAAACACTTGAGCAGTTTCCTACCGACAGAATTATACAGTCCCTTATGTATAGGTGGAAACCTGATGCATTCAAAACAAAATACACCAAGAACATAGTGTGTCTGTGTGGAAAGAAGATAACACATAGTCATATTCTTTCTTGCGTTTGGGTAAAACGACATATTCCTACACTATCTACGAACACAGTTTCTGACATATTTGCCTCACCATCATTAACAGATGAATTTTTTGTTAGCCTGTCAAAAAGTCCTATAGCGAATTATCTCTAATACACCGTTATATAACTTGTTCGCTGTTGTGGTTAGCCAATTTCATTGTTTTAAATGGGTAATTACGGGTAACGTCATTTGTTAGTTTTTCCTTCCACTCCTCGACACAGTTGTTTTCTGGGCTTGTTTGTTTTTTTCTTCTGAAGATTGACTTTTTTCAAGTAGACTCTTAATTCCTCATCTATCCCCAGATTGCTTGTCATATTGGCAGATGTGATGCGTCTAGTGTGTCGGCTTCGGCCTGCACCGCTGGCTAGCACTGCTGTGCGAAAAGAAGAGCAAGGCGTAAGTCTCTTCCTGTCAGTACATAGCCTCTCCATCAGCAAGCCCTACGCTGTGCCTCCTCGTGGCGACAGGCGGTAACTGAGCACCTCACAGACTCAGGCTGAATCTCGTAGGACTCGAGAAGGTCTGCCCCCAGACGTGAGGCATGCAGGCCCACTGGCGTGTGGACACGCCCTGGTGCCCACGAACCAGATCCCCAAGCTATGGGTAAATAGCTCCACTGCCTTGTGGACATCTCGGGAGAGAGTAAGGCTAAGGGTGTTAACCCTAAAAAAGAAACCGATGGAAGGCAAGGGGAAACCACCATCGTAGTTTTTCCCCAGGAAAACCATGGACAGGAGAAAGAGAAAGAAGAAAGTTAACGACGTCAATAGGTGCTCCTGCGGAGCACCTTCGTCCGGTAGGGACTGTCAACCAGCTACTGCGACCAAAATTAAATTCAACACCAAAGTGGCAACATGGAATGTAAGAACAATGCTGCAGAAAGGTAAATTAGACAACATCAAAATGGAGATGGAAAGGCTTAACATTAGTATTTTAGGACTGGGGGAAGTGAGATGGAAGGGGGCAGGCATGATAACATCAGGGGAATATACAGTGATATACTCTGGTGGTAATTCACATGAAAGAGGAGTAGGCATCATAATGGACAAAGACAAATCAAAAGCAGTTAAGGGATACTGGGCAGTGTCTGACAGAGTTTTACTGGTTAAATTCGGAGGCAAACCTTTTGATATCAACATCATACAGGTGTATGCACCAACATCCGCAAGTACTCAGGAAGACATCGACAACTTCTACGAAGTTTTAGAGATGGCCAAGGTCCAATGTAAATCACAAGAAGTTACAGTCATAATGGGAGATTTTAATGCTAAAGTGGGACAGGATAGAGTGGAGGATATAGTTGGACCTCATGGCCTTGGTACACAAAATGAAAGGGGGGGGGGGGAAGCTTGTAGAATGGGCACAGATGAATGAGTTCATAGTAGGAAACACCGGGTTTGAGCAGCCTAACAGAAGAAAATGGACTTGGATGAGTCCAGGAGATAATACCAAAAATCAAATTGACTACATCCTGATCAACAAAAGATTTAGAAATTCTTTACTGTCAGCAAAAAGACTACCAGGCGCAGACTGCAACAGTGACTACAATCCGGTAGTGGGAAGGTTTAGGCTGAAATTGAGGAAAAGGAAACAGACCAAAAGCAACATCAAATTAAACCTTGGACTCTTAAAGTCAGATGAAATGATACGTCAAAAATTTAATGTACATGCTCAAAACAAATTCAGTGCTCTGGAAGACGTTGGTGACAGTGAGGAACAATGGACAAAGTTGAGAAGTTCTATAAATGAAGCTTGTGAAGAAATCCCTAAGGCAAATAGAAAAGCAAAAAACGAATTGGATGACTAATGAAATTTTGGACCTGATGGAGGAAAGGAGGAAGGCAAACAGAAACGAGGAGATATACAGGAAGATAAACAAAGAAATCAGGTACAGGTACAATGAAGCTAAGGAAGCTTGGCTGAACACAAAATGCAAAGAGATAGAAGAGCGACACAAAATGGATCCTCAGGGTATGTACAGACGAATTGAAGAAATTGTCCACAGGAAAAATACATGCACATCAACTGGTTGCTTAAAATCGAAAGATGGCACGCTTATCATGGAAAAAGACAAAATATTAGACAGATGGGGAGAGTACATTAAAGACCTTTTTGAGGATGACAGAAACGAAGAATACATTATAAAAAAGAACTTTGAAGGACCACCCATAATGAAAGATGAAGTTAGAGCAGCACTGAAAAAGATGAAACCAGGAAAAGCCCCAGGACCAGACAATATTACTACAGAGATGATTGAAGACCTGGAGGAATTTGGCATAGAAAAAATAACAGTCCTCCTAAATGAAATTTATGACACTGGAAAAATCCCCAAAGATATGTCAAAATCAATTTTCATTGCACTTCCAAAGAAGACAGGGGCTATAGAATGCGAACTCCATCGCACAATCAGTTTGATGAGTCATGTAACAAAAATCCTGTTAAGAATAATCATGATGAGGACAAGGAATAGAATCAAACGAGAAATAGCAGAAGAACAGTGTGGATTTGTGAAGGGGAAAGGAACTATTAATGCCATATACATCCTAAGAACTATCATAGAGAGGTCAATTGAGATGAATACGGATTTGTATTTATGCTTTGTTGACTATACCAAGGCTTTCGATCGGGTACGACATGATGAATTGATCAACCAACTGGAGAGACTCAATGTCGATGGAAAAGATCTACGAATAATCAGGAATATGTACTGGGAACAAACAGCTGCAATGAGAATAGAAAACAATATAAGCTCTTTTCAAAAGAGGAGTCAGACAGGGTTGTGTTTTGTCACCAGATCTGTTTTCACTATATAGCGAAAACATCATGAGAAACCTAGAAGAAGACCCTGAATTAAAGGTTGGAGGGAAAATGATAAACAACATTCGGTACGCAGATGACACCGTGCTAATTGCAGAAAATGAAAGGGACCTACAAAACCTTGTGAATATACTAGAAACAGAAAGCAAAGGTAAGGGGTTGGAACTAAACAGCACGAAGACTGAAGTCATGGTGATCAGTAAAAAGCATGAAATCCCCTCCTGCAAAGTAACAGCAAATGGCACAACCTTGACACAGGTTAATAAGTTAAAATACCTGGGAACGGTCATTTCATCAGACGGCAGATGCACATCGGAAATAGCTGGCAGAATCGGCCAAGCCAAAACAGCATTCAAGAAGATGACAAGCATTCTTACCAACAAGTGCCTATCAATTAACATCAGAAAGAGAGTCCTTGAATGTTATATAGAACCAATACTGTTGTACGGATGCGAGGCGTGGACAGTCAGAAGCAAAGCCAGAGCAGGATCGAGGCAGCCGAGATGTGGTTTCTAAGAAGAATGTTGAGAGTTCCATGGACAGCAAAGAAAACAAACGAGACAGTCTTGATGGAGACAGACACAAGTAGATCACTCATAAGGAAGATTAGGAAAAGACAACCAACATTTATAGGTCATTTTATGAGGAAGGGGATTTGGAGCACCTGGTCACAACGGGAAAGCTGGAGGGAAAGAGAACACAAGGTAGACCCAGGGAGAAAATGCTGGACGGACTTGCAGAGTGGCTGGGGACGAAGAGAGTGGGGGAGA
>CM060311.1:82980504-82985504 GCA_030674185.1 Monoplex corrugatus | reverse complement strand
GCTTGTGACATCTTTGAACATAATGGCAATGAATACCTGGTCACGGTCGATCACTACTCTGATTTCTTTGAGATTGATCGGTTACAAACAAGAGAATCCAAAGAGGTCATCATCTGTCTGAAAAGACACTTGGCAAGACACGGAATACCAGAACGCCTGACAACAGACTGTGGAACTCAATTCACATCAAACCAGTTTGGAAAGTTCAGAAAAACATATGGGTTTGAACACGTAACAAGCTCACCACACTACCTCAGTCCAATGGAAAAGCAGAGAGCGCGGTGAAGGCTGCAAAGACGTGCATGAAGAAAGCAGAACACAACAATCAAGATCCCTTCCTCGCTTTACTTGAGCTGAGAAACATCCCGACAGAGACTGTAAACAGTTCGCCTGCTCAGAGACTGTTCGGCAGAAGAACACGAACACAAGTGCCGACGTCAAAGACATTACTCCAACCTACAGTTGTACCAATCAAGAAAGAACTTGAGAAAAGGAAACTGAAGCAAGCGCACTACTACAACAGAAGCGCCGTAGAGCTGACAGAACTGAGTCCGGGACAGATTGTGAAATTCCAACCTCCAGGATCCAAAAAGTGGATCAACGCCAAAGTAGACCAACAGGTGAACATCAGGTCATACAACATTCGGAACGTCAGTACAGAAGGAATCGTCGTCAGCTACGAGACACAACAGAAACGGAGCTTCAACAGACAATCAACCCTCAACGACTTGTCCAGAGAAGGATGATCTCTGGAAGACATCCAGGAAAGCGACATATCAGGCAAGCAACAGCAAATCATCATTCCATCAAAACAGATGCTGGAAGATAACAAGAAAACTGGAACTGGAACAGATGTCAGGACGCCAGCATTGTCTGTCCGTGAGAACTCATATGAACAGTCACCAGTCATCAAAATGTCTGAGACAACCAGCATCAAGGAGCCAGATGAAGTTATCAAACAAACAAGGACAGGACAACCCGAACCAGTTAGTTCTCCTTACAGAACAAGATCTGGAAGACAAAGCAAAAGGCCAGATTTCCTGAAATATGAATGAAACTGAAGACTCTACCACAATCAGATAAACTGAAAGCATTGCGAAATATGGACATCATGATGATGATGGATAGTATAATGATCAGAGATAAAATGAGGTAAATGAATGATTGGGCCCTGTGCGTGAGAATGAGTGTTTGTTAAGTTAATGTTGTGATAAAGGTAGGAAACACATTTATTTCGTATGGACTGAAGATAGGAAAAATGATTAATTGATTTTGTTTCCTTAAAGAAAGGGAGATGTGACGTGTGTTGATAGTAAACAGCGTGCGGATAACAGCACGGCATGATATTCGTTTAAATGATAACTGATTGTTGTTCACTGTGAAATGTATATATACTGTAGTCAGTTGAGAATCAGACAGCGACGAGTAAAGAAGTTGGCTGTAGAAAGAACGAAACAGCCTCCATCAAGACTGTCTCGTTTGATTTCTTTGCTGTCCAGGAACTCTCAACATTCTTCTTAGAAACCACATCTCGGCTGCCTCAGACTTGTTCTGACTTTGCGTGTTGACTGTCCACGCCTCACAACCGCATAACATCATCAGTTCTATGTAACATTGAAGAACTCTATTCCTGATGTTAATTGATAGGCATTTGTTGGTAAGAATGCATTTCATCTTCTTGAATGCTGTTTTGGCTTGGCCGATTCTGCTGGTTATTTTTGATGTGCATCTGCCGTCTGGTGAAATGACAGTTGCCAGATATTTAAACTTATCAACCTGTTCAAAGTTGTGCCGTTTGCTGTTGTTTTGCAATGAGGGATTTCATTTGTTGTTTTTTTTACTGATTACCATGATTTCCGTCTTCTTGCTATTTAGCCCCAACCCTTTATTTTTGCTTTCTATTTCTGTTATATTCACAAGGTTTTGTAGGTCCTTTTCGCTTTCTGCAATTAGCACATGGCATCAGTGGCGTCACCGCTGAGAAACTGAAAAAGTTCTTGAACACGAAGTTTGATGCTGAAGTGTCCCACTCACTGAACCACACAGCAGACAAGCCGCTAGCCTGTGTGTCACACAAAATGGTGTGAAATACGAGCCTCCCCCTGCTGCCGCCAGGACGGGGTTAGCTTCTTGTCTGTCCCCGCTCACTCTCCTGTAGAGCCGTTAACTGACTGTCGGCCACACAGAGCAGCGGTCTTTTCCTTAGCACCTGTCACTGTTACCTGGGCCAGTCGTCAGTCCCATAGTCGTTCAGTCCTCCACAATAGTACTAGGTATACAGTCCAATACAACGGTGGCCACAACGGCAGCGTTTGTCAGCGTGCTGTATCGTGTATAGAGTCTAGTAGTGGGCCTTGGGGGTGTCTGTTACAGGCCTCGTGCTGTCGCGGGAAGTTAGAGCTCGGCAGCTCTCTCCCTGTGTCTGTACTGTGCGTGTGACTATGACTGCAGGAGTATACGCACACACACAGACAGATCTTACCTGTAAACAGCGTCGTATCACCTGCATTCCACGCTGTCAAATCAGCTTTTGTTGGGTCATAAGCTGGCCGTTTTGACACCGAGTGAAACTTGTGCCAACAAACTGTGGTGATTTTCAGAGGAAAGTGCACGAGCTGTGAACGTGCTGTGTGCTGTTTTGTTGTTGTTGTGTGTGGGGTAGCGTAAAGTGTGTGGCCGTGCCTCAGGGCTATCGGCGCCATAGAACGCTGTGCGCGTGAAGGTGGGTGAGCGTTGACACCGCTTGGTCGTTACCTGTGCATGCCACGGACTGTAGTACTCTAACAGCGTGAGTAGCCAACCAACCTTGGGGTGACACACAAGCTGATCGCTGTTGAATCTTGACGGCAGTGATTGGATTTCCTTTCGACCGTACTGCGGACTGTATTTCCAATCTCTGGTCTATCCACTTGGGGTTTTACTTTGAGGTTTGAGTGTGGCGATCTGCGGCTACAGTGGCAGTTCATTCTGTGTGTGTTAGTCATCGTGTCTGTTCACGACAGTTGTGTTGGTGTGTCTGTGTACAATTTGTTGGTCAGCTCGTTGTGAGTGTTTGTGTTGGTGGTTGTGTAGACCTACAGCGTTTCATGGGAGATTTGTAGATGACATGGATTACTCAACGACGCGGTGGATACCTTCCAGAGAGCAGACAGGTTTGTGAATAGTCGATGAAGGTGTGAGTATAGCAGTGAGTGAGACATCATGGAGCAGGCTATTCACACCATCAGTAACAGACGTTGTGTTGTGCTTGTGTGGGAAAAAACATCAGTGTCCGCATGTAAGGCTCCTGGACATCGGCCAGAAAGGATAACTGGAAACTGGAACCGGAAATCTGTCGTCTGATATGACAGGTGAGTTGTCAACTTCGCACCATTCAACTCGCGTACCGACATAGGCCACAGAGCTGATTGGTAATTTAATCTTATAATATACAGGTGTTGATGGTGTGTGTGAATTGATTTCTAAAGTCATCAACTAATCCCTGTTTTGCTTGAGTTGGTTGTGGGGAATTTGAACGGTGTAATCTGTTCATACTGCAGTTAGAGATACCCAAGTAGTAATGCCAGAAGTTTGAACAGATACCCTGGTTTTGTATCAGACAATTGGAAGGGGATTTAGGATTCATAACCCCAGGTTGGTTCCTCCATTTACCTAAAGATGTATACATGTACACACACACACACACACACACACACACACACACACACACACCACACACACCCCACACACACACACACACACACACAACCACACACACAACCACACACACTCAGTTTGGATTCCACAAAGTTCTCTGACGATTTAGATATTTTGGTCCCCTCATCAGGTTGCCTAAATATTGGTTGGTCTAAAACAAATGCAATTGCCTGCGTTCAAGCAAACAAGACCAGAAGAAGAAGAAAAAAGACACGAAAATAGAATCAGAACGCGTATTTAATACTACCAGACAAGACAGGCACAAATTTTTGGCATACTGGCCTTTGTCAAGCGTAAACGTAAGAATAGGCCTAAACACCAAATACAAAAATTAGGGGAAAAAAGGCCCTGCTGCTTAATCCAGTGGGAGAAAAGACGAATTAGTCTGTTGATAGGGCCGAGGACTCAAGATCTCATATCTCAAGTTTGATCCAGCCCACAACATTAAAAAGTGCGTAATATTTCTGGTGGTGTCAGCATAGTGTCCCCTGTACCGCCGCCCCCCCCCCCCCCCCACACACACATTAAAAAGTGCGTGATATTTCTGGGGGTGTCAGCATAGTGTCCCCTGTACCCGCCCCCCTAACCTCCCCATCCCCCCTTTTATTTCAAAACCTTGCGAGTGCATCCGGTGCAGAGGGCTTTGCATAGGCTCAGTGTCTGTATAGTCAGAAAATCTTGTCAGATAATCGATGTGGCAGATTAGGGTGGAGTGGATGTGGAGTTGTTGGAGTACGATAAATCCGTCATGATCACACTCTAGACTCCCTAACCCGTTCACTCCCGCATCCTATGCACCAACTGCAAAAACTTAACCCTTTGATTCCCTCACCCTATCCACCAGCTTCCTGCAGGAAGCTGGTGGATAGGGTGAAGGAATCAAAGGGTTATGTTTTTGCTTTGCCAGCATGGTTGGCAATGCAGGATGCTGGTGGAAAAGGTGCGGGAGTTGGGAGTTCGTCCGTTCGTTCAGGTTTAACCATTTGAGTCCCGCACCCTAGGCCTATCTTCCAACTGCAGAAACTTAATCCTTTGACTCCCTCACCCATTCCACCAGCTTCCTGCAAGAAGCTGGTGGATAGGGTAAGGGAATAAAAATGTTGTTTTTGGTTTGTTTGCATGGTTGACAATGCAGGATGCTGATGGACAGGGTGCGGGAGTCAAAAGGTTTTTAAGTCCTACCACACACTAGTGGCTATCAGGACTAGCCATAAAAAGAAAAGAGTTGAAAGGAGTGTTAAAAAATATTATGTCCATCTCTTCAGTAAGCAGATCAACCCCCCCCCCCCCCCAAAAAAAAAAAA
>CM060311.1:82965504-82978004 GCA_030674185.1 Monoplex corrugatus | reverse complement strand
CTCTTCTTCTTCTTCTTCATATTATTATTATGATTACTATTATTACCACTAGTACTGCTGCTCATGTTCAAGTTCATATTACTTATAACCCAGCCGACTAATTGAGCCATATCAGGGCTAACGCCACATCAAAAACAATAACCAGATTAAGATAGAAGACTACAGTTAAAAACCATGCTCATTGTTAAATTAAAGTACGATTGCTGTGACCACTACTACTACTACTGCTATTACTGCTACTACTACTTCTACTACTACTACTACTACTACTACTGTGCTATTGCTACTGCTACTATTATTACTACTATTACTACATGTACTATGTTGCTGCTGCTGCTTTCAGTCATAAAAGATGGTGTGGGAAGTGCATACATTGTGAAACTGGTTGAACTGTGACTCCTGCAACCTTTCCATCCAGCATCCAGCATCGTCAACCATGCTGGCAAAGCAAAAACTTAATCCTTTGACTCCCTCACCCTATCGATTCGAAGCTACTTAAAGTTTGAACCCTTAGGGTGGTTTAACCCTTGACTCCTCACCCTATCCACCAGCTTTAACCCTTTGACTGCCTCATCAAATTTTCGCAATTGTGGGATAAGGTGCAAGAGTCAAAGGGTTAAATCTATGAATCTGGAAATGGTTCAGCTTGACCTGTTGCCATTGTCTGGGCATTGTTTGAGAAATGTGAACATGTTGAAGTTACACATGACCTTCATTTGCTGTGGTCTCAGACAAAGCTTAGGGTTTTACATCTGAATGAGGTCTGGCTTTGCATTGCAAAGTACTTGATGATTTGTCTCTTCTGGTGGATAACCTGTGTGTGGTGAGGGTTCTGGATCAGCCCACTTTATCTCCTTCGGTTTACAGTTACTTAACAGTTTGCTTTATATTGATAATAACTATCATGAGGGATCCACATCTCAAGAAAAATTCTATTTGAAATGCCAATGGTATTAGGCATAATTTGTATTCTCTTTCTTATGTCTGATCCTTTCTGTGTCTGTTCCCTGAAATTTTCAGCGCTTGTCTTTTCCTCTCTGTCTCTGTCTCTCTGTCTGTCTGTCTGTCTGTCTGTCTGTCTTCTCTCTCTCTCTCTCTCGATCTATCCATCCATCCATCTATAGATCTGTCTGTCTGTCTGTCTTTTCTCTCTGTCTCTGTTTCTCTTTCTCTGTGTGTGTCTCTCTCTGTCAGTCTGTCTGTCCTGTGTCTGTCTTCTTCTCTCTGTGTCTGTCTCTCTGTCTCTGTCTCTGACTGACTGTCTGTCTGTCTGTCTGTCTCTCTGTCTGTCTGTCTCTGTCTCTCTGTGTGGAGTGAATTCAACTTCACCAGGGCTCAACACTACTTTTGGCTGTGCTGACAATTAGGAAACTTACTGTAATTTTGTCTTGCCAGTCAAGTCAGTCCATCAACCATGGGATGTGACACATAACTACAAACTAGTGCACCATACAAAGATGGACTATTTGTGTCAGTTGTGGTGAAGCTATACTTTCACGGTATGCTGCCAGTGCAGAAAAAAACAAAAACAAAAACAAACAAAAAACGGGGGTTCAAAGTTCATAACATGGCTGGACTGGTCATGGTGACAGCTTTGCTTTTCTTCCTCCTCGTGTCAAGTATTGAACCTAATCCCGGAGCAGCAGTGACAAATCTTAACCCTTTGACTCCCGCACCCTGTCCACCACCTTCCTGCATCATCAACCATACTCAGTTCATCTCATCTGTCGGCATGGCCGGGTGCGATGTTAGCCGCTGCAGTCAATGACACCGACAGGGTTAAATCCTCAGGACTCCCATTTGTTCCGGTCTTCGCTGGCCCTGCTGACTTCATGGATTCTCATGCCGCTGGATTCGGTGATGTTGCCAATGAAAGAAGGTAGCGGTCTGCCTCTTTTTCGTTTTGCCTCTGCCTTGAAAGACGGTCTTCATAAGTTTAGTCTCCTGGTTTCGTAGCGCATGCTAACAAAGCAAAAACTTAACCCTTTGACTCCCTCATCCTATCCACCAGGGACTCCCTCATCCTATCACCAGAAGCGTGGAGGGTAGGAGTCAAGGTTAGTTTGCAGTTGGATAGGGTGAGGGAGTCAAAGGGTTAAGTTTTTGCAGTTGGTTGATAGGGTACGGGAGTCAAAGGGTTAACAAAACGGCGAAGAAATGTGTTGTCTCACACACATCAGAGACAGAGAAACTGACGTTTGTGCTGCAATGCCCACACAAGAAATAGCAAATATGCCAACAGGCAGTGAAAGAGAAGGCCGTCTTTCTCAGGCTGTGGAAACAATGGCCAGAATTGTCAAAACCTCCAAATCCAAATCAAGTGTAACTGCCCGTGCTTAAGCAAACAGGAACCAGAAAAAAAAAAAAACACGAAAGAAGAACAAGAACGCGTATTTAATACAACAAGACAACACAGGCGCAAATTTTCGACCAACTGGCCTTTGTCAAGCGTAAGATTGCAAACAAACAAACACCAGATACAAAAATTAGGAGAAAAAGACTGAAACTTCCCTGTTGCTGGGTCCAGTGTGAAAAAAGCCTCCAGACATTGCAACAGGCTGTATCAGCGCATATTGAGGGAAAAACTGGAGGTAATGGAAAACAAGTTAAGCTTTTGACTCCCACTGCATGTCCACCAGCATCCTGCGCTGTCAACCATGCAAACAAAGCGAAAACTTAACCTTTTGACTCTCTCACCTGTCCACCCCATCGCTGATCCCCTTGCTTCACTGTCAACACATGCAAGCAGTAAGCAACAAGGTTTAAACCCTTTGACTCCCTCATCCTAGCAACCAGCTTACTTCAGGAAGCTGTTGGATAGGATGAGGGAGTCAAAAGGTTAAGTTTTTGCAGTTGCTGGATACGGTGTGGGAGTCAAAGGGTTAATGTGCTATTATGAATCAGCTCTCCGACAAGTGTGACGATTCGCAGTGTGACGTCGACGCAGTGCACGAGATACGCGGTACCATGAAGGAAGAGAACTATGTCCTGAAAATAGTGAAATACCAGATTGACTCCCTGCCACAGAGAATCAAAGTCGTAGGAAGTCTTTTTTTTATATCTTTTTTTTTTTTTTTTATATATTTATATATCAAAACTGTGGGCGGACTGCGAGAGAAAGGTGCAGGACATTATGAAGCATGAATTAAATTAAACGTCAGTGACAATATTCTCATCGAACGTGCACACACAGATAAGCCATCATTATAAAATTCCAGTCCTTTAAACAAATTAATAGAACTGGTTCTAAGTCATGAAAAAAAAAACGCATCATTAATTCAAACATTTATGTTAGTGAAGACTTTTCCCGCTCAATCAGAAACAAAAGATAAATAAAAATAAAAAAAACCCTACAACTGCTCTTACGATCTCTGCATGAGGATGATAAACGAGCTTATCTCAGGTTTGACAAAGTTGTTTGTGATGGCATATACATGTATTTTTAATTGATTCTTCGCATGATCATATTCTCGTGCTGAAATTATCAAAGGGTTTGCATGGTGGAGATAATGACATTATACTCGTGGTAGGATATGTGCCCCCATGTAGAGTCTACGCTATTCAAACATGGGATTCACTGTGTCATTTAAATGAAATGGAAATGTGTTGTGCGATGTCGTGGATAATAATAGAAATTGTGAAATTCTGATGTGTGGAGATCTGAATTCCGAATTCCAAAACAGTGAATTATCAGATTAATACTGTCAGCACATTTGCTGTTTTCGAATGAGACTCAGAAAAAAAGATAGAACACTTTATGTACAACATGGTAGAGTGTCTGAGCATGATATCTTAAATGGATTTGGAACCAGTATGATTGTTTTTTTGTGTCTGTTTTGACTTAATGATACTGAATGGATTCTGTGACGTAAATACGTCATGTAAATATATGTACACTATATCTCCCAGTGGTAACAGCGTTGTGGATTATTGTTTAGCTTCACATGCATTGTCTGGTATTATATCAGATCTCTGTGTAGGTGAAAGAACAGAATTGAGTCTTCATATATGCCCATCCATGTCATGTTAAACTCTAAAGTAGCACAGGAATCATCATCGTCATCATGTGGCCTGCCGCATGGCATTGGCGATCATGGCCCTCCATATGTATCTATCCCTTGTTGCCGCAAGCACATCTTACACCCTCTCTGTCCTCAGCCACTCTGCAAGTCCGTCCAATATTTTCTCCCTGGGTCTACCTGGTACTCTCTTTCCCTCCAGCTTTCCTGTTGTGACCAGGTGCTCTATTTCCCCTTTCTTCATAAAATGACCTATAATGTTGCCTGTCTTTTCCTAATCTTCCTTATGAATGACCTTCTTATGTCTGCCTCCATCAAGACTGTCTCGGGAATAATCAACTAAAAAGGCATCAATTGAAAAAAAAAATTGGAGTGATGAGAAAAAGGATGAGTTTTATAATATATTTCAGCTGCCAATTTCACAGACACATCAGAAGAAGCAAACCAGCTGGTTGATATGGACATAGGTTTGGCTGTCCAAAAGTTCACAGACAGTATGATCAAGGTAACGAAATATATGAGTAGAAAAACAGGGGCTAGCTGAAGATTGAAGGATATGTCTACATGGTTTGATTATGATTGTCTGTGCAAGAAGAGAACTGCCAGACGATTATTACAGAAATATTGTAGAAGTAAAGACGACAGGGATAAAGATTGTCACAGGAAAGAAAAGAGGAGAATATAAACAGGTTTTGAAGTCTATGCAAATTCAGAATTTTAATTTGCTGACTTCAGTAGACAATCCAAAATAGTTCTGGTCGGAAATAAAGAAACGCAGACGTAAAGTGATGCATTCTAGTGAAATTTTAAGAGTGGAGGTTTGATCACTTTAGAACCATACTGAATGCAAGGGTGGAAGTAGAAGTAATCCAAGAAGGTTCGTTGTCAGGCCAAAACACTAAGGATGATTTATTAGTTGCTGTTATAAACAGAGTCAGAAGTAAGAGTCAATTAGAAATCTAAAAAGCAGCGAAGCAGCAGGACGAGATGGTATTCTAAACGAAATGTTGAATATTTCGGAGGACATTATTCTTCCCTTCTTAGATATATACATACATATATATATATATAAGATACACACACACACACACACACACACACACACACACAATATATATATATATATATATATATATATATAATATATATATATATATATATATACTAATTCCATGTTCGACAAAGGCATTTATCCTGTAGAATGGACATATCTGTTATCGTGCCATTGCATAAAAAAAGGAAATGTACAGACGACCCAGATAATTGTACAGGAATACTCCTGATGAACACATCGTGTACGATGTTTACCTGGGTATTAAACAAATAAACCTTATCAGTTTCGTCTGAGGCAAATGATAACATAGACGAGAGTCAAGCTGGATTTCGCAGAAATTGCTCAACTGTTGTTGAACTTGTTTTTACACTCTTGGTTGTGTACAGAAATAATCGTCCCAGAATATCAAATTGTACATTGCATATATATATATAGAGAGAGATTTTTGCAATGCTTATGACAGTGCAAAACGTCCCATTTTATGGTCTGTTTTATTACAGACTGGCATTCAAGATAAAATGGTCACTATTTTGAAGCATGCAATGGTCACTATGTTAAAGCTTGTGTAGAAGTCATGATGAATTTTCAGACTTTTTTGAATGCATGCAAGGTTGATACAAGGTTGAGTGGCAAACATGGTATTTGTCTCTCACCGATAGAAAGAGAACTGTTTATTGTGCTTTTTTTGCCGATGATATCATCTTATCATTGGTATATTCTGTTGTTGGCTTGAAATCGGAAAGATTGTGAATAAACGTTAATCTTGAAAAGACAGAAGTTGTGGTTTTTACATGTAGAGAAGGGGGCTACCCTTCATCAAAGGAAAAATGGTTTTATGGGTGTGAGAAACGAGATGTTGTAGATTCTTATAAATACCTTGGTATAACCATGTCAATAAAACTGAGCTGGAATTTGCCATTGACGATGGGATAACTCGTGCAAGGAAAGGTGTTGTGGAATTGTTAAAGCTTCTTTCTTTCAAAGTTGCACTGTAATTCTGTGAAAGTGTTCTGTAAGCATTTTGATGCCCAGATTGCACCAGTGTTATTGTATAAGTCAGTGATATGGGGATATACCAAATATGGGTCATTGGAATAAGTACACCTGTTCGCTTGCAAGAGATTCTGAAGGTTTCATTAAGAGCTTCATTTGGTCTACGCGGAGGTGGGAAGACATTCACTGTACATGTATACATTCTGCTGTTAGTTGTATTATTACACATTGGTTCAGACTATTAAAACAGCACAAGTACTCAAAATGTGTGTATAATATGTTATTAGAAATTACTAAAGTAGGTCATCAAGTACAAAATTTGCTACATATGCTAAATGTATTTTATCATGTTTGGCTGTTTGGTGGCATTGGAAACAAGAAGGCGTTTTTACAAGAATCTAAGCGTAGATTATGAGATTGTTTCTGTCAAAAATGGTTTTCACATCTTGAAAATCATCAGATACATATGTAACGTATACAGTGAGTATAAAAGTTGTCTTGAAAAAGAAAAATGTATTGAATCCAACAGTATGATCAAGTACAGAACAGCCCTCTCACGATTTCGAATCAGGGTCTCGGAAATAAATTGTCATAGATTCAAGTATTCTCCCGCTCTTGACAAAAGATGTGCATTTTGTTTGTCTGAACCGGAAGACGAGGTCCACGTCATGTCTCTGTCCTCAATAATATATACTGATCTGAGAACCAAGTTTCTGAATATCAGTCATACTATACCGTTTCTATATAGCTAAACTGATTACTAGTGAAAATGAGGATGTCATTTTTAACTGCAATGAATTCATTAATTTCATGTTACATAAACGGCACAAGTTACTGGGTGACCTACCTAGCTAAATTGCTGTTTTGTCTAATCATGCAGAACTTGGAAAGAGAAATATGATCGCATACAAGTTTGTGAATGATTATGAAAGCTGAATGTGGCGTGAGTGTGTTGCGTGCCCTTACGTGTGTGTTTACTCAGTACTGATTAAGGCATGATTCAATTCTTTAATGGTGTTGGTTTCAATACGATGTTTGTCTATAGCTTTGATATTTGATGTATTGTAGTTACCTAATCTTTGTGCGTTTGTAATTAACTGCTGTAACCCTTATTGTCAGGGGCTATCGGCCTTATACAACAAATTTCGTGTTCGTGTTTGTTCATATCTCTGTCTGTCTGTCTGTCTGTCTCTCTCTCCCCTCCCCTCTCTCTCTCTTTCTCTCTGTCTGTCTCTCTGTCTGTCTCTGTCTCTCTGTCTGTCCGTCTCTCTCCTCTCTCTCTCTCTCTTTCTCTCTGTCTGTCTACAGGTATATTATCTGTCTGTCTGTCTCACTGTCTGTCTATCTCTGCCTCACTCTCTCTCTTTCTCTCTGCTCTCTCTCTCTCTCGCTCTGTCTCTGTGTGTGTCTCTCTCTCTCTGTCTCTCTGTCTCTGTCTCAGTCTCTCTCTCTCTCTCTCTTCCCCAGTGATGTCAGCTACAATGCAACTAGAGCGGAGGAGGGAGATGGGGAGGGGGAAGGGGAGGGGGAGACTAAGGAAGGTGGGCAGGTGGGCGGGACTGTGCTGGTGCACCAGAGAGTGTGCAATGTATTCGTTGGGTGTGAAGTGTCCGGAATGCAGTCCGGTTGTTTGCCATGCACAAAAACAGCAGCAAATGTTCTCACTGTTGCCAAAAATGGAGAGAGAGAGAGAAGTTGCCTGGCCATACCACCAGATCACCGAGCCTTGCCGTGATGATCCTATGCATAGAGCCGAAAGGCAGAAAAAAAAATCGCAAACCCACACAAAAGATGGGAGAACATTGTCAGACAGTCAACAAATATTTTATTGGGAAAAAAAAGGATTTCAGTAACTTCTAGATGGTTGCGAACAAAAAGAGAGAGAGAAGAGAAGAGAGAGAGAGAGAGAGAGAGAGAGAGAAGGGGAGAGAGATAGAGAGAGAGAGAGAGAGAGAGAGACAGAGACAGATATATATATATATATATATATGTATAAGAGAGAGAGAGAGAGTGAGAGAGAGAGAGAGAGAACTTAAAAACAAATAGAATCAAACCAACCCTTGAAAACACATTATTCAAGGATAGTAGCATTAGGTCTCACTGGACTCATCTCACACTTAGTCTTTGCTGCTCTACACACTCAACACACATATAATCATATATTAAAAAGCAGATGCACGAATGATAGCACATACAATAAGAAAGAGACGGGAGAGAGACAGAGAGGGAGAGAGAGAAGGAGAGAGAGAGCGAGAGAAAGAGAGAGAGAGAGAGAGACTGTGACCTGAAAGGACAAATATGTAATGAAATGTGTGTGTCTATGTGTGTGTGTGTGTGTGTGTGCGTGTGTGTGTGGAGTGAGAGAGAGAGAGAGAGTGTGTGTTGTGTGTGTGTGTGTGTGTGTGTGTGTGTGTGTGTGTGTGTGTGTGTGTGTGTGTGTGTGTGTGTCACTGTGTGTTTGTTCTACTGTTTGCATTTGTTGCTTGTTAAACATGAGCTGTAAAATGTTTAACTTAAGGAAAATGAATACCGTACAAAGTGCATTTTATACGCCTGTATGTATACAGAACATTGTTTGTAGCAATAATAATGATTTACTTTGTACAATGCTTCATTTCTATTATGTCAATGTATGTGTAATGCTACCTTCGTACAAAGATTTAACTGTACAATATATATAATATTCGCTCTGTGTGTGTAATGCATCTGGCCCGCAGACATTGAGGACAAAGTCACCAGGAAGAACTATTAGTGGGAAAAAATAAAGGTGAGGTGTATCCTGTTGTCACTGCTTGCTGTTGATCACTACACACCTGTCCACACCACCCATCACCACCACCAGCCCACCACCACCTCACCCACCATCACCATCATCGCTATTATCACCACCTCGACCCTCACACACTTTGGGTAACGGGGAACGCGTATTGTTGGAATAGAGACCTGTGAGGTGGGGAAGGTACTACAGCAGTTGTGAGTCGTGAGGCCTCAGTGTGTAGAACGTTGAGAGTCAGAGTGACCTGCGTCAGGTTTCCAACACAGCCAGCAGGTCATTCCTTTTCTGTGGTCCCCTTCACAGCAAATCAGAGATCTATGGAGTCTATAAAATATTCAGACAAATTGAATTACCTCTTTTTCACGTTTCCATAATCCTTTGACTCCCGCACCCTGTCTACCAACTGCAAAAACTCCCGCACCCTATCCACCAGCTTCCTGCCGGACACTGGTGGATAGGGTGAAAGTGTTAAAGGGTTACGTTTTTTGCTTTGTTGACATGAAATCCAAAACAAGTGATAGCTCGTGTTCAAGCAAACAGGAACGAGAAAAAACACGAAAAGAGAATAAGGACGCGTATTTAATACAACAAGACAAGACAGGCGCAAATTTTCGGCCAACTGGCCATTGTCAAGCGTAAGATCACAAACAAACAAACACCAGATACAAAAATTAGGAGTAACAGACTGAAACTTCCCTGCTGCTCGGTTCAGTGTGAGAAAAGGAATCTTGTTCTCTTTTCGTGTTTTTTTCTTGTTTTTGTTAACATGGTTGACGATAGCAGGATGCTGGTGGACAGAGCGTGGGAGTCAAAGGGTTATAAGGCACCAGACACTTACATGACTTACAGGAAACTTTAATTAAAGTGCATACCTTTGACTCCCCATGCCCAATCTTTCAACTGCAAAAAACTTAACTCTTTGACTCCCCCACCCTATCCACCAGTTTCCTACAGGAAGCTGATGGATGGGGTGAAGGGGTCAAAGGATTAATTCCTGAAGGAAGCTGATGGATAGGGTGAGGGGGTCATAGGATTCATTCCTGAAGGAGGCTGATGGATAGGGTGAGGGGGTCAAAGGATCAAGTTTTTGCTTTGCTAGCATGGTTGTCGTCAGTGCAGGATGCTGGTAGATAGAGTGCAGGAGTCAAAGGGTTAAGGGATCGATCACGATCAGGTCTGCACACACGGTGCCTTAAGGAGATCAGAAAAACCTCTTGCCAATTCACCCACCATGGGGGGGGGGGGGGGGATAAGTACCCAGGCGGATTGAACACAGGCCATCTGATTAGAAATCTGACGTCTTACCCGCGTCACCATCGCACCTGTCAAGTTTGTTTAGATCGGTGTGGGGTCAGGACCGGAGTCATTGTGTGTGTTTTCACACCTGTCCGGACGTTGTGATGGTTTGTAATCGGCCAGCCCCTCACACGTCTTGCCCCCCACCTGTAGCGCCAGGTAAAAGTACGTCTTGTCACAGCAGACAAACAGCTTGTAGTGTTTTTGTACCTGTCAAAGTATACTGTGTGTGGTCACTTTTCTCATAATGTAACCGTGTTTACAGTTATGGCTGATTTGCCCTCGGTCACACGTCGCTCGTGTCACCCACCGTCCCCTGGCCAATGGGGTGTGGAATGGATCATAATAAATCTCTCCTGAACCGCAGACCTTTCTATACTTACCTGCTGGTCTTGTCTCTGTCTCTGTCTCTTCCAGTGGTCTACACCCTAACTCATGTCTCGTCTCTGTCTCTTCCAAGGTCTACACCATAACTTTCTGTCTCTGTCTCTTCCAGTGGTCTACACATAACTTTCTGTCTCTGTCTCTTCCAATGGTCTACGCCATAACTTTCTGTCTCTGTCTCCTCCAATGGTCTACACCATAACTTTCTGTCTCTGTCTCTTCCAATGGTCTACACCATAACTTTCTGTCTCTCTCCAATGGTCTACACCATAACTTTCTGTCTCTGTCTCTTCCAGTGGTCTACACCATAACTTTCTGTCTCTGTCTCTTCCAATGGTCTACGTCACTACATCAGAAAGTTAGTTTTTTTGTTCTTTTATCTCTGTCTCCTCTAAAACTCTCTCTCTCTCCTACTCTCTGTCTGTCTGTCTCTGTCTCTCTCATGTCTCTCATCTGTCTGTCTGTCTTCTCTATGGATCTTTATCATAACTTTCTGTCTCCCTCCAAAGGTCTTTACCATTTTCTGTCTCTGTCTCCTCCAACGGTCTACATCATAACTTTCTGTCTCTGTCTCCTCCAATGGTCTACATCATAACTTTCTCTCTGTCTCTTCTGTCTCTCTCCAACGGTCTACACATAACTTCTCTGTCTCTGTTCTCTCCAATGGTCTACATCATAACTTTCTTCTTCTGTTCTGTCTCTGTCTCCTCCAACGGTCTACATCATAACTTTCTCTCTTCTGTTTCTTCTCTGTCTCCTCCAACGGTCTACATCATAACTTTCTCTTCTTTCTGTCTCTGTCTCTGTCTCCTCCAACGGTCTACATCATAACTTTCTGTCTCTGTCTCTGTCTCCTCCAACGGTCTACATCATAACTTTCTCTCTCTGTCTCTTCTCCAACTGTTTCTACATCATAACTTTCTTCTCTGTTCTCTGTCTCCTCCAACGGTCTACATCATAACTTTCTCTCTCTGTTCTGTCTCTGTCTCCTCCAACGGTCTACATCATAACTTCTCGTCTCTGTCTCTGTCTCTGTCTCCCAACGGTCTACATCATAACTTCTTCTGTCTTCTGTCTCTGTCTCTGTCTCTCCAACGGTCTACATCATAACTTCCTGTCTCTGTCTCTGTTCTGCCTCCAACGGTCTACATCATAACTTCCTGTCTCTGTCTCTGTTTCTCCTCCAACGGTCTACATCATAACTTCCTGTCTCTGTCTTCTCTGTCTCTTCTTCCAACGGTCTACATCATAACTTCCTGTCTCTGTCTCTGTCTCCTCCAACGGTCTACATCATAACTTCCTGTCTCTGTCTTCTTGTCTCTGTCTCTCCAACGGTCTACATCATAACTTCCTTCTCTGTCGTCTCTGTCTCCTCTCATTACTTGTCTCTGATGCTCCTCCAACGTCTACATCATAACTTCCTTCTGTTTCTCTGTCTCCTCCAACGGTCTACATCATAACTTCCTGTCTCTGTCTCTGTCTCTCTCCTCCAACGGTCTACATCATAACTTCCTGTCTCTGTCTCTGTCTCCCAACGGTCTACATCATAACTTCCTCTGCTGTCTCTGTCTCTGTCTCCCTCCAACGGTCTACATCATAACTTCCTGCTTCTCCTCAAGGGTTACATATAACTTCCTCTGTCTCTGTCTCCTCCAAGGTCTACATCATAACTTCCTCCTCTGTCTCTGTCTCCTCCAACGGTTACTCAACAGTCATAACTTCCTCTCTTCTGTCTCTGTCTCCTCCAACGGTCTACATCATAACTTCCTCTCTCTGTCTCTGTCTCTGTCTCTCCAACGGTCTACATCATAACTTCCTCTCTCTGTCTCTGTCTCCCCAACGGTCTACATCATAACTTCCTCTCTCTGTCTCTGTCTCTCTCCAACGGTCTACATCATAACTTCCTCTCTCTGTCTCTGTCTCCTCCAACGGTCTACATCATAACTTCCTGTCTCTGTCTCTCTCTTCTCCAACGGTC
>CM060311.1:82948004-82960504 GCA_030674185.1 Monoplex corrugatus | reverse complement strand
TCTTATTGTCACACTAAGTTGTGATATTTGTTGTGTATCATAATTGTTCGTTCGCCTTGTCACACAAAACAGTAACATTTCTGTGTTTCTTTAATTCGTTGTGTACAAGTGTTTGTGAATTTCTAGTGACTCTATAAATCTCTCAAGTCCTTTATGTGTTAGTTTTTTTTTCCGGTTTTAATTCTTACGGGCAGATTATTATCAAAAACAGTTCCTGACATGATCTTTTCCCGTAGATTTGGAATTTATTCTGATATTTTGCGTAGACGTTATCTTGAGAAACTGAAATTGAGATTAGTAGTTTATGTGTAACGTGTAAATTGACGTCACACAGGACTTTAAGTGGTCGTATCATCACTGAAGTCAGAGCTGGTGTATCCAGCAAAGCTGCGCTCTTATCAAAGGCTTTAAAAACTTAAGTTCAGCAAAGCTGTGACGTTATCAGAGCCTTAACTCCCTTCCTGCGGAGTCTGACGAAAGCTTAGCCCCGTGATTGTTGAGTTTGGCAAATTTGTGTCGAAGAGCCCGAGCAATGTTAAACCCATGTTACAAAAGAGCCGTCAGCACCAGGACGACAAAGTGATCTCCAAGCACAGTCTGTGGTAAGGCCTTGATCTCTTGTATTGGCCCTCTCAAAGACTGGGCTGCCACAGACACCATTCTAAGCCTGTGGTTGTCATGGCAACTGGTCTATATGTCACAGACACCTTTCCAGGCCTGTGATTGTCATAGCAACTGGTTTGTATGTCACAGACACCTTTCCAGATCTGTAGTTGGCATAGCAACTGGTCTGTAGGTTACAGACACCTTTCCAGACCCTGTGGTTGTCATAGAAACTTGGTCTGGATGGCACAGATGTATTTCCAGATCTGTGGTTGTCATAGTAACTGGTCTGGATGGCACATATATATTTTCAGACCTGTGGTTGTCATAGAAACTTGGTCTGGATGGCACAGATATATTTTCAGACCTGTGGTTGTCATAGTAACTGGTCTGGATGGCACAGATATATTTCCAGACCTATGGTTGTCATAGAAACTGGCCTTTACGGCACAGACACCTTTCCATGCCTGTTGTTGTCGTAGAAACCGGCCTCTGTGTGTGTCACAGACATCTATCCTGGTCTGTGGTTGTCATAGAAACATGTCTATATATGTCACGGACACCTATCCTGGTCTCTGGTTGTCATAGAAACCTGTCTATATATATGTCACAGACACCTATCCAGGTCTGTGGTTGTCATAGAAACCTGTCTATATATGTCACGGACACCTGTCCTGGTCTGTGGTTGTCATAGAAACGTGTCTATATATGTCACGGACACCTATCCTGGTCTGTGGTTGTCATAGACACCTGTCTATATATGTCACGGACACCTGTCCTGGTCTGTGGTTGTCATAGAAACCTGTCTATATATGTCACGGACACCTGTCCTGGTCTGTGGTTGTCATAGAAACCTGTCTATATATGTCACGGACACCTATCCTGGTCTGTGGTTGTCATAGAAACCTGTCTATATATGTCACGGACACCTGTCCTGGTCTGTGGTTGTCATAGAAACCTGTCTATATATGTCACGGACACCTGTCCTGGTCTGTGGTTGTCATAGAAACCTGTCTATATATGTCACAGACACCTGTCCTGGTCTGTGGTTGTCATAGAAACGTGTCTATATATGTCACGGACACCTGTCCTGGTCTGTGGTTGTCATAGAAACCTGTCTTATATATGTCACGGACACCTGTCCTGGTCTGTGGTTGTCATAGAAACCTGTCTATATATGTCACGGACACCTATCCTGGTCTGTGGTTGTCATAGAAACCTGTCTATATATGTCACGGACACCTGTCCTGGTCTGTGGTTGTCATAGAAACCTGTCTATATATGTCACGGACACCTGTCCTGGTCTGTGGTTGTCATAGAAACCTGTCTATATATGTCACAGACACCTGTCCTGGTCTGTGGTTGTCATAGAAACGTGTCTATATATGTCACGGACACCTGTCCTGGTCTGTGGTTGTCATAGAAACCTGTCTTATATATGTCACGGACACCTGTCCTGGTCTGTGGTTGTCATAGAAACCTGTCTATATATGTCACGGACACCTGTCCTGGTCTGTGGTTGACATGAAAACAGATCTGCATGTTACAGACACCTTTCCATGCCAGTGGTTGTCATAGAGACTGCTGTCGGTAGACTGATCTATGTGTCATTGAGATCTGTGTCATCTTTGAAGATAAATTTTCTAAAAACTAACGTAACAGTAAATCCGTATATCTGCGCAACATCCCAGGAAACAGGCCCCCAAGCTTTTTGCACTTTACATGTGCATAAAATATATAGCAGCCCCCGATTACTTGTCAAGCCTACTTGAGATCTATGTTCCCTCACGTACCCTCCGCTCTGCCTCCGATCCTCTGAATTTTCGCTTTCCACGCACTAAGCTCAATACCTATGGTCCACGAGCCTTCTCTGTTTCTGGTCCGCTCTCCTGGAACAAACTTCCTCTCTCAGTCCGTCAGCAACCTACTTTTGTCTCCTTCAAGTCCGCTCTCAAAACTCACCTTTTCTCCTCTGCATAAAATCCTGACCTTACTCAATCCCCTCTGCAGCCTGTCTCCGCTCGGAGGGGAATCACATTGCAATATATGTATAATATGCTCTCTAATAATTTTCCATTGTTTTTATTCTTTCTCCCCATTTATAGCTCTGTGTGTGTGTGTGTGTGTGTGTGTGTGTGTGTGTGTGTGTGTGTGTGTGTGTGTGTGTGTGTGTGGTGCGTGCGTGGGTGCGTGTGTGTGCGTGCGTGCGTGCGTGTGTGTGTGTGTGTTTCAGCGCTTAGATTTTGATTTTATCAAGATTTTGCGCTATATAAATATTGTAATTATTTTTATTATTATTATTATTATTATAGATTTATAAAGATGTAACTAAATGATAATCAGTGATATAAGCACGATATAACGTAGAGCAGGGTAAAGAAAACAACAGTCAGTATCGTATGAGTGTCTCATCAAACGGTAAGTACTATTACAAATATTACTATTAGTAGTCGGCTGGGCTATAAGTGTTTAAGCAGTATGAACTTGAGTCCTACTGTCCCTGTTGTATACAGATGATTCGTTGTGTCAGATGATGTTTATTATAGTATACGTGTACAAGTATGCTTCGATTGTTTCGTTGATTTGTTTGCAGACCAGTGTCAGTGTATTAGTGTATACAATGTGCGTTCGCCAGCTCGAGTTCGTGTGTAGGTTCTAGGTGCTTGTGTGTGTGTGTGTGTTGCGGACGTGCGTGCGTATCTCTTTCTCTCTCTCTCTCTCTCTCTCTCTCTCTCTGTATGCTTGTGAGTTTGTATGTGTATGCATATTCAGTCGTACATGTAAGAAGATTTTTATCAGGTGATTTCCATATCATACTGTTTTCTTTTCTTTTGTTTTCCTGTTCAATGTATCATGCTCTTGATGTTAATCTGTCATTGATTTACATGTTTGTGCATAGATTTTCTGATAACATTGATTAGTCGTTGATTTACATATTTATGCATACATTTTCTGATAATATTGATTTATCGTTGATTTACATATTTATGCATACATTTTCTGTCACATGCAAAGCGATCAGGAGTTTTCTTTCTGGGATGTTGCACTGTACATATCTCTCATTATTATCATTACCATTAGAATTGTCATCGTTTATTATTCTTATTGTTGTTGTTATTATTATTGTTATCATCATCAGTATTATTATTATCATTATTATTATTATTGTTGTTGTTGTTGTTGTTATTATCATTATTATTGTTGTTGTTATCATGATCATCATCATCACCATCACCATCATCATCATCATTCTTCTTTTTCTTCTTCTTGTTCTTCTTCTTCGTCTTATCATTATCATCATCATCACCATCATCATCACCATCACCACCACCACCACCATCATCATCATCATCATCAGCAGCAGCAGCAGCAGCAATTTCGTCGCCATCGTCATTATGATAATAACATCATCATCATCATTATCATTATCGTTATCGTTATTATTGTTATTATTATTGATCTCAAACACAGTTCCAGGCCTGTGGTTGCCACAGTATCAGTGTCTGGAATGACATCAGAAGATGAAAACTCTGAATGTAGACATTTGTTCTGGGGTCAGGCGCTGTGTGTAGGATCCATAGGGCTTCTTCAGTTAAAATTACACTCACTACATTCACTATCAACAAACAAGGGTTTCTGTAGAGTTGTGCTGGATGCCCAGAACTACACAATAATGTGTTGTTGTTGGGTTTTTTTTTCAGGGTCAACAAGGTGTTGTGTGTGTTTTAAGATGGTTATAGCTCACTGCCTTACAGCCAGAGCAGAATCCGACCCTTTAGTTCACTGGCTGCAGACACCTGATACCCTTTTATCTGGCACTCCTTTCCCTCATTCAGGCTGGGCCACACCGCTGCTAGCGGCCAGTAGGCCTACAGCCCCTCTTTGCAGTCTGTAAAAACTGCTGCTTTGTTTACAATCTGTAATTGCACCTTGTAGCTCAGCCTAGGAAAACTGGGGAATAGTCTCTGGTGTGTTTAAAAGTAAAAGTGTTGCTCTTTCATGCTGTGAGAAAACAGTTGGGTTGACTTTTTTCTTTAAAAGGTATTTTGTGACTGATTGAGAGGGGTTGTGTCTGTGATTCACTATGGAGACTGTACAGCAACACACTAAGGCATTGTGAAAGACTTCATGCTTTGTACCTTGTCTGCGGAAACAGATCAAGGAAGCTTAGGATTTCAAGGTGAGCAGGGTGGTGAAGAAACTCATGCAATGGTCAATGAATTGAAAGCAAGAGTACGTGGAGTAAACAATCCAACACAAGAAATCAACATTTTGATGAAGGAACAGTTGACTATTAGTTCACCTAGACTCAAATCTGTCATGCCAACTTCGACGAGAAAGAAGAAAAAAGCACAATAGTGTAAGAATGGGAGGAGAACCATAGTATTTTTCCCTGCCTGTCATAAGACATTTAATATCACTGTATATGTATTATGTGATTTAAAATGAGATTAATCAGAGACTAGCTAAGCATTGCAAATGGCATAGGGAGACCTGCATTGACGTTCAAAAAACAAGTGTTGATTAGTTGCCATCATCTTACAACTGTCTAAGAAGAATGTGCTTCGGACAACATTTATATGCATGAAACAGAACCCACTCAGTCTTTTTTAAAACTGTTTAACATATGGTGTACCTAACTAAGCACTTGTGTGGATGCTTTGGAGTAACAATTGCTGTCTTGACGTTCTATTGTGGAATACAGTACCGTACTTTAATGTCATCTCATTCCAAGCACAAAAAAATCAAGGGCATGTGGGTGAGTGTTACGCATGCGGAAGATGTTGTACTTTTGCCTGTATGTGGTGGTTGGTCTCTGGTAACCTAGATGTTTGTGTAATTGCTGTTTAGAAATGTTGTATTTTGTCTGTGTTTAATGTTCCAAGTCATTATCAACACTAACAGCCCCAACTTTTAAAGGGTTTGTCATCAGAACCTTTTGCCATGGCTATTTAGTGTTTGGTCTTTTTGAAAAACTTATTCTTTCCTCTTTTATTTCATTTGGTTGATATAAAACCTGTTTCCTAGAGCTGAGACAAGAGCGTCTGTAAAAGAAGTGTGTGCATTTCATCCCTGGCACTGCAGGCAGAAGCTATCAGCACTGCCAGTGGAGGGGAGAGTGTTATCTGAGCTGCTGTCCAGCTGCCAGACCTCATTAATCATGGGGTCATGCACTCTGACTCTGGGAACTAAGTGGAAGGCTCTGCAAGGCAGTGAGCTCTGATGTGGCTCTGTGTACAGTCGACTGGCTTAAAATATAATGCTGCTGCTGCTGCTGCTGCTACTACTGCTGCTGCTGCTGCTGCTGATGATGATGATCATCATCATCGCCACCACCACCGCCGCCACCACCACCACCACCATCTTCATCATCATCATCGTCATCATCATCGTCATCATCATCATCATCATCATCATCATCATCATCATCATCATCATCATCATCATCATCATCATATTCTTTGTGGTGAAACTGATGCCACTGCCTTGCCGCAATCTCCTGGTCAGCCTTCCAAAGGTACAGCTCGCCTTTAAAATGCGCGATGCCACCTCAGCATCAAGAGATCCATGGCTGCTTGTGGTACAGTCTTGATAGTCAAGTTGTTCAGGTGGTGAAGTACCAGAAGCTGGAGATAGTGTTGGTTGGAGCATATCCTGTCTTGCTGCGGTAAATATAAGACCAAAACGACCCCCGTGGGGATGCCGGGGGCTCTGTCAGTATAAATGTCATCCCCACCTTCTGGAAATTCTGTGCTAGAAGTTTCCTCTTTTCTGTCACTCTCTTTGTTTCTGCCTTGTTCCTTTGCTGTCTGTCGTTTCTTCCTGTCATTTTCTGCCTTGCTGGTCCATTCACTTGTATACATGTATTCCATAGTGTCTTACGTACTTTTTCTTAGGATTGATAATTGGGTACCTGTATTAAGTGCATTTTCGGCTCTAGGTAGGTGAGATATGCGCAAGCAATTGTAGTTATTTTATTCCCGATTTTATATATTTTTTGGTGTCCTTAGTTATGATTAGATTTGCATTCAGGTGTGTTTTTTAAGTCATTGGTGCGATAAATTGGACAAAGCGGTCAACGCCAGGGGCATCTCCTTAGATTATGTGCCCGAATGCATTGATATATATGTACTTTAATTTTCTTTTCTTTCTTTTTCTGTTGACGTTTTGTATGTTTTGAAGCAGTTATAGCCCTGATGGGGCTCTGCGCAGTCGGCTGGGCTTTAAACAACAACAATAATAAGATAATAAGGCCAAAGCGTCAGCAGGCCGCAGGAAATCGGTCAAGATGCGCTGGATGTTCTCGTGCGAGAGTGTGTAGCCAGTGCTCAGTCATTTGCCAGGAGGAATTTCTCTAGGACATCTTTGAGCACTTTGGTTTTCAGCGCTTGGAGTCTCCACAGGATGAAAAGTTTTCCATCTGAGTCGAGTTGGATGCACACACCCTTGCCAAACACAAAGTCTCTGAATGCATCAATCAACGTCGACACAAAGAGGATGGAGAAGAGCGCGGGCACTAGACAGCATCCCTGTTTCACTCCATTCAGCACGAAATATAAACAATGCATTATATTAACCCTTTGACATCCGCACCCCATCCACCAGCATCTTGCATTGTCGACCATGCTAGCAAAGCAAATACTTAACCCTTTGACTCCTCAGGAAGCTTGTGGATAGGGTGAAGGAGTCGAAGGGTTAGGTTTTTGCAGTTGGTAGATAGGGTGCAGGAGTCAAACGGTTAATGCAGACATGTAACTGATAGAATGAAGAAAAGCAAATATTAGAGTAAACAAAAACAAAACAAATAAACGGGAAAGTGATTGAATGAAGAAAAGCAAGTATTAGAAGAGTAAACAAAAACAAAACAAATAAACGGGAAAGTGATTGAATGAAGAAAAGCAAGTATTAGAAGAGTAAACAAAAACAAAACAAATAAACGGGAAAGTGATTGAATGAAGAAAAGCAAGTATTAGAAGAGTAAACAAAAACAAAACAAATAAACGGGAAAGTGATTGAATGAAGAAAAGCAAGTATTAGAAGAGTAAACAAAAACAAAACAAACACACAGACTGGAAAGTGATTGAATGAAGAAAAGCAAGTATTAGAGTAAACAAAAACAAAACAAACACAAACTGGAAAGTGATTATTAACGATGAACCGAAGAGCGAGGGGTTCACAGTTTGCCCCAGAGGGAGTGTACTGTTATCTAACGGAGAGGGGTTGAGTGAGTTGAGCACGTCTCTTAGGATTATGAGCCTTTTCAAAGGGAGACAATGTGTGTGTGTGTATGTGTGTGTGTGTGTGTGTGTGTGTGTGTGTGTGTGTGTGTGTGTGTGTGTGTGTGTGTGTGTGTGTGTGTGTGTGTGTGTGTTGTGTTGTGTTTGTGTGTGTGTGTGTGTGTGTGTGTGTGTGTGTGTGTGTGTGTGTCACTAACTGTGTGAACCTGTCATACAATCCTCTGATACCCCCTCCATCCATTCCCTATTCACCTCACCGACACCTCTATGGGGGCTGAGGGTATGATGGCAGGGGGGGATTTTCAAGCTGCATTTAGGCTATTGTAGGGTTCGGCAATAAAGCTGGCAATTTTATGACTGGATTCTCTCTCTCTCTCTCTCTCTCTTTTTTTTTTTTCTTTCTTTATTTCTCTGTCTCTCTCTCTTTCCCTCCCTCCCTCTCTTTATATCTCTGTCATTCACACACAGACACATACACACTCACACACATCACACACACACACACACATACACACACACACACACACACACACAATACAACCCCCATCCCCACCCACCCACACACACACACACACATACACACACATTTATACACAGCACACACACACACACAAAACACACACACACACACATTCTCTCTCTCTATTTCTCTCTCTCTCTCACATGTATTCTGTCTGTCTGTCTGTCTGTCTGTCTGTCTCTCTCTCTCTCTCTCTCACATGTATTCTGTCTGTCTGTCTGTCTGTCTCTCTCTCTCTCTCACATGTATTCTGTCAGTCTGTCTGTCTGTCTGTCTCTCTCTCTCTCTCTCTCACATGTATTCTGTCTGTCTGTCTGTCTGTCTCTCTCTCTCTCTCTCTCTCTCTCTCTCTCTCTCTCTCTCTCACGAATTTACTCTTTTCTTCAGTTCTACGTCTCTCTCAAACAACAGCAAATGCTGTTACTGTTTGATTTCTGTATGTATTATGTGGTATAAAATTGATTATGTTGTTTTTCGTCACAGTGTTTTCAGTTTTAGGTAGAAATATAGCAATGGCAAGACTGAGAAAATGATTTCGCTTCTGCCTTTGAAAAATATTGTATCGTTGTCCTTCATGCTCTGTCTCTCTCTGTGTGTCTCTCTCTGTCTGTGTGTGTGTCTCTCTGTCCCTCTCTCCTCTCTCCTCTCTCTCTCTCTCTGTCTGTGTGTGTGTGTGTCTGTCCCTCTCTCCTCTCTTGTCTCTGTCTCTGTGTGTGTCTCTCTCTGTCTCTGTCTTTCTGTCTTTGTCTCTGTCTCTTTGTCTCTCTCTCTCTCTTTCTCTCGATAATGCACATGTATAAATTGTACATATCGTGATGCCGTGATCAGGTTTCCATGTCGCGAAACCCTATCCCCATCGTACCCACCCCTATCCCCATGTTCCCTTGTGAATGGGCTAAAAGCCTAACACAATAAAACCATAGTTTCGCATTATCCTTCTCTCTCTCTCTCTCTCTCTCTCTCTCTCTCTCTCTCTCTCTCTCTCTCTCTCTCTCTCTTCTCTCTGTAAAAACTAGATCAACATTCAAACGACAGCAGATTATGTATAAAGACCACCGTTATAAGTGTTTCTAAATCTGAAAGCGGACGTTTAGAGATAGCTGTTTTATTTGAAAACTTACATGTCATTGTCAGAGCTGTAACCTCTGGAGACGAGCGTCTTTCTCCTTCCTGTTGAAAGATGATGGCTTTTCTTTTTCTCAAAAAGTCACCTTACCTGCTGAAAGATGATGGCCTTTTTCAAATAACCACCTTTCTCCTTCCTGTTGTAAGATTATGATCTTTTTCGAATAGCCACCTTACCTGTTGAAAGACGATGGCCTTTTTCAAATAACCACCTTACCTGTTGAAAGACGATTACCTGTTGTAAGACGATGGCCTTTTTCAAATAGCCACCTTACCTGTTGTAAGACAATGGCCTTTTTCAAATAGCCACCTTACCTGTTGAAAGACGATTACCTGTTGAGAGACGATGGCCTTTTTCAAATAGCCACCTTACCTGTTGAAAGACGATTACCTGTTGAGAGACGATGGCCTTTTTCAAATAGCCACCTTACCTGTTGTAAGACGATGGCCTTTTTCAAATAGCCACCTTACCTGTTGAAAAACGATGGCCTTTTTCAAATAACCACCTTACCTGTTGAAAAACGATGGCCTTTTTCAAATAACCACCTTACCTGTTGAAAGACGATGGCCTTTTTCAAATAGCCACCTTACCTGGTGAGATCGATGTTCTTTTTTCAAATAACCACCTTTATCCTACATGTTGAAAGATGATGGCTTTTTTCAAATAACCACCTTTATCCTACCTGTTGAAAGATGATGACCTTTTTCAAATAACCACCTTTATCCTACCTGTTGAAAGATGATGGCCTTTTTCAAATAACCACCTTTATCTTACTGTTGAAAGATGATGACCTTTTTCAAATATCAATCTTTCTCCTTCTTGTTGAAAGATGATGACTTTTTCAAATAGCCATCTTTCTTCTTGTTGAAAGATGATGACCTTTTTCAAATAACCACCTTTCTCCTTCCTGTTGACAGATGATGACCTTTTTCAAGTAGCCACCGTTATCTTACCTGTTGACAGATGATGACCTTTTTCAAATAGCCACCTTTATCTTACCTGCTGACAGATGATGATCTTTTTCAAGTAGCCACCTATATCTTGCCTGTTGAAAGATGATGGCCTTTTTCAAATATCAATCTTTCTCCTTCTTGTTGAAAGATGATGACTTTTTCCAAATAGCCATCTTTTTCCTTCCTGTTGAAAGATGATGACCTTTTTCAAATAGCCACCTTTCTCCTTCCTGTTGACAGATGATGACCTTTTTCAAATAGCCATCTTTCTCCTTCCTGTTGACAGATGATGACCTTTTTCAAATAGCCACCTCTCTCCTTGTTGAAAGATGATGACCTTTTCCAAATAGCCATCTTTCTCCTTCCTGTTGAAAGATGATGACCTTTTTCAAATAGCCATCTTTCTCCTTCCTGTTGACAGATGATGACCTTTTTCAAATAGCCATCTTTCTTCTTCCTGTTGACAGATGATGACCTTTTTCAAATAGCCACCTTCCATGTTGAGAAAGACGACCTTTCTCAAATGGTCACATTTCTCTTACCTGTTGGTCTGTTTGTTGATTGTTGTCGGTAGGTCTTAAAGTTTGTGATGAAGATTACAAGAAACACCACGGGGGTGTGGATGTGACCCAGAGCACCAATGCCTCGCCACTCTCAGAACACTCACCTCCCAAGCTCCTCATGCCAGTCGACAGTCACCTTTCCTTTACCTGTAGCGACGATGGCCTTTTCCAAATGGTCACTTTTCACTTACCTGTTGGTCTGTTTGTTGATTGTTGTCTGTGTGTCTTTACGTTTGTGATGATATTTTTCTACTGTTTTTTTTTTCTATCTTCTTTTGTATCAATTGGTGAGTGTATGTGTGTGAATGAGTTATATGTGCCCCCCCCCCCTTTTTCTTTTTTTTAGTTGTAGTCGGCCATCATGCTGTGTGTGTGTGTGTAGGTGTGTGTGTGTGTGTGTTGTGTGTGTGTGTGTTGTGTGTGTTGTGTGTGTGTGTGTGTGGTGTGTGTGTGTGTGTGTGTGTGTGTGTGTGTGTGTGTGTGTGTGTGTGTGTGTGTGTGTGTGTGTGTGTGTGTTTGTGTGTGCGCTCGCGCGCGCGTGTATATGTGTGTGTGTGATCGCACGTAGGCGTGCGTGCATGCGTGTGTGTGTGTACGTGTATGTGTGTGTGTGCATTTATTGTTACTTATTTCTTATTTATTTATCTGCCTATTCCTTCGTTTATTTATCTATTTTTTTTCCCTTGGAAGTGGACGACAGACTGGAAGGGTTATGATTAAAGACATATTATTTTCGTCTTGTTGATCAATAGGCAGTGGAGGCACTGTGTATTGATTAGGCGAATTTATGTGATATGAGACACGTTTATACTTAGTGGCTAGTTGTGTTTTGATACTGTCCTTTTTACCTTTAATTTCTCTTTATTTATTTACTTATCTATTCATTTATTTTAGTTTTTTTTTTTTCTTTGAAGGTAAGATTCACAGATACGTCATTACAACGTAACCAAGACTGTTCAAATGATAGACTGATACAATGCTCTGATAGAGATATAAAACCATAGGTTAGGTAGGACCTCAGCTCATGGGGTTTAGGTACAGGTTTAAGGCTTGTGTCACGATCATTGTGGATCTTCTCCATCAAACGGCGCCTTTGATGTTAGTGCATAGGAAAGCCAATACGAGCGCAGAGACATCTTGAGAAATTGAAACTGTTGAGAGTTGACGACCCCTTTTAAATGATTACTACCTTTCTCTTCCCTGTTGAGAGATGATGGGGCTGTTTTTGATGGCCCTTTTAAATGATCACCTGTCCCTTTCTTTTTGAGAGATGAGGCGCTTTGAAATGTACATTTCCCTTTTCCTATTCCTGCCACTGACATAGTTCTTTTTCCTCTGTACATATAATATATCTCCAGTGATAGTTCCCCATTCCCTTTCCACGTTTTCCGTTGACAGGGTGTCCTTTTCCCCCATTTCTGTTTTAGTTGTCATGTCCTTAGTACCTTTTGTTTTCCTTGCTTCCAATCAGTTTTTCTTTTCAGTTAGTCACCTGCT
>CM060311.1:82943004-82945504 GCA_030674185.1 Monoplex corrugatus | reverse complement strand
CTGTTATAGGGTGTACCATACCTACAGACTGTTATAGGGTGTATCATACCTACAGACTGTTATAGAGTGTACCATACCTACAGACTGTTATAGGGTGTACCATACCTACATACTGTTATAGGGTGTACCATACCTACAGACTGTTATACGGTGTACCATACCTACAGAGTGTTATACGGTGTACCATACCTACAGAGTGTTATAGGGTGTACCATACCTACAGACTGTTATAGGGTGTAGCATACCTACAGACTGTTATACGGTGTACCATACCTACAGAGTGTTATAGGGTGTACCATACCTACAGACTGTTATAGGGTGTAGCATACCTACAGACTGTTATAGGGTGTACCATACCTGCAGAGTACTGTTATAGGATGTAGCATACCTACAGAGTACTGCTATAGGGTGTACCATACCTACAGACTGTTATAGGGTGTACCATACCCACAGACTGTTATAGGGTGTACCATCCTATAGACTGTTATAGGGTGTACCATAGCTACATACTGTTATAGAGTGTACCATACCTACATACTGTTATAGGGTGTACCATACCTACATACTGTTATAGGGTGTACCATACCTACATACTGTTATAGGGTGTACCATACCTACAGACTGTTATAGGGTGTACCATACCTACAGACTGTTATAGGGTGTACCATACCTACAGACTGTTATAGGGTGTACCATACCTACAGACTGTTATACGGTGTACCATACCTACAGACTGTTATAGGGTGTACCATACCTACAGACTGTTATAGGGTGTACCATACCTACAGACTGTTATAGGGTGTACCATACCTACAGAGTACTGTTATAGGGTGTACCATACCTACATACTGTTATAGGGTGTACCATACCTACAGAGTACTGTTATACGAGTAGGGTGTAGCATACCTACAGACTGTTTAGGGTGTGTACCATACCTACAGAGTACTGTTATAGGGTGTACCATACCTACAGACTGTTATAGGGTGTACCATACCTACATACTGTTATAGGGTGTACCATACCTACAGAGTACTGTTATAGGGTGTACCATACCTACATACTGTTATAGGGTGTACCATACTTACAGACTGTTATAGGGTGTACCATACCTACAGACTGTTATAGGGTGTACCATACCTACAGATTGTTATAGGGTGTACCATACCTACAGAGTACTGTTATAGGGTGTACCATACCTACAGACTTATATAGGGTGTACCATACCTACAGAGTACTGTTATAGGGTGTACCATACCTACAGACTGTTATAGGGTGTACCATACCTACAGACTGTTATACGGTGTACCATACCTACAGACTGTTATAGGGTGTACCATACCTACAGAGTACTGTTATAGGGTGTACCATACCTACAGACTGTTATAGGGTGTACCATACCTACAGACTGTTATACGGTGTACCATACCTACAGACTGTTATAGGGTGTACCATACCTACAGACTGTTATACGGTGTACCATACCTACAGACTGTTATAGGGTGTACCATACCTACAGACTGTTATACGGTGTACCATACCTACAGAGTACTGTTATACGGTGTAGCATACTACAGAGTACTGTTGTAGGATGTAGCATATTGCAGAGTAGTGTTATGGGGTGTAGCATACTACAGAGTACTGTTGTAGGATGTAGCATATTGCAGAGTAGTGTTATGGGGTGTAGCATACTACAGAGTACTGTTGTAGGATGTAGCATATTGCAGAGTAGTGTTATGGGGTGTAGCATACTACAGAGTACTGTTGTAGGATGTAGCATATTGCAGAGTACTGTTATAGGGTGTAGCATACTACAGAGTACTGTTGTAGGATGTAGCATATTGCAGAGTAGTGTTATGGGGTGTAGCATACCTACAGAGTACTGTTATATGATGTAGCATACTGCAGAGTAGTGTTATAGGATGTAGCATACCTACAGGGTACTTTATAGGGTCATACATGTGTGTATACGTTAGTCTGTCCCAAATTGTCCGGGCGGTGTGTAGGGCCTGGCTTATTCACGGTAGAGTGATCCGACAAACCTCTCACACGTACTCCGTGATGTCATTTCACGCTCCTGTGCCTTGCCCCACTGAAGGAGCAGACGATCCATGAAACGATCAATGCCTCCAAAGCTAGGCCGTCGATCAGTCAATGTTGATCATTAAGACGATCAACGGCTTACAGCCTCGAGTGAAGAAAAAAAACTTTCACACCTCACACGGAGTCACATTTACTTCGAAGTTTAACCTTTTGATTCCCGCACACCATCCACCGACTGCACAAAACTTGGGTGTCCTAGGGTGAGGGAGTCAAAGGGTTAAGTTATTGTAGTAGGTGGATAGCGTGCAGAAGTCAAAGAGTTAAAAAGCGCGATTTAATTGAAAATGAAAATGCAGCGGTCTGTGAGCAGTATCAGTGTGACTGCTGTCTTTGTTCTCACAAGGTTAACACAAGCACTGGTCGTATACTGCTAAGCCACAACAGATTCATATGCAAGAAT
>CM060311.1:82918004-82940504 GCA_030674185.1 Monoplex corrugatus | reverse complement strand
TAAAATTTCAACACTAACTTATGTAATGAAAAAAGATTAACAGATTTTTCATATGAATAAGATGACAAGCTCCAGGACATAGCCGTACAACGCTCATCAGCCAGATCCAACCCAGCCACTCGACCAAAAGGAACCCTCTTTTGCCCCACTCTGAGCACTCATCTCTCAGTTGGGCACTAAAGGAGGCCAGTTGTGGAAAGTTCGATGATCTTGTATTAGTAGTACTCATAAATGATAGCGTATTCACTTTGAAGTTTCCTGTTATTAGTACAGATAAATGATGCAGACAGTTAGCCCTGATATGCCTCTACGCAGTCGGCTGGGCTTTAAGCAACAACAAGAACACAGACAGCACACACTATGAAGGCTCCTGTTAACAGTACACATAAATGATACACGCAGTACACACTATGAAGTCTGTTAACAGTACATATAAATGATGCAGACAGTACACACTTAGAAGTTTCCTGTTAACAGTACATATAAATGATACAATATACATTATGAAATTTAGCAGTACACATAAATGATACAGACAGTACACACTATGAAGTCTGCTGTTAACATTACACATAAATGATACAGACAGTACACACTATGAAGTCTCCTGTTAACAGTACACATAAATGATACAGACAGTACACACTATGAAGTCTCCTGTTAACAGTACACATAAATGATACAGACAGTACACACTATGAAGTCTCCTGTTAACAGTACACATAAATGATACAGACAGTACAACACTATGAAGTGTCCTGTTAACAGTACACATAAATGATACAGACGTACACACTATGAAGTTCCTGTTAACAGTACACATAAATATACAGACAGTAGCACACTATGAAGTCTCCTGTTAAACAGTACACATAAATGAGTACAGACAGTAACACACTATGAAGTCTCCTGTTAACAGTACACATAAATGATACAGACAGTACACACTATGAAGTCTCCTGTTAACAGTACACATAAATAGATACAGACAGTACACACTATGAAGTGTCCTGTTAACAGTACACACATAAATGATACAGACAGTAAACACACTATGAAGTCTCCTGTTAACAGTACACAATAAATGATACAGACAGTACACATATGAAGTACGTCCTGTTAACAGTACACAATAAATGATACAGACAAGTAACATACAACTATGAAGTCTCCTGTTAACAGTACACTAAAACAGTACACACTATGAAGTACTGTTACAGTACAAAAATACACTACATATGAAGTGTCCTGTTAACAGTACACATAAATGATACAGACAGTATCAACACTGTGAAGTCTGCTGTTAACAGTACACATAAATGATACAGACAGTACACACTATGAAGTGTCCTGTTAACAGTACACATAAATGATACAGACAGTATACACTGTGAAGTCTGCTGTTAACAGTACACATAAATGATACAGACAGTACGCACTATGAAGTGTCCTGTTAACAGTACACATAAAGATACAGAGAGGACACAATGAAGTGTCCTGTTAACAGTACACATAAATGATACAGACAGTACGCACTATGAAGTGTCCTGTTAACAGTACACATAATGATACAGAGAGGACACAATGAAGTGTCCTGTTAACAGTACACATAAATGATACAGACAGTACGCACTATGAAGTGTCCTGTTAACAGTACACATAAATGATACAGAGAGGACACAATGAAGTGTCCTGTTAACAGTACACATAAATGATACAGACAGTACGCACCATGAAGTCTCCTGTTAACAGTACACATAAATGATACAGACAGTGTACACTATGAAGTCTGCTGTTAACAGTACACATAAATGATACAGACAGTATACACTATGAAGTCTGCTGTTAACAGTACACATAAATGATACAGACAGTATACACTATGAAGTCTGCTGTTAACAGTACACATAAATGATACAGACAGTATACACTATGAAGTCTCCTGTTAACAGTACACATAAATGATACAGACAGTGTACACTATGAAGTCTGCTGTTAACAGTACACATAAATGATACAGACAGTATACACTATGAAGTCTGCTGTTAACAGTACACATAAAAAACAGTACACATAAATGACACAATACACACCATGATGTCTGTTAACGGTACACGTAGATGACACAATACACACCATGAAGTCTTCTGTTAACGGTACACGTAGATGACACAATACACACCATGAAGCCTTCTGTTAACGGTACACGTAGATGACACAATACACACCATGAAACCTTCTGTTAACGGTACACGTAGATGACACAATACACACCATGAAGCCTTCTGTTAACGGTACACGTAGATGACACAATACACACCATGAAACCTTCTGTTAACGGTACACGTAGATGACACAATACACACCATGAAGTCTTCTGTTAACGGTACACGTAGATGACACAATACACACCATGAAACCTTCTGTTAACGGTACACGTAGATGACACAATACACACCATGAAGTCTTCTGTTAACGGTACACGTAGATGACACAGTACACACCATGAAGCCTTCTGTTAACGGTACACGTAGATGACACAATACACACCATGAAGTCTTCTGTTAACGGTACACGTAGATGACACAATACACACCATGAAGTCTTCTGTTAACGGTACACGTAGATGACACAATACACACCATGAAGTCTTCTGTTAACGGTACACGTAGATGACACAATACACACCATGAAGTCTTCTGTTAACGGTACACGTAGATGACACAATACACACCATGAAGTCTTCTGTTAACGGTACACGTAGATGACACAATACACACCATGAAGTCTGTTAACGGTACACGTAGATGACACAATACACACCATGAAGTCTGTTAACGGTACACGTAGATGACACAATACACACCATGAAGTCTGTTAACGGTACACGTAGATGACACAATACACACCATGAAGTCTGTTAACGGTACACGTAGATGACACAATACACACCATGATGTCTCCTGTTAACAGTACACATAGGTAACACAATACACACCATGAAGTCTCCTGTTAACGGTACACGTAGATAACACAATACACACCATGAAGTCTTCTGTTAACGGTACACGTAGATAACACAATACACACCATGAAGTCTTCTGTTAACGGTACACGTAGATGACACAATACACACCATGAAGTCTTCTGTTAACGGTACACGTAGATGACACAATACACACCATGATGTCTGTTAACGGTACACGTAGATAACACAATACACACCATGAAGTCTTCTGTTAACGGTACACGTAGATGACACAATACACACCATGAAGTCTTCTGTTAACGGTACACGTAGATGACACAATACACACCATGAAACCTTCTGTTAACGGTACACGTAGATGACACAATACACACCATGAAGTCTTCTGTTAACGGTACACGTAGATGACACAATACACACCATGAAGTCTTCTGTTAACGGTACACGTAGATGACACAATACACACCATGAAGTCTTCTGTTAACGGTACACGTAGATGACACAATACACACATGAAGTCTTCTGTTAACGGTACACGTAGATGACACAATACACACCATGAAGTCTCCTGTTAACAGTACACATAAATGATACGAGTACACACTAAGAAGTGTCCTGTAAACGGTACACATAAACAATAAATGATGCAGACAAGACGCGAACCAGAAAAAAAACACGAAAATGGAAACTCAATGCTTATTTAATACATCCAGACAAGATGTTCTCCCACTTGACTGAACAACAGGGAAGTTTTAGTCTTTTTCTCCTAATTTTTGTATTTGCTGTTTGTATGTTTGAAATCTTACGTTTACGCGTCACAAAGGTCAGTTGGCCGAAAATTTGCGTCGGTCTTATCTGGTTGTATTAAATACCCGTTCTGATTCAATTTTCGTGTTTTTCTGGCTACTGTTTGCTTGAAGTTGAACGCGGGCGGTATCACTTGTTTTGGATTACAGACTTTCAGGCTTCTATTAACAGTACATATAAATAATAAATGATAAAGAAAGACAGGACACACTGTGAAGGCTCCTATTGGCATTGTTCGTGTGCAATGGTGTTCTGTGTGATGTTGAACAGTAACAGAGGACATCATTGTTCGTATTCTCTTTGATGTTGAACAATAAGACATGACGTCAGTACTCTCTGTTTTCACTAGCTGTTGTTCTCTCTGTTTCAGACACCAATGTGAGGGAGCTGAGATCCCCCTCTCCCACTCACCACTACCCCCGGGAGGGGCCGCCCCTGACGTGTGGTGGTGTCGGAAGGGACGTGGGGGAGTATGGTGGGGGAGGGGGGAGGACGGGGGACGAGGTGAGAGTGGCGGCCAGTGAAGGACAGACAGACAGAGTCAGACAACTCCTAGTGACTGGGGCATGTCTGGACACGGACCATGTGAGTTGCCTCCCCACATCTCTCTGTCTCACTCTATGACCGTCTGTCTGTCTGTCTGTCTGTCTGTCTCTCTTATTTTGGCAAATCAGTTGATCAACTGATCAATTGTTGATCGATTGATGATTGTGTTAATTGTATGGCCGTTGACTATATATACTAAGAGACTAAATGCTTGACCACTAGATCGAGGAATGGAACAATATATATATATATATATATATATATATATATATATATATATATATATATATATATATATATATATATATATATGTATAATTATGTATATGTATATGGTTATTTTTGTACGAATTGTTTGATGCTGTAATGCACTGATTACAATTTGCTGATAGTCAAGTTCTGATTACTATGTTCCTTCATTACATGTAAATATTAGATCGGGTCAGCAAACGAAAGATTTGTTGACAGTTACACCTATGAAGTATAAACTGAGGAAAGTATTGCAAGTGACAATTTTCGATGATGGAATTATATGCATTATAAAATTTGCATAAATCACAAAAAAAACTACATGTATTTCCCTCCCCCATTCCAATGACTATTGTATTGCGGCCTAAGGCCGATGTACATCGAAATTGTTCTGAGTTCTGAGCTCTCTCTGTCTCTCTCTCTGTCTCTCTCTCTGTGTCTCTGTCTGTCTGTTTCTCTCTCTCTCTCTCTCTCTCTCTCTCTCTCTCTCTCTCTCTCTCTCTCTCTCTCTCTCTCTCTCTCCAGTCACCGACCCTGATCTTTCCTATCGCTGTCATAATTGCATAAAGCAGACACTTAGAACTGACAAATTTCTGGTATTATCATTGTTGGCCCCTCCGCGTCTGTCTGTCGTCTCTGCCTGTTCATTTGTTTATCTGTCGTCATGTATCTGTCTCCTGATGCCCCCCTCCTCCCCCGTGGGAATGCCAAGGGCTTTTTAAGTATCATCAGTATCCCCACCTTTTGGAAGTTCTGTGCTGGAAATTTCCTCTTTTCTGTCACTTTCTATGTTTCTGCCTTGTTCCTTTGCTTTCTGTTATTTCTTCCTGTCATTTTCTGCCTTGTTGGCCCATTCACCTGTATGTGTTCAATAAAGTCTTATGTACTTTCTCTTAAGATTGATAATTGGGACTTTTATTTAGTGCGGTTTTTTGTTTGTTTTTTGTTTTGTTTGTTTTTTGCTCTATGGTAATGAAATATGCGGAAGCAATTTTAGGTAGTTTTTTTTCTTTTAGTGTCCTTAGTTATGTTTAAATTCGTATTCAGGTATGTTTTTTAGATCCCTTGTGTGATAATTTGGACAGAGTGGTCAACGCCAGGGGCATCTCCTTAGATTATGTGTGCGAATGCATTGATACGTGTACGTAATTTTCTGTCCCTTTTTTGTTGTTGTTGTTGTTGCCCTGTTCAAGTACTGTGTGTGCATTGAAACGGTTATATCCCTGATATGACTCTATGCAGTCGGCTGGGTTTTAAGCAACACTAAGAATAAGAATAATCCTGATGTCTCCTGTCTGTCTGTCTGTCTGTCTGTCCATGTCGCAGATGTGTCCGGCACTGACAGTGCAGTTATCTGCAGGGATTTTCATCATGATTCAGGTGTTCATTATTTGTTCAGTATTATTTGTTGTTATGAAACGACGATGTTTCTGTTTGTTTGTCTGTCTGTTGTTGTTGCTAGTGTTTATGTTGTTACTGTTGTTGTTGCTGTCGTTCTTGTTGTCGTCGATGTTGACGTTGGCGTCATTTTCGTTGATGTTGTGGTAGTAACTGTTGTATCAGAAGGTATCGAGGGGTATAGTTTTTAGCTTGAAACAGGCAGGTGTAGGTGAGAGAGGGGAGAGGAGGGGAGGGGGTAGTTACACAGATGACTCACCTCACAGACAGCTGTCAGGGTAGGGGAGGGGAGATGGTGGTGGTGAATTTTACCTGTGGGATCTTCATGCCTCCAGTTGATGCCCTCCCACCCACCATGTACCTGTGTGTGGAGTAGTGCATGTGCTGTTCTCTCTCTCTGTCTCTGTCTGTCTGTTTGTCTGTCTGTTTGTCTGTCTCTCTCTCTTTGTTTGTCTGTCTGTCTCTCTCTTTCTCTCTCTCTCTCTCTCTCTTTCTCTCTCTCTCTGTATCTCTCTGTCTCTCAATCTATCTGTCTGTTTGTCTGTCTGTCTCGCTCTCTCTCTCTCTCTCTCTCTCTCTCTCTCTCTCTCTCTCTCTCTGTGCGCGCGCGCAGAGCCGTGTCCATATGTCTTTGTGACTGTGAGTGTGTGTGTGTGTGCTAAATGCGTTACCATCAGTCTCAAAGAGAGGGAAAAAAATACAGACACCTTTTCTTTGTTCTGTGTATTTCTGCCACAAGTTCTAGAATCATAGGACACATTAGTGCACAGCAGTGGCAACGATAACATGTTTTTGATGAAGACAAAACAAAATAATCAATACGTCTTTCAGCTTGACTTTCCGTACGTGTTTCATGGATTGGCAAAACCCTCCTGGTTATTTTAAATGTATCGGCTATTTGTGTTGTGTTCATACTGGACAGACACTTAAGGTGTCGTCTGAAGGCACATTTATCTAAACAGACATTAAAAGAAATAACGAACGAACAAACACAAAGTGTGAATTCTATAGATTCACCCTCCCCTCTCCCCTCCCCCTCTAAAAGGGCGAAATTTGCATGCGAAAAATTCCCGAAGAACTGGCAAAAGGAGCCGTCTATCCAAGATAGGACAATTTCCTGCCAGTTTTTGATCGAAACCGTGCGCTGGTGCAATCTGAAACAAGTAGTAAGAAACTCTGGTGAGAGCCGGACAGCAGAAGGTCCACAGAGGAGAAATCCCCGTCAAGCAAGTGTTTCGGCCCTTAACTCCTGACATTCTACGGGAACCTGGCCACATCCAGGTCATGACTCCTTGATGCCCCTCTGCAATCGCCATTTTTTTCTTTCTCTCTCTCTCTTCCTCTCTGTCTGTCTGTCTGTCTGTCTCTTTTAATTTGTCGTCCCCCGGAATCGAACCCGCGCATCTAGGTGGTCAGGTTTCTCAAGGCAAATTCACCCTTGTGACGGATGTCATAATCACTTGGCTATTGGTCACCAGCAACATATGGGGGAATTTTAAGCCTTATGAAGTTCACTTTTGTTCCTCCTGGTCCAGATCCAGCTGGAGCTTTTTTCTGCTGCTTCTGTTATTGTCTTCAGGGCTCTTGTCTTCTCTCCCCGAAATTGAGAGCTGCTTCATGAGATATAGGCTGATGTGCCTATCAACCCCCTTGCTCCAACCTCTATGGCGAGGACTCTGGACTTGAAAGTCAGATGTCATCAAGTTGCTGGCTAGACTGGCATACTTTTCAGTCTTGTAGATATGGGTTCCTCCATTCTACTTTCGTATGGTACACTTAGCTCGATTAGAATCACTTGTTTGGATGGTTGGGAGTGAACTCGTATGTCCAGTCTCATGACACTCTTGCTGATGATTTCTGGGTGTTGTTTTTCCCATTGTGGAAGATCTGATGTGCACTTCCAGTCGTCTGCTTCACCCAGCAGACTCTGCTTCACCCAGCAGACCTGCTCACCAGCAGACTCTGCTTCCATGCTCTGGGCGTCACGTCTTTTCAGGCCACATTTTCTTGCCTCCTGCCGTGTTGCTTTGGAAGAAAAAATGTAAACCGAAGGTGAAGCATCGATTTTGGATGAATAGTATTTTTTAGCTTATTCTGCAGCAGAGTGTTGACAACAACCTGATGAAGGAAGTTTGTCTTGATGAAGCTGTCGTCAAGAAATATATTCTTGTGTACAAGCTATGAACTCAGATCTGTTCGCTTTTAAACCAGGCCGATCAGTTTTTCAACGTTTGGCGTTTTGTTACCATTGCCAGAAACATTGATATTGACAGAAAAGCTATCTAACCTCGAGTTTTGTGTTTTGTTAACATTGCTCCGAAACAGTCTTGATGGAGGCAGACACAAGAAGATCATTGATAAAGATTAGGAAAAGACAAGCAACATTTATAGGCCATTTTATGAGAAAAGGGGAGTTAGAGCACCTGGTCACAACAGGAAAGCTGGAGGGAAAGAAAACACCAGGTAGACCCAGGGATAAAATAGTGGACGGACTTGCAGGGTGGCTGAGGATAGAGTGGTGAAAGATGTACTTGCAGCGACAAGGGACAGATTCATATGGAGGTTCATGATCGCCAACGCCATGCGGCAAGGCACATGATGATGATGATGCTCTGTAGCTTTTTTTTTGGCAGAAAATCAATCTCAGCTCGAAATGAATCCTGTTAACTTTTTGGAAAAGTTTCCTGCGACAACAAGAAATTTCGCTCTCTCGCCGGTGAGAAAGAAGAGTTTTGCAGCTAAGTTTCAGTTTCAGTTCAATTCTCAAGATGACGTCTCCGCACTCGGAATGAATTCCAAATGCACTAAACGTCACAAGCGCCATGTGATGGAGAAGATCCAAAATGATCACAGCACAAGCCTGAAGCCTGCACATTGCCGTGAGCTTGCCAGGTCCTGAAGTCCTACATAGAATAGTTCCATAACCCCGGGTCGTAGGGGAGTGAGGTGGCAGAGACCTCAACCTTTTTGCTGCTAAGATCGTGCAAAGTTCGAGCAAAATTGGGTTTATGGATTTACGCAGTGATAAAAAGGTTGACACGAACGTTTTCTCTTCAGTGCTAGCAAAGTTGATATGTGAATTTCGCTTTTCCTTTTGGGTCCGTGGGATTTCTGTCTGAAGCTCACACACACGCTGTGTTCATGACGAAGCAATTTGTGAAAGTGTGGGTTTTAACTGTCACTAAAGATATTTGACAACCATAAACACACACGCACATACCCACACGCACGCACGCACACACGCATACACACACACGCACACTTGCATACACACACAACACGCGCGCGCGCACGTGCGTGCGGGCGCGCGCGCGCGCACACACACACTGTCTCTCTCTCTCTCTGTCTTTCTCTGTCTCTTCTCTCTCACTCTCTCTCTCTCACACACTCACACACACACGCACACACACACACACACACACACACACACACACACACGCACACACACGCACACACACACGCACACACACGCACACACACACACGCACACACACGCGCACACACATACACACACACACACAACACACACACACACACACACACACACACACACACACACACACACACACACACACACCACATGCAGGGACCATGACAAAGCAGTATAAGATGTGACGATCTGCATGTCTGTCTAATGCTCTAATCACCATGTTGCCGTCACTGATTGTCTCCCTTACATACTAATCGAGTGGCAGTGCCGTGTGACGTCGCTGTCGTCGTCTTATCACCGCCATCTTTCTTCACTTCAAAGCGGCTAGGTCACGTGACCGTGGGCCCAGCTCATGTTACACGCTGCTTGCTTTTTGGGACCGCGAGGGTTTCACATCCTGTTGGTCTGTTCAACTGGTGGTTACAAAAATGGCGCAACAATAATAACAACAGCAACAGCAATAGCAAGTCTGGTCACAGGGCTTTGTAATTGACGAGTACAGGAAAAGCGCAACTTTAACACCACCACCACCATTACCACCACTACCACTACCACCACCATCACCACCACCACCACCACCACCACCACCACCACCACCACCACCACCATAACAACAACAATAACAAAGTCTGGTCACAGAGTGTTCTGACTGGCAGTGACACGTTGTACCGTCTTTCATTATCTCTTCCACAAGGTCTGAGGTCATTCTTCCACAAGGACAGGTCATTCTTCCACAAAGTTTATGGTTGCTCTCCCACAAGGGCTGTGGTCGCTCCTCCACAATGTTCATGGTCGCTCTTCCACAAGGTCAGAGGTCGCTCTTCCACAAAGTCAGAAGTCGCTCTTCCACAGTGTTTATGGTCGCTGTTCCACAAAGTCTCTGGTCACTCTTCCACAAGGTTTATGGTCGCTCTTCCACAAGGTTTGTAGTCACTCTTCCACAAGGCCTGTGGTCACTCTTCAGTAGGGTCTGTGGTAGCTCTTCCACAAGGTCAGAGGTCGCTCTTCCACAAGGTCTGTGGTCACTCTTCCATAAGGACCGTGATCACTCTTCCACAAGGTCTGTGATCATTCATCCAGAAGGTCAGAAGTCACCCCTCCAAAAGGTCTAAGGTCACTTCTTTACAAAGTTTGAGGTCATTGTTCCGCAAGGTCTGAGGTCACTCTTCCACAAGGTGTGAGGTCACTGTTCCAGAAGGTCAGAAGTCATCCCTCCAAAAGATCTAAGGTCACTTCTCTACAAAGTTTGAGGTCATTCTTCCACAAGGTCTGAGGTCACTCTTCCACAGAGTTTGAGGTCATTCTTCTACAAGGTGTGAGGTCACACATCTCGTCTCTGTCTTCTGTCAAGGTTGTCATTAGACGCTGTACCCCTTTTCCACGCCCCCTCCCCCCACCTTCTTTCCCCCTCTGTGTGTGTGTGTGTGTGTGTGTGTGTGTGTGTGTGTGTGTGTGTGTGTTGTGTGTGTGTGTGTGTGTGTGTGTTGTGTGTGTGCTGACTGGCATGAAGTGTATACCGTCATTTTGTCACACAGGGGTTGTTGGCTGAAGTCACTCACAGCCTGCATAGTAATTTACTAACACTGCTGACTACTGCTTCTCTGTACTTGACATACCTCTGTATGTGTGTGTGTGTGTGTGGCGACTGGTATGGGTAGTACCTTCCCTTTGTTGTGAGGCAGCCAACGGATCGTTTGCTGAAGTCAGACAAGCGTAGTAATTGACAGGATCTAGAAAATCACAAAAATAAGAGCCAGAAAGTGTATCATCATCATCATCATTATGTACCCTGCTCGCATGGCGTTGGCGATCATGGCCCTTCATACGAATCTATCCCTTGTCGCTGCAAAAAAAGTACGTTTCCCATCCTCTCTGACCTCAGCCACTCCTCAAGTCCGTCTGGTATTTCCTCCCTGGATCTACCTGGTGCTCTCTTTCCGTCCAGATTTTCTGTTGTAACCAGGTGCTCTGATTTCTCTTTCCTCATAAAATTCCTGTAAATGTTGCCTGTCTTTTCCTTTATTAATGATCTTTTTTTGGTCCAAGTGTATCCGACATAGCAAAACAAGACATTCGCAAGTTTTGAACCGATTGGTCTTTATCAAGGTACAAAAAAACAAACCAAACCAAACCAAAACAAAAACCACAAAACTTAAAGAAGAAACAGCGAGACTTCCCTGAGGTTTCGTCGTGTATATATATATATATACTTCACAAAGACCAGTTGGCAGAAAATTGTGCCTGTCTTGTTTTCTTATATTAAATACGCATGCTGATTCTAATTTTGTATTTATGGTTCCCATGTGCTTGAATACAGGTAGTCATTTCGATTTAGATTTCATAGTAATTTAATGCAGTTTTGGCTCCTCCCCCCCCCCTCCCTCCCTCTCTCTCTCTCTGTCTGTGCGCGCGCGCACTCGCGCGCATGTGTGTATATATATTTTTCGTGTCTTAGTATGTGTGTTTGTGTATGTGTGTGTCTGAGTGTGTGTGTGTGTGTGTGTGTGTGTGTGTGTGTGTGTGTGTGTGTGTGTGTGTGTGTGTGTGTGAGAGAGAGAGAGAGAGAGAGAGAGAGAGAGAGAGAAAGAGAGTGAGTGTTTTCGTGTCTCAGTGTGTGTGTGAGTGTGTGTATATATATATGTGTGTGTGTGTGTGTGAGTGTGTATATATGTGTGTGAGTGTGTTGTGTGTGTGTGAGTGTTGTTTGTGTGAGTGGTGTGTGTGTGTGTGTGTGTGTGTGTGTGTGTGTGTGTGTGTGTGTGTGTGTGTGTGTGTGTGTGTGTGTGTGTGTGTTTGTGAAAGAGAGTGTGTTTTCGTGTCTGAGTGTGTGTGAGTGTGTATATGTGTGAGTGTGTATGTGGTGTGTGTGTGTGTGTGTGTGTGGTGTGTGTGTGTGTGTGTGTGTGTGTGTGTGTGTGTGTGTGTGTGTGTTGTTCGTGTCTTATATTGTGTGTCGAGTGTGTATGTGTGTGCATATCTGTGTGTGTGTATGTGTGTGTGTGTGTGTGTGTGTGTGTGCTTGCATCCTTCAGCCTGTTGGTGTGTGTGTGAGTGTATGTGTGTGTGTGTGTGTGTGTGTGTGGTGCTTGCATCCTTCAGCCTGTTGGTATGTGTGTGTGTGTGTGTGTGTGTGTGTGTGTGTGTGTGTGTGTGTGTGTGTGTGTGTGTGTGTGTCCTTCAGCCTGTTGGTATGTTAATTTGAAGCAAAATGTTGATGTACGTTGCGGGCATTCACCGATTATTTACCATGTAGCATAGGCACTGTAGACTGTACACTGGTATGTGAAAACCACTCATAGGACAGGTGTGTAAACCACTCTTAGGACAGGTGTGTAAACCACTCTTAGGACAGGTGTGTAAACCACTCTTAGGACAGGTGTGTAAACCACTCTTAGGACAGGTGTGTAAACCACTCTTAGGACAGGTGTGTAAACCACTCTTAGGACAGGTGTGTAAACCACTCTTAGGACAGGTGTGTAAACCACGCTCAGGACAGGTGTGTAAACCACCCTTAGGACAGGTGTGTAAACCACTCTTAGGACAGGTGTGTAACCCACACTCAGGACAGGTGTGTAACCCACGCTCAGGACAGGTGTATAAACAGTGGTGAAGACAAGTGTATAAACCACGCTCAGGACAAGTATATAAACCGCGTTCAGGACATGTGTATAAACCATGTTACGAACAGGTATGTAAAACACACTGTATGAACCACGCTGTGGACAAGACAGGTATATAAAACACACTGTATAAACCACGCTGTGGACAAGACAGGTATATAAACCACACTGTATAAACCAAGCTATGGACAGGACAGGTATGTAAACCACACTATAAACCAAGCTATGGACAGGACAGGTATGTAAACCACACTGTATAAACCAAGCTATGGACAGGACAGGTATGTAAACCACACTGTATAAACCAAGCTATGGACAGGACAGATATATAAACCACACTGTATAAACCAAGCTATGGACAGGACAGGTATGTAAACCACACTGTATAAACTACGCTATGGGCAGGACAGGAATACAAACCACACTGTAAAAACCACGCTATGGACAGGACAGGTATGTAAACCACACTATAAACCACGCTATGGACAGGACAGGTATGTAAACCACACTGTATAAAGTACGCTATGGACAGGACAGGTATATAAGCCACACTGTATAAACTACGCTATGGACAGGACAGGTATGTAAACCACACTGTATAAAGTACGCTATGGACAGGACAGGTATGTAAACCACACTGTATAAACTACGCTATGGACAGGACAGGTATGTAAACCACACTGTATAAACTACGCTATGGACAGGACAGGTATGTAAACCACACGGTATAAACTACGCTATGGACAGGACAGGTATATAAACCACACTGTATAAACTACGCTAGGGACAGGACAGGTATGTAAACCACACTGTATAAACTACGCTATGGACAGGACAGGTATGTAAACCACACTGTATAAACTACGCTATGGACAGGACAGGTATGTAAACCACACTGTATAAACTACGCTATGGACAGGACAGGTATGTAAACCACACTGTATAAACTACGCTATGGACAGGACAGGTATGTAAACCACACGGTATAAACTACGCTATGGACAGGACAGGTATGTAAACCACACTGTATAAACTACGCTATGGACAGGACAGGTATATAAACCACACTGTATAAACCAAGCTATGGACAGGACAGGTATGTAAACCACACTATATAAACCACGCTGTGGACAGGACAGGTGTGTAAACCACACTGTATAAACCACGCTATGGACAGGACAGGTATGTAAACCACACTGTGTAAACCACGCTATGGACAGACAGGTATATAAACCACACTGTATAAACCACGCTATGGACAGGACAGGTATGTAAACCACACTGTATAAACCACACTATGGACAGACAGGTATGTAAACCACACTGTATAAACCACACTATGGACAGACAGGTATGTAAACCACACTGTATAAACCACACTATGGACAGACAGGTATATAAACCACATTGTGTAAATCACGCTATGGACAGGACAGGTATGTAAACCACATTCAGGAGATGTTTTAAACCACACCTAACGCAGGAGTCCCTGGAGGTAACCAATTCAATCTGATTCCAGAGAACTGGCTGCGGTCACACATCTTAGAAACACGAACACAGTACATACTGAAGGCTTAGTTCAGTGTCAGTCTTACTGAACACAGCACACACTGAAGGCTTAGTTCAGTGTCAGTCTTACAGAACACAGCACACACTGAAGGCTTAGTTCAGTGTCAGTCTTACTGAACACAGCACACACTGAAGGCTTAGTTCAGTGTCAGTCTTACTGAACACAGCACACACTGAAGGCTTAGTTCAGTGTCAGTCTTACTGAACACAGCACATACTGAAGGCTTAGTTCAGTGTCAGTCTTACTGAACTCAGCACATACTGAAGTCTTAGTTAAGTACAAAGAACATTACAGTGTTAGTCAACTCTGTGCTGTCTGGCTCGCCTGCTTCTTCTGTTGCATGCCTCCAGCGTATTCAGAATGCCATGGCCCGTCTTGCTCTTCGTAAAAAGGGGCATTTTCGTAGAATTTTGTATAAAACCAATACATTATGCTACAAGTGTATCAGTGTTTACTGCACCTATTTATCTTCTTGACCTTTGACGTGGTGTAAACGCTGATATGGCTCTGGTGGTCGGCTGGGCTATAAGCAATATGAACTGAACTATCTTCTTGACCATCTGCAAATGGCCCCTACCTGACTTCTTCATTCTGCTTCTGATACTACTTATTTACAAATTCCTCGTATGTATCACAATCGGTCGCTGTTCTTTTTCTGTCTGGTCCATACAACTGCGACGATCCTCCCCGTCTAATCGACAGTCACATACTCTGTCTTCCTTCAAGTCTAGAATGGAGATACAGCTTTTTGTCCAGCAGTGATTCCCCCTCTACGTGCCCACCCCATTACCCCACTGCTCTCCTGTCCTCGCCCTCCTGATTTTTGCGTGTGCTTTGTGCTCTAGAGTTTTGGTCATTGTTGGGTGATTGCTTTAGTGAACAAGAGTGCGCATATTGGTTGGGTTCTTGTATCAAGATTTAGCGTCTTATAAATGTCATTACTGTCATCATCATCATCATCATCATCATCATCATCATCATCATCATCATCATCACTGTTACTATAATAAATAACAATGAATAGTAATAATGATAGCAATAATAATAATAATAAAGCAATAATGATAATAATAACAATAATAATAATGATAGTAGTAGTAGTAGTATCATCACTATTTTCTGATTAATGCTAGAACAATTCGTTGACCCCAGTTATGTAGTCACTATGACCTAAACCACTACCAACCAACACGTTTTTGCCATTGAGTGATTATGCCGTAACAATTCTTTGACCCAGAATATTGTCAAAATGGCAACAACAACAACAAAACAACAACACTAACAACAAAAAACAAAGCAAAGCAAAACAAGAAACAAAACAAAACAAAAAAAAAGGGTGGGGCGAGGTTAGAAAGAATGATTGTAGCTGTCACCAGACTGAATTAGAGTAGCCATTCAAACCAGGCCAGAGTCCTCATTTTTTGAGGGGCTGTAAAGATAGAGGTGAGGGGGGGGGGGATTCAGATTCTGTTTGTTTGATTGGTTTGGTTCATCGATTTGTTTATGTATTTACTCATTCGTTAATTCATATATATTCATTTTATTTCATTTTGTTTCATTTCATTTTATAGTTTATTTCGTTTCATTTTATTTTAAAATTATTGTTTCTTTTTATTTTATCTTATTTCATTGTATTTTGTTTTTATTATTTTCATTCTACTTTTTGTTTTATTTAATGTTTTATTTTATTTTATTTTATTTTATTATATATTCTTTTCTTTTCTTTTATTTTATTACAGTCTGTTTTATTTACTGGTGTGGAGGTTTGCATGAGTGCAGGCAGGTTGTGAGGGAGGGCAGTGTCACCAGTGTGTGTCGATAGTTGTCACCTGTAGTGTGACTTTGTTCACTGACCCGTCATCTGTCGTGTTGGCGGATTATGACAATCTGCATGCATAATCCCATCACGACCACCACTACCCCTCACTCCACCTCTGCCCTTGCCCTCAACATGGATTAATCCATAACCCTACCTCTCTCTCTCTCTCTCTCTCTCTCTCTCTCTCTTCTCTCTCTCTCTCTCTCTCTCTCAACATGGAATTGTCTTTCAGTATCTTTAAGGCAAAGCAATTGTCTGTTTGCTTTCAGAAAGCACCTCAAAACATTCATTTAGAAATATCTTCAAAAATCATAAATTAATGCTTGTGGCTCTTCCAAATCAACTCTCTCTCTCTCTCTCTGTCTCTCTCTGTCTCTGTATCTGTCTCTGTCTCTCTCTCTCCCTCTCCCTCTCCCTCTCCCCTCTTTGTCTGTCTGTCTGTCTCTCTGTGTCTCTCTCCCTCTGTCTGTCTGTCACTCTGTCTCTCTGTCTTTCTGTCTCTATCTGTCTGTCTGTCTGTCTGTCTGTCTCTCTCTCTCTCTCTCTCTCTCTCTCTCTCTAGCATGGTGTGTCCAGTGTATGAGCTTTGTACACTTGGCACTTGTTCCATAGCCAATCAAAACATCGCACATTTACTGACTTGTGTTTTCCTTTGCCAATGAAAACAGTGTACATTTGTCTTTTGCTGCCTCGCTGGCCCAGTGAAAATATCATTGTAGATTGTGTCATTTTTTTTCTTTTTCCTTTTTCTTCTCCGTTCCTTTTCCCATAACTCCGTGAGGAGTCATTTTGACCGTGTACTCAAGAGCTTTTCAACAGTTGTCGCCAGCTTTGTCAGTTGTGTGTCAAAGCCTGGGTCTTTGCGAATATTTGTTTTGTATGTGTGTGTGTCTATTTTGCATTGTTGTCATTTCCATCATTTTTCTTTTTTCTGGTCTTTTCTTTCTTTTTTTCTTTCTTTATTTCTTTTTTGTCTGTCATTAGATCAATAAAAATATTATCAATTGAGTTTTGCTGCTTCATTGACCCAATACAAATATCATTCGCAGTGTTTGTGTGTGTCATTAAATCAATGAAAACATCATCAATTGTGTCTTGCTGCTTCATTGGCCAAACACAAATATCACAAGCAGTAGTTTTGTGTGTCTGTAAACGAAAAAAAACCCAATATCAGTTGTATTCTGCTGCCTCATTGGCCCAGTATAAATATCACAGACAGTGTTTTCCTGTGTCAGTACATGTAGACCAATGGCAAACATTATCAGTTGTGTTCTTCTACCTCATTGGCCCAATACAAAAATCACAGACAGTGTTTTCTTGTTTCAGTAGACAAATGACAAACATTATCAGTTGTGTTCTGCTGCCTCATTGGCCCAATGCAAAAACCACAGTGTTTTCTTGGGCAGTAGACCAATGGCAAACATTATCAGTTGTGTTCTTCTACTTCATTGACCCAATACAAAAATCACAGACAGTGCTTTCCTGTGTCGGTAGACCAATAAAAACATTATCAGTTGTGTTCTTCTACCTCATTGGCCGAATGATGTGTGTTTAACTGCTGATAAAAACATTACAGGCAGTGTTCTTTTCACCAATACCAACACTGTGCTTTGTCTGTTGCCATTGTGTAAATAAAACATCACAGGCAGTTACGTTACTGGACATGTAAAGATTTTCATGTTGTGTTGGCCTATTATACTGGTCCAGTACAAACCCTGATATGTTAGTGAATTGATATGTTAGTGTTTGTTAGTGCATTGTGTATTTTGCATGTATTATATATGTATTATAATATAATATATATACAATAATACACACATATGTATATATTATATAGTATTTTATATATATGTTATATATCATTATATATATATATGTGTATTATGTTATTATACATATAATGTATATTATCTAGTATATATATACATACATCTACACTATATATAGTAATAATATGTGAGGAATAAGATAAGAGAGAGAGAGAAGAAGAGAGAGAGAGAGAGAGAGAGAGAGAGAGAGAGAGAGAACACACGCATAATATGCACACATAAATATAGATATACATATCTTCGTTATCAGATGACGCCGTTCTAATTGCAGAAAATGAAAAAGACCACAAAATCTTGTGAATATATAGAAATAGAAGCAGAAATAAATAGCTAGAACTGAATAGTAAGAATACTGGAGAGACAATCAGTTAAAAAAAAAAAAACCCTCGAACCTAATAAATAACAGCAAATGTGGTGAATCAGATTCGAGTTTGGTTGGAGCAGTCAAACAGTCTGTTGATGCGCTGGATGAGTCAAATATGGGTTGATGTTTGTGATAAATAGTCGTGGTTTGTGGATGTAGATCGATAGATATATCGATGTGTTGATGTTGCTGGATGAGATCAATAGATATATCGATGTGTGATGTTGCTGGGATGTAGATCAATAGATGTATCGATGTGTTGATGTTGCTGGGATGTAGATCAATAATTATCGATGTGTTGATTTGCTGGGATGTAGATCAATAATGTATTCGATGTGTTGATATTGCTGTGGTGTAGATCAATAGATTATCGATGTGTTGATATTGCTGGGATGTAGATCAATAGATGTATCGATGTGTTGATTTGCTGGATGTAGATCAATAGATGTATCGATGTGTGATGTTGCTGGGATGTAAATCAAAAGATTATGATGTGTTGATGTTGCTGTGATGTAATCAATAGATATCGATGTGTTGATGTTGCTGGATGTAGATCAATAGATGTATCGATGTGTTGATGTTGCTGGATGTAGATCAATAGATGTATCGATGTGTGATGTTGCTGGGATGTAGATCAATAGATGTATCGATGTGTTGATGTTGCTGGAATGCAGATCAATATTATGTGATGTGTGTTGCTGGATGTAGATCAATAGATGTATCGATGTGTTGATGTTGCTGGGATGTAGATCAATAGATGTATCGATGTGTTGATATTGCTGGGATGTAGATCAATAGATGTATCGATGTGTTGATGTTGCTGGAATGCAGATCAATAGTATCGTGTGTGTGTTGCTGGGATGTAGATCAATAGATATATCGATTGTTGATGTTGCTGGGATGAGATCAATAGATGTATGGTGTGTTGATGTTGCTGGATGTAGATCAATAGATATAGTTTGATGTTGCTTGGATGCAGATCAATAGATGTATTGATGTGTTGATGTTGCTGGATGTAGATCATAAGTATATGTGTGTTGCTGGGATGTAGATCATAGATTATGATGTGTTGATGTTGCTGGGATGTAGATCAATAGATGTATCGATGTGTTGATGTTGCTGGAATGCAGATCAATAATGTATGATGTGTTGTGTTGCTGGGATGTAATCAATAGATTATGATATGTTGATGTTGATTGGATGCAGATCAATAGATGTATGATGTGTTGATGTTGCTGGGATGTAGATCAAAGATATGTTGATGTGTTGCTATGGATGCAGATCAATAGATGTATTGATGTGTTGATGTTGCTGGGATGTAGAATCATAATGTTATGCTGATTTGATGGGATGTAGATCAATAGATGTTATGATGTGTTGATGTTGCTGATGCAGATCAAGATGTAGATCAATAGATGTATTGATGTGTTGATGTTGCTGGATGCAGATCAATACATGTCTTGATGTTATTGATCGGTTGATGTTGCAGGAAGGAAGAACAGCTCTACATTATGCAGCCCAGAACGGCCACCCTGACGTGTGTAAAGTGTTGGTGGAGAAGGGATGTCCCTTGGATCTTCAGGACACGGTATGTATGTCAGTCATTTAGCTCTGGTATATTAACCCTTTGACTCCCGCACCCTGTCCACCAGCATCCGGCATTGTCAACCATACTAGCAAAGGAAAAAAACCTAATCCTTTGATTTCCTCACCCTATCCATCGGCTTTCTGAAGGAAGCTGGTGGATAGGGTGAGGAAGTCAAAGGGTTAAGTTTTAGCAGTTGGTGGATAGGGTGCGGGAGTCAAAGGGTTAAGGACACGGTATGTATGTCAGTCGTTGTCATTTGGACCTTCAGGACACGGTATGCATGTCAGTCACTGATCTCTGTCAAGGTCAAGGTCACCATCACCATCACTGTGACTACAAACACGTGGAAACAGAATGTGAACATTTGTTAATGTGCAAAATGAAACAGGTATACATGTGAAGCCGACTGTCCTTTGTCTAGTGTACACAGAAGACAACAGAACACTTGTTAATGTGCAAAATGAGACAGGTGTGCATTTAACCCTCTGACTCCCTCACCCTATCTGCCAGCGTCCTGTATTGTCAGCCATGACAGCAAAGCAAAAAGTTAAACCCTTTCACCACCTCACCCTATCCACCAGTAGGGAGTGAAAGGGTTAAGTTTTTGCAGCTGGCGGATAGGGTGCGGGAGTGAAAGGGTGAAAGTCAATTGTTCTTTGTCATATGTACACACACAGACACAGACACACACACACACACACACACACACACACAACACACACACACACACACACACACACACACACACACACACACACACACACACACACACACACACACACACACACACACACACACACACACAAAGAAAAAAATAGAATACACAAAACTTCAGGGAAAAACCAGCAAGACTGTCATCACTGTTCGTTGAGCACGAAAAAGTGACTTATGTGAAATCATAAAGTGTTTGTGAACTGTGGTAACTGGGAAGCAGGGGAGACAATGACTGATAAGAAATCATAAAGTGTTTGTGAACTGTGGTAAGTGGGAAGCAGGGGAGACAATGACTGATATGTAATCATAAAGTGTCTGTGAACTGTGGTAACTGGGAAGCAGGGGAGACAATGACTGATGTGAAATCATAAAGTGTTTGTGAACTGTGGTAACTGGGAAGCAGGGGAGACAATGACTGATATGAAACCATAAAGTGTTTGTGAACTGTGGTAACTGGGAAGCAGGGGACAATGACTGATATGAAATCATAAAGTGTCTGTGAACTGTGGTAACTGGGAAGCAGGGGAGACAATGACTGATATGAAATCATAAAGTGTTTGTGAACTGTGGTAACTGGGAAGCAGGGGACAATGACTGATATGAAATCATAAAGTGTTTGTGAACTGTGGTAACTGGGAAGCAGGGGACAATGACTGATATGAAATCATAAAGTGTTTGTGAACTGTGGTAACTGGGAAGCAGGGGAGACAATGACTGATATGTAATCATAAAGTGTCTGTGAACTGTGGTAAGTGGGAAGCAGGGGAGACAATGACTGATATGTAATCATAAAGTGTTTGTGAACTGTGGTAAGTGGGAAGCAGGGGAGACAATGACTGATGTGAAATCATAAAGTGTTTGTGAACTGTGGTAACTGGGAAGCAGGGGAGACAATGAATGATATGAAACCATAAAGTGTTTGTGAACTGTGGTAACTGGGAAGCAGGGGAGACAATGACTGATGTGAAATCATAAAGTGTTTGTGAACTGTGGTAACTGGGAAGCAGGGGAGACAATGATATGGAATCATAAAGTGTTTGTGAACTGTGGCAACTGGGAAGCAGGGGAGACAATGATATGGAATCATAAAGTGTTTGTGAACTATGATAAGTGAGAAGTCAGGAAACAATTGTGATTTGTTGAGGAAATGTTGGGGAAGAACCTGCAGTGTAAAAGTGATCATGCCACATTGTTGTTGTTTTCTATTCCGAGGAAGGTCTAGGACTGTTATTGTTATTTTTGTTTAAAGCCCAGCCGACTGCGTACAGTCATATCAGGGCTATAGCCATTTCAAAACATACACAATACTTCAACAGGAAAAAAATGGAAAAGAATACTAAGTACACGTATCAATGCATTCATGCCCATAATCTATGGAAATGCCCCTAGCGTAGACCACTCCGTCGAATTTATCGCACAGGGGATTTAAAAAACATACCTGATTACAGATTTAAAGATAAGTAAAGACACTAAAACCAATATAAAAATAGGCCTAAATTAATAAATATTGCTTCCGCATATCTCATTTCCATAGAGCCAAAAATGCACTCAGTGCGTGTACCCAATTATCAATCCTA
>CM060311.1:82895504-82915504 GCA_030674185.1 Monoplex corrugatus | reverse complement strand
GTGTGTGTGTGTGTGTGTGTGTGTGTGTGTGCGGAACAAGGGAGGGGGTAGTGTTGTAATTGAGTGTTGTATAGCTGTTTGTGTTGGTGTGTGTGTGGAACATGGGAGGGAGTAGTGTTGTAATTGAGTGTTGTATAGCTGTTTATGTTGGTGTGTGTGTGTGTGTGTGGAACATGGGAGGGGGTAGTGTTGTAATTGAGTGTTGTATAGCTGTTTATGTTGGTGTGTGTGTGTGTGTGGAACATGGGAGGGGGTAGTGTTGTAATTGAGTGTTGTATACCTGTTTATGTTGGTATTTGTGTGTGTGTGTGTGTGTGTGTGTGTGTGTGTGTGTGTGTGTGTGTGTGTGTGTGTGTGTGTGTGTTGTGTGTGTATGTGTGTGTACGGAACAAGGGAGGGGGTAGTGTTATAATTGAGTGTTGTATAGCTGTTTGTGTTGGTGTGTGTGTGTGTGTGTGTGTGTGCGGAACAAGGGAGGGGGTAGTGTTGTAATTGAGTGTTATATAGCTGTTTATGTTGGTGTGTGTGTGGAACACGGGGGAGTCTAACTGAGTGTTGTATAGCTGTTTGTGATGGTGTATTTGTGGAACACGGGTAATTGAGCGTTTATAACTGTTGGTGTGTATGTGGAACAAGTGGGGAAGGGGGAAGGGTGTCTAATTGAGTGTTGCATAGCTGTTGAATCAGACCCATAGAACAAGTGTGTGTTGTTTGTGCAAGCATGCAGAGAGGGGATCTGAACACAGCAGGTGCTTATCGCTTGGATGAACATGTGTATTGGGGCTGTTGGCCCTTTGTGGGCACAGCAACTGTAGGCCTGTGTTACTGGTGTAGGCTGTGTTTACTGGTGTAGGCCTGTGTTACTGGTGTAGGCCTGTGTTACTGCTGTAGGCCTTTGTGTATAGGTCTGTGTTACTGGTGTAGGCCTGTGTTACTGTGTAGGCCTGTGTTACTGCTGTAGGCCTGTGTTACTGCTGTAGGTCTGTATTACTGGTGTAGGCCTGTGTTACTACTGTAAGCCTGTTACTACTGTAAGCCTGTGGGCCTACGTTACTGATGTACGCCTGTGTTACTGCTGTCTCACCTGTCTCACCTGGGCATCACCGGGTTTGGTGTTGGCCGCTGCACATCTGGACACCACCATCTCCCTCCAGGCCACACTGTCTTGACTTTTGTGGACAATTTCTGGAATGTAAATTTTAAGCCACTGATGTTGGTTATGTTCTCGATGTATGAGATTGGATGTCTGTTTTTCTTCCTTTCTGTCACTGTTTTTCCTTGAAGTATGGTTGCCATGGGGTCCGTGTTCTTGTTGCGTGACACATGGCCAATGTATTGTAGTATTCTTTGTTGCTGCTGTAAGCATGTGTTACTGGTGTAGGTCTGTGTTACTGGTGTAGGTCTGTGTTACTGGTGTAGGCCTGTGTTACTGGTGTAAGTGTGTTACTGGTGTAGGTCTGTGTTACTGGTGTAGGTCTGTGTTACTGGTGTAGGTCTGTGTTACTGGTGTAGGTCTGTGTTACTGGTGTAGGTCTGTTTACTGGTGTAAGTCTGTGTTACTGGTGTAGGTCTTGTTACTGGTGTAGTGTGTTACTGGTGTAGGTCTGTGTTACTGGTGTAGGTCTGTGTTACTGGTGTAGTGTGTTAGTGTGGTGTGTTACTGGTGTTGGTGTGTGTTACTGGTGTAGGTCTGTGTTACTGGTGTAGGCTGTGTTACTGGTGTAGGCCTGTGTTACTGGTGTAGGCCTGTGTTACTGGTGTAGGTCTGTGTTACTGGTGTAGGCCTGTGTTACTGCTGTAAGGCCTGTGTTACTGCTGTAGGCCTGTGTTACTGCTGAAGGCATGTGTTACTGGTGTAGGTCTGTGTTACTGGTGTAGGTCTGTGTTACTGGTGTGGGTCTGTGTTACTGGTGTAGGCCTGTTACTGGTGTAGGTCTGTGTTACTGGTGTAGGTCTGTGTTACTGGTGTAGGCCTGTAGTGTTTACTGGTGTAAGTGTGTTACTGGTGTAGGTCTGTTACTGGTGTAGGTCTGTGTTACTGGTTTTGGTTTGGTGTAGTTGTTACTGGTGTTGGTGTGCGTTACTGGTGTAGGCCTGTGTTACTGGTGTAGGCCTGTGTTACTGATGTAGGCCTGTGTTACTGGTGTAGGTCTGTGTTACTGGTGTAGGCCTGTGTTACTGCTGAAGGCCTGTGTTACTGGTGTAGGTCTGTGTTACTGGTGTAGGTCTGTGTTACTGGTGTAGGTCTGTGTTACTGCTGAAGGCCTGTTTTACTGGTGTAGGCCTGTGTTACTGGTGTAGGCCTGTGTTACTGGTGTAGGCCTGTGTTACTGGTGTAGGTCTGTGTTACTGGTGTAGGCCTGTGTTACTGGTGTAGGCCTGTGTTACTGGTGTAGGCCTGTGTTACTGGTGTAGGTCTGTGTTACTGGTGTAGGCCTGTGTTACTGGTGTAGGCCTGTGTTACTGGTGTAGGCCTGTGTTACTGGTGTAGGTCCTGTGTTACTGGTGTAGACCTGTGTTACTGATGTAGGTCTGTGTTACTGCTGAAGGTCTGTGTTACTGGTGTAGGCCTGTGTTACTGGTGTAGGCCTGTGTTACTGATGTAGGCCTGTGTTACTGGTGTAGGCCTGTGTTACTGGTGTAGGCCTGTGTTACTGGTGTAGGTCTGTGTTACTGATGTAGGCCTTGTGTTACTGCTGTAGGCCTGTGTTACTGCTGTAGGCCTGTGTTACTGCTGTAGGCCTTGTGTTACTGCTGTAGGTCTGTGTTACTGCTGTAGGCCTGTTTTACTGGTGTAGGTCTGTGTTACTGCTGTAGGCCTGTTTTACTTTCCCTCTAACAGACACAAGAGTCATCAGATCACCTCTGAGCTGAGGTGTTGTCATGTGCGTGTGTACACGTGTCTACCGCAGTATGATGTGTATGGGAGATATCAGTCGTTCAGTTTTTGTATATTTTGTTTGTTTGTGTGCTTGTTTTTACCAGGTTTGGGTCATAGTTCAGATGTTCCAGGCGTTGTAAATCCATTAACATTTCAAATGAGTAACAAGCTTCTGTTCGTTTTGTTTATCAAGTAGTCTGATCATGTGTAGAATACGAGTTGTCATGTCATGTTAGTGTATAGGATAGGGGCCAGTGGATGTTACATATAGATGTTACATGTTACTGATAAGGTTACATGGCATTACCATGGAAGTGTGTGAGGAGATTGGAGGATGTTACATATGGATATTACATGTTACAGATGAGTTACATTGTGTTACCAGGTGTTCACAGAGGTTGGAGAATGCTACATATGGATGTTACATGTTACAGATGGGTTACACAGCGTTACAGAGAACGTGTGGCGCGAGGGTCGGTGGATATTACATATAGATGTTTTTTTAAACTTTTTTTTTATTAATTTATCTTTTGCTTCACAACAAACGGGCATCTAACACACAGTGTGGCAAAGAAAAAAGAAAAAGAAAAACAACAAAAAATAAACACACATAACAAGACAGTGTTGACACATGAACTCCATATAGCACACAGAATATACGTAATGATGTATTACATATACATGTTACATGTTACAGATGGGTTACACAGCGTTACATAGGGCGTGTGCACAAAGGTCGGTGGATGTTTCATATACATGTTACATGTTACAGATGGGTTACACGGCGTTACTGAGGGCGTGTGCACAAGGGTCAGTGGACGTAGTCATAGTGTGTCTGGAGGCCGGCTGTGCTGTCGACTTTGCTGACCAGGTAAATAACTTACATTTTCTTCCCCCCCTACCCCACTTTTGTTTTTTGGCTGGGGGGGGGGGGGGGGGGGGGTAAGGGGATATAGGGTCTGTCATCCCAGGTAAATATTGTATGACCATGTAGACATTATCTCCTCCTGTCTGTCTGCTAATTGTGTTAACATCACTTGTCTGTGTTGTGTCACCACCTGACCTTTTAGTTGTGTCATTACCACCTGGCCTGTTGGTTGTGTCACCACTGGTCTGTTGGTTGTGTCATTATCACCTGACCTGTTGGTTGTGTCACCACCTGGCCTGTTGGTTGTGTCATTAACACCCAGCCTGTTGGTTATGTCATTATCACCTGGCTTGTTGGTTGTGTCATTATCACCTGGCTTGTTGGCTGTGTCATTATCACCTGGCCTGTTGGTCGTGTCATTATCACCTGACCTGTTGGTTGTGTCATTATCACCTAGCCTATTAGTTGTGTCACCACCTGGCCTCTTGTGTCACCAACTGGCCCGTTGGTTGTGTCATTATCACCTGGCTTGTTGGCTGTGTCATTATCACCTGGCCTGTTGGCTGTGTCATTATCACCTGGCCTGTTAATTGTGTCATTATCACCTGGCCTGTTGGTTGTGTCATTATCACCTGGCCTGTTGGTTGTGTCATTATCACCTGGCCTGTTGGTTGTGTCATTATCACCTGGCCTGTTGGTTGTGTCATTATCACCTGGCCTGTTGTGTCATTATCACCTGGCTTGTTGGTTGTGTCATTATCACCTGGCTTGTTGGTTGTGTCATTATCACCTGGCTTGTTGGCTGTGTCATTATCACCTGGCCTGTTGGTCGTGTCATTATCACCTGGCCTGTTGGTTGTGTCATTATCACCTAGCCTATTAGTTGTGTCACCACCTGGCCTCTTGTGTCACCAACTGGCCCGTTGGTTGTGTCATTATCACCTGGCTTGTTGGCTGTGTCATTATCACCTGGCCTGTTAATTGTGTCATTATCACCTGGCCTGTTGGTTGTGTCATTATCACCTGGCCTGTTGGTTGTGTCATTATCACCTGGCCTGTTGGTTGTGTCATTATCACCTGGCCTGTTGGTTGTGTCATTATCACCTGGCCTGTTGGTTGTGTCATTATCACCTGGCCTGTTGTGTCATTATCACCTGGCCTGTTGTGTCATTATCACCTGGCCTGCTGGTTATGTCATTACCATCTGGTCTGTAAGTTGTGTCACCACCTGGTCTGTTAGTTGTGTTACCACCTGGCCTGTTAGTTGTGTCACCACCTGGTCTGTTAGTTGTGTTACCACCTGGCGTGTTGGTTGTGTCACCACCTGGTCTGTTAGTTGTGTTACCACCTGGTCTGTTGTGTCATCACCTGGTCTGTTAGTTTTGTCACCACCTGGTCTGTTAGTTTTGTCACCACCTGGTCTGTTAGTTTTGTCACCACCTGGTCTGTTAGTTGTGTCCCCACATGGCCTGTTGTGCCATCACCTGGCCTGTTGTGTCACCACCTGGCCTGCTAGTTGTGTCACCACCTGGCCTGTTGTGTCACCACCTGGCCTGCTAGTTGTGTCACCACCTGGCCTGTTGTGTCATCACCAGTTCTGTTGATTGTGTCATCACCTGGCCTGCTAGTTGTGTCTGTATCAGCTGGCCTGCTACTTGTGTCACCCCTGGTGTGTTGTGTCACCGCCTGGCCTGCTAGTTGTGTCACCACCTGGCTTGTTGTGTCACCACCTGGTCTGTTAGTTTTGTCACACCTGGTCTGTTAGTTGTGTTACCACCTGGCCTGTTATATCATCACCTGGCCTGTGTCACCACCTGGCGTGTTGGTTGTGTCACCACCTGGCCTGTTAGTCGTGTCACCACCTGGCCTGTTAGTTGTGTCACCACCTGGCCTGTTGGTTGTGTCTGTATCACCTGGCCTGCTAGTTGTATCATGTCTGTCAAGGTTTTTCTTCAGTCGTCTGCCATAGATTCTCTCACGCATGTTCTCATTCATATCAATATGCAGGCTGTGTCCTTGTGGCTGAACGGCTAATTGTTATGCAGTCTGCATCAGAATTAATATTAGCATTGGGGGTTGATCAAGGGCAGATAAGTGTGTAAAGAGAGCGACGTAGACAGTGAGGCTGCTTGCTGACACGTTTACCACCACTCCACTGTGACAGACAGCCCTTCCCCCTGTCTCTGTCTCTTGTCTCTCTGTCTCTTGTATCTAGAGCTATGTTAGTAGTTATTGACTGTATGTGGGTTGTTACTGTGGATTGTATGTAGGTTGTATATAGGATTGTTATAATGTATTGTATGTTGGGTTGTTGCAATGGATTGTATGTAGGGTTGTTACTGTGGATTGTATGTAGGTTGTATATAGGATTGTTATAATGTATTGTATGTAAGGTTGTTACAATGGATTGCATATAGATTGGTGGTTTGTAGGGTTGTTACAATGGATTGTGTGTAGATTGGTGGTTTATAGGGTTGTTACAATGGATTGTATGTAGGGTTGGTTCAGTGGATTGTATGTAGGGTTGTTACAGTGGATTGTATGTAGATAGTAGGATTGTTACAATGGCTTGCATGTAGATTGTATGTAGGGTTGTTACAATGGATTGCATATAGATTGGTGGTTTGTAGGGTTGTTACAGTGGATTGTATGTAGGGTTGGTTCAGTGGATTGTACGTAGGATTGTTACAGTGCATTGTATGTAGATTGTATGTAGGCTTGTTACAGTGGATTGTATGTAGATTGTATATAGGGTTGTTACAGTGGATTGTATGTAGATTGTATGTAAGGTTGTTACAATGGATTGTATGTAGATTGTATGTAGGGTTGTTACAGTGGATTGTATGTAGATTGTATGTAGGGTTGTTACAGTGGATTGTATGTAGATTGTATGTAGGGTTGTTACAATGGATTGTATGTAGATTGTATGTAGGGTTGTTACAGTGGATTGTATGTAGATTGTATGTAGGGTTGTTACGAATGGATTGTATGTAGGTTGTTTTAGTGGATTGTATGTAGATTGTATGTAGGGTTGTTACAGTGGATTGTATGTAGGTTGTTACAGTGGATTGTATGTAATGTATGTTGTAGGGTTGTTATGGATTGTAGTGATTGTATGTATTGTATGATTGTATGTAGGGTTGTTAAGTGGATTGTATGTAGATTGTATGTAGGGTTGTTACAGTGGATTGTATGTAGATTGTATGTAGGGTTGTTACAGTGGATTGTATGTAGATTGTATGTAGGGTTGTTACATGGATTGAAATGTAGATTGTATGTAGGGTTGTTACAGTGGATTGTATTGTAGATTGTATGTAGGGTTGTTACAGTGGATTGTATGTAGAATGTATGTAGGGTTGTTACAGTGGATTGTATGTAGATTGTATTTAGGGTTGTTACAGTGGATTGTATGTAGGGTTGTTATAGTGGATTGTATGTAGATTGTATGTAGGGTTGTTACAGTGGATTGTATGTAGGGTTGTTATAGTGGATTGTATGTAGATTGTATGTAGGGTTGTTACAGTGGATTGTATGTAGGGTTGTTACATGGATTGTATGTAGATGTATGTAGGGTTGTTACAGTGGATTGTATGTAGATTGTATGTAGGATTGTTACAATGGATTGTATGTAGATTGTATTAGATTGTTACAATGGATTGTATGTAGATTGTATGTAGGGTTGTTACAGTGGATTGTATGTAGATTGTATGTAGGGTTGTTACAATGGATTGTATGTAGATTGTATGTAGGGTGTACAGTGATTGTATGGGTTGTACAGTGGATTGTGTGTAGGTTGTTAAATGGATTGTATGTAGATGTATAGGGTTGGTACATGGATTGTATGTATTGTATGTAGGGTTGGTTACAATGAATTGTATGTAGGTTGGTACAATGGATTGATGTAGGTTGGTACAATGGATGTTGTAGATTTACTAGGATTGGTACAATGATGTGTGTTGATTGGTTTGTGTGTGTGTGTGTTGTGTGTGTGTGTGTGTGTGTGTGTGTGTGTGTGGTGTGTGTGTGTGTTGTGTGTGTGTGTGGTGTGTGTGGTGTGTGTGTTCAGCATGGCAACACAGCGCTACATGAAGCAGCGTGGCATGGGTTCAGTAAGACAGTGGAACTGCTCGTCAAGTACAATGCCAACGTTTTCCGTGTCAACCAGGTCAGTTGGGTCCCTCGGTCTCCATGTTCTGTCTCCCTGTGTCTACGTGTTGTGTCCGTCTGATCTCACTAACGTGACAAATTGTTGATCTTTTTGACATAATGATTTGTTTATCCCTGTAATATGAAAATTGTTGATCTCAGTAATAAGATAATTTGTTGATCTCGATCTCATGTAACGTGATAAATTGTTGATCTCTGTAATATGATATAAATTATCTCTGTAACACGATAGATTGATAGATTGTTGATCTCTGCAATATGATGAATTGTTGATCTCAGTAATATGATAAATTGTTGATCTCAGTAACACGATAAATTGTTCTGTGTAACATGATAAATTGTTGACCTCTGTAGTATGATAAATTGTTGATTTCTGTAACATGATAAATTATTGATATCAGTAATAAGATAATTTGTTGATCTCATTATAAGATATGATATATTGTTGATCTCTCTGTCATGATAAATTGTTGATTTCTGTAACATAATAGATTGTTGATCTCAGTAACATGATAAATTGCTGATCTCAGTAACATGATAAATTGTTGATGTCAGTAACATGATAAATTGTTAATCTCAGTAACATGATAAATTGTTGATCTCAGTAACATAATAGATTGTTGATCTCAGTAACATGATAAATTGTTGATGTCAGTAACATGATAAATGTTGATATCAGTAACAGATAAATTGTTGATCTCAGTAACATAATAGATTGTTGATCTCAGTAACATGATAAATTGCTGATCTCAGTAACATGATAAATTGTTGATCTCAGTAACATGATAAATTGCTGATCTCAGTAACATGATAAATTGTTGATCTCAGTAACATGATAAATTGCTGATCTCAGTAACATGATAAATTGTTGATCTCAATAATATGATAAATTGTTGATCTCAGTAACATGATAAATTGTTGATCTCAGTAACATGATAGATTGTTGATCTCTGTAACATGATAAATTGTTGATCTCAGTAACATGATATCTCTGTTGATCTCTGTAACACGATAAATTGTTGGTCTCAGAAACATGATGAATCATGAATGCTGTTCCAGAGCGGTTTCACAGCACTCCACCTGGGGGCCCAGAATGGCCACAACCAGAGTTGTCGCCTCTTGCTGTATGGCGGCATCAACTCTGACTTTCAAAACAATGTTAGTGTCGCTCTGGTCTTCTCTTAGCGCATGGGGATGCCGGGGGCTCTTTCAGTATATAGCATCCCCACCTTGTGGAAATTGTGTGCTAGGAGTTTATTCGTCTTTTCTGTCATTCTCTTTGTTTCTGCCATGCACCTTTGTTTTCTGTCGCCTCTTTCTGGTCCTTTCGCCTGTATGTGTTCTAAAAAGGCTTTACATACTTTTTTTTAGATACATAGATAGATAGACGTGTGTGTGTGTGTGTTGTGTGTGTGTGTGTGTGTGTGTGTGTGTGTGTGTGTGTGTGTGTGTGTGTGTGTGTGTGTGTGTGTGTGTGTGTGTGATGTGGAGAGAGAGAGAGAGAGAGAGAGAGTTTAATTTTATAAATCATCCTGATGGTAAATTGAAAGGAGTGGTCAACACCTGACCAGAGACATGCCTTTAGATTATGTGCACAAATGCATTGATATTGTTTAACATTGACCTTTTATTGTCTGTTTGACCTTGTTATTGTCTGATCTTGACCTTATTGTCTGACATTAACCTTACTATTGTCCCACCTTTTACCTATTTGTCTTACCCTGACCTTATTTCTGTCTTATTTTGACATTTCTGTCGTGTCTGACCTTGACCTTACTATTGTCCAACATTTCACCTTTATTTTGATGTTGACCTGACCGTTGCCTGACTTTGACCTTTCTGTTATCTGGTTTATCTGAGTACTGCTGACCTTGACCTTTATTGTCTGACCTTGACCTTTCCTTTGTCTGACCTTTGCTAACACTGCCTGATGACCGGTCGTTTGAGGTGAAAAACTAGTGTCTTGGCTTGTAACATGTGAGTAGGGTATTGTAAGTGGTGGCAGTCTTCATGGTGTCATGCTGTTGTGGATGCTGATGCTGATATTGATGTTGATGTTGATGCTGATGTTGTCGGTGCTGATGCTGATATCAGTGTGTGTGTGTGTGTGTGTGTGTTGTGTGTGTGTGTGTGTGTGTGTGTGTGTGTGTGTGTGTTGCAGTACGGAGACACAGCACTACACACAGCGGCCAGATATGGACACGCTGGGGTGACACGCATTCTGATCAGTGCCAGGTGTAAATGAACCTACCCAACAAGGTACACTTTTGTCTGTCTGTCTGTCTGTCTTTTGTCTGTTCTTCTGTCTGTCTGTCCGTCTGTTCTGTCTGTCCGTCTGTCTGTCTGTCTGTCCGTCTGTCTGTTCTGTCCATTCTGATCAGTGCCAGGTGTAAACTCAACCTACCCAACAAGGATACACTTTGTCTGTCTGTCTGTCTGTCTGCCTGTCTGCTTGTCTGTCTGCTGCCTGCTTGTCTGTCTGTCTGTCCATTCTGATAAGTGACATGTAAACTCATCCTAGTCAGCAAGGTACACTTTGTCCGTCTGCTGCCTGCCTGCCTGCCTGCCTGCCTGTCTGTCTGTCTGTCTGTCTGTCTGTCTGCCTGCCTGTCTGTCTGCCTGCCTGCCTGTTTGTCTGTCTGTCTGTCCATTCTGATAAGTGACATGTAAACTCAACCTAGCCAGCAAGATACACTCTGTCCGTCTGTCTGCCTGTCTGCCTGCCTGCCTGTCTGTCTGTCTGTCTGTCTGCCTGTCTGCCTGCCTGCCTGCCTGCCTGCCTGCCTGTCTGCCTGCCTGTCCATTCTGATCAGTGACAAGTGAACTCAGCCTAGTCAGCAGGATACACTCTGAATCATATATTGTTACTGTGGCTGTCTGTCTGTCTGTCTGTCTGTCTGTCTGTCCATTCGTTATCCACTGGTATTTTTTCTCTGTCCATTTGTCTGTCCAGCCATTCCTTCTCTGTCTGTGTGCTTCATTCTGTGTCTCTGTCTCTCTGTCCCTGTCTCTCTTATGCTCTCTCTGTCTCTCTGTTTCTCTCTCTCTGTCTGCCTCTCTGTCTCTCCCCTCCCTCCCCCCGGTGTGCATGTATGTGTGTGTGTGTGTGTGTGTGTGTGTGTGTGTGTGTGTGTGTGTGTGTGTGTGTATGTGATTTTGTAATGCATGTCTTATATGCTATAGTAATGTTTGTGTCATATGAATTATTATAATGCATGTGTCATATGTATTATTGTGATGTGTGTTCCTTGTCTTATTGTGTTGTAACACGTGTCATTATAATGTGTGTGTAGTGTATGTTATTATTATAATGCGTGTGTAACACATGTGTGTGCTATATGTGTTCTTATAATGTGTGAGCCGTGTGGTATCATGAGTGTAACGTGTTATTTTGATGTGTGTGTTACATGTGTGATAATGTGTGTTCCATGTGTTTATTACAAGTGTTACATTATGTAATAATGTGTTGATGTATGTGTGACAGAACGGGGACACAGCATTACACATTGCAGCAGCTTTGAAGCGCAGGAAGATCACCAAAATCCTTGTGGAGTCTCACGTCGACATCCACGTCAGAAATAAGGTATAAAGACGTCACACATTGAAAATACACGTCACACAGTCAGGACACATGTCACACAGGATACACGTCACACAGGATACACGTCACACAGGATACATGTCACACAGTAAGGATACATACGACATAAGATACACGGCACACAGGGTACACGTCACAAGATACACGTCACACACGATACACGTCACACATTCAGGACACATGTGACACAGGATACTCGTCACACAGGATACACAACACACAAGATACACGTCACACAGGATACATTTCATACAGTCAGGACACATGTAACTCATGATACACGGCACACAGGATCACGTCACAGGATACACGGCACACAGAATACACGTCACGCAGGATACACGTCACACAGGATACGCGTCACATAGGATACACGTCACATAGGATACACATCACATAAGATTCACGTCACACAGAATACACGTCACGCATTATACGTCACATTGTCAGGATGCACGTCACATAGGAAGCACGTCACATAGGATACGCGTGACATAGGATACACGTCACACAGGATACACGTCACACAGGATCTCGTAACGCAGTCAGGACACATGTAACACAGGATACACGCCACACAGGATACATGTCACACAAGATACACGTCACACGAGGTACACGTCATACAGGTTACATGTCACACAGGACACGTGTAACACAAGATACACGTTACACAAAATACACGTCACATAAATTATGATACACGTCACATAGGACATGTCACACAGAACATACGCGTCACACAGGACACACGACACACAGTCAGGACACATGTAACAAAGGACACATGTAACACAAGATACACGTCACACAGGATACATATTACACAGGATACACGTTACACAGAATACACGTCACACAGGGTACACTTCAAACAAGATACACGTCACCCACGAATGCATTGAAATGTACACATAATTTTCTTTTCCAGGTGTTTTTTTTTTTTTAGAATCAGCGAGATGTGTCTCTTTGAGATGGTTATAGCCTTGATACGGCTGAGTGCAGTTGGCTGAGCTTCCAACATTCACAATGCAAATAGGTTTATGTGCAGGCTTGAGGCTTTTGCCATGATCGTTTTTAGGTTTTCTCCCATCACATGGAGTTGATGGAGTAAGTCAGTGCATATGGAAATTTATGCCTAGTGCAGAGATGTTATCTTGACAAACTGAAAGAAATCGTGATGATTTCAGCAACATCAGATGGTTGTTGATGTGGCTGTAGGTGTGGCATTGTGTTATGAATGTTACGGCAAAATGAGACAGCTACTGATGTGGCGTGCTGTTAATATTGTTACGGTAACATCAGACAGCTGTTGATGTGGTATGTTGTTAATATTGTTACAGTAACATAAAGAGCCATTGATGTGGTATGTTGTTAATGTTGTTACAGTAACATCAAACAGCTATTAATGTGGTATGTTCTTAATATTGTTACAGTAACATCAGGCAGCTGTTGATCTAGTATGTTGTTAATATTTACAGTAACATCAGGCAGCTGTTGATGTGGTATGTTGTCAATATTGTCACAGTAACATCAGACAGCCATCGATGCAGTATGTTCTTAATATTGTTACAGTAAAATCAGACAGCTGTTGATGTGGTATGTTCTTAATATTGTTACAGTAACGTCATGATATGTTAATATTGTTACAGTAACATTAGACAGCTGTTGATGTGGTATGTTAATATTGTTACAGTAACGTCATGATATGTTAATATTGTTACAGTAACATTAGACAGCTGTTGATGTGGTATGTTGTTAATATTGTTACAGTAACGTCATGATATGTTAATATTGTTACAGTAACATTAGACAGCTGTTGATGTGGTATGTTGTTAATATTGTTACAGTAACGTCATGATATGTTAATATTGTTACAGTAAAATCAGACAGCTGTTGATGTGGTATGTTGTTAATATTGTTACAGTAACATCATGATATGTTAATATTGTTACAGTAACATTAGACAGCTGTTGATGTGGTATGTTGTTAATATTGGTACAGTAACGTCATGATATGTTGCTGATATTGTTTCAGTAACATCATGGTATGTTGTTAATATTTTTAAAGTAACATCATGGTATGTTGTTAATATTGTCATAGTAACATCGTGCTATATTGTTAATATTTTTACAGTAACATCATGGTATGTTGTTGATATTGTTACAATAACATCATGGTATGTTGTTAATATTGTTACAGTAACATCATGGTATATTGTGAATATTGTTACAGTGACATCAGACAGCAGTTGATGTGGTATGTTATGATTGTTACAGCAAAATGAAACAGCCATTCATGTGGTATATTGTTAATGTTGTTACAGTAACATCAGACATCTATTGATGTGGTGTGTTATGATTGTTACAGCAAAATGTAACAACCATTCATGTGGTATGTTGTTAATGTTGTTACAGTAACATCAGACATCTATAGATGTGGTGTGTTATGATTGTTACAGCAAAATGTAACAACCATTCATGTGGTATGTTGTTAATGTTGTTACAGTAATATCAGACATCTGTAGATGTGGTGTGTTATGATTGTTACAGCAAAATGTAACAACCATTCATGTGGTATGTTGTTACAGTAACATCAGACATCTATAGATGTGGTGTGTTATGATTGTTACAGCAAAATGTAACAACCATTCATGTGGTATGTTGTTAATGTTGTTACAGTAACATCAGACATCTATAGATGTGGTGTGTTATGATTGTTACAGCAAAATGTAACAACCATTCATGTGGTATGTTGTTAATGTTGTTACAGTAACATCAGACATCTATTGATGTGGTGTGTTATGATTGTTACAGCAAAATGAAACAGCCATTCATGTGGTATGTTGTTAATGTTGTTACAGTAACATCAGACATCTATAGATGTGGTGTGTTATGATTGTTACAGCAAAATGAAACAGCCATTCATGTGGTATATTGTTAATGTTGTTACAGTAACATCAGACATCTATTGATGTGGTGTGTTATGATTGTTACAGCAAAATGAAACAGCCATTCATGTGGTATATTGTTAATGTTGTTACAGTAACATCAGACATCTATTGATGTGGTGTGTTATGATTGTTACAGCAAAATGAAACAACCATTCATGTGGTATATTGTTAATGTTGTTACAGTAACATCAGACATCTATTGATGTGGTGTGTTATGATTGTTACAGCAAAATGAAACAACCATTCATGTGGTATATTGTTAATGTTGTTACAGTAACATCAGACATCTATTGATGTGGTGTGTTATGATTGTTACAGCAAAATGAAACAGCCATTGACGTAGCTCGACGCAAGGAACACCCAGAAGTCATCCTTATCATCACGTCTTTGTCCAGGGTAAGTGTGTGTGTGTGTGTGTGTGTGTGTGTGTGTGTGTGTGTGTGTGTGTGTGTGTGTGTGTGTGTGTGTGTGTGTGTGTGTGAGAGAGAGAGAGAGAGAGTGTGTGTGTGTGTGTGTGTGTGTGTGTGTGTGTGTGTGTGTGTGTCCCCGTACGTGCGCGCGCGCGTGTGTATGTATATGTGTATGTTAGGGAGAGAGAAAGACAGACAGACAGACAGACAAGAGGAACACAAAGAGAATTGATACCATTCTGTGTGAGAGAGTGCATAGTGGAGGAGTGAAACACTTCATGAACCGTAGCACCGAGGAAGGAAAGAAACATGAACTATAGCACTCAGTTGAGGAGTGAAACATGAACCATAGCACTGAGTGGAGGAATGAAACATGAACTATATAGCACTCCGTTGAGGAATTAAGCATGAACTGTTGTACTCAGTTGAGGATTGAAACATGACCCATAGCACTGAGGAAGGAGTGAAACATGAACCATAGCACTCATTGGAGGAGTGAAACATGAACCATAGCACTGAGGGAGGAGTGAAACATGAACCATAGCACTGAGGAAGGATTGAAACATGAACCATAGCACTAAGGGAGGAGTGATACATGAACCATAGCACTGAGGAAGGATTGAAACATGAACCATAGCACTGAGGGAGGAGTGAAACATGAACCATAGCACTGAGAGAGGAGTGATACATGAACCATAGCACTGAGGGAGGAGTGAAACATGAACTATAGCACTGAGGGAGGAGTGAAACATGAACCATAGCACTGAGGGAGGAATGAAACATGAACTATAGCACTGAGGGAGGAGTGAAACATGAACTATAGCACTGAGGGAGGAGTGAAACATGAACCATAGTACTCATTGGAGAGTGAAACATGAACCATAGCACTCATTGGAGGAGTGATACATGAACCATAGCACTGAGGGAGGAGTGATACATGAACCATAGCACTGAGGGAGGAGTGAAACATGAACATAGCACTGAGGGAGGAGTGAAACATGAACCATAGCACTGAGGGAGGAATGAAACATGAACTATAGCACTGAGGGAGGAGTGAAACATCAACCATAGCACTGAGGGAGGAGTGAAACATGAACCATAGCACTGAGGAAGGATTGAAACATGAACCATAGCACTCATTGGAGGAGTGAAACACGAACCATAGCACTGAGGGAGGAGTGATACATGAACCATAGCACTGAGGGAGGAGTGAAACACGAACCATAGCACTGAGGGAGGAGTGATACATGAACCATAGCACTGAGGGAAGAGTGAAACATGAACTATAGCACTGAGGGAGGAGTGAAACACGAACCATAGCACTGAGGGAGGAGTGAAACATGAACCATAGCACTGAGGGAGGAATGAAACATGAACCATAGCACTGAGGGAGGAATGAAACATGAACTATAGCACTGAGGGAGGATTGAAACATGAACCATAGCACTGAGGGAGGAGTGAAACATGAACTATAGCACTGAAGGAGGAGTGAAACATGAACCATAGCACTGAGGGAGGAATGAAACATGAACCATAGCACTGAGGGAGGAATGAAACATGAACCATAGCACTGAAGGAGGAATGAAACATGAACCATAGCACTGAAGGAGGAATGAAACATGAACCATAGCACTGAGGGAGGAGTGAAACATGAACCATAGCACTGAGGGAGGATTGAAACATGAACCATAGCACTGAGGGAGGAGTGAAACATGAACCACTGTAATGTCACTGTGTGTGATGTAATGATGTCACTGTGTGTGATATAATGATGTCACTGTGTGTGATGTAATGATGTCACTGTGTGTGATGTAATGATGTCACTGTGTATGATGTAATGACGTCAGTGTGTGTGCTTTAATTATGTCACTAAGTGTGATGTAATTGTGTGTCGCTGTGTGTGATGTAATGGTGTATTACTATGTATGTTGTAATGATGTCACCGTGTGTGTTGTAATGATGTCACTGTGTGTTGTAATGATGTCATTGTGTGTGATGTAATTGTGTGTCACTCTGTTGTAATGATGTCACTACGTATGATGTAATAGTGTGTCACTCTGTGTTGTAATGATGTCACTGTGTGTGCTGTAATGATGTCACTGTGTGTGCTGTAATGTCACTGTGTGTGCTGTAATGATGTCACTGTATGTGCTGTAATGTCACTGTGTGTGCTGTAATGATGTCACTGTATGTGCTGTAATGTCACTGTGTGTGCTGTAATGATGTCACTGTGTGTGCTGTAATGTCACTGTGTGTGCTGTAATGATGTCACTGTATGTGCTGTAATGATGTCACTGTGTGATTAATGATGTCACTGTGTATGATGTAATTGTGTGTCACTGTATGTAATGTAATTGTGTGTCACTGCGTGTGATGTAATTGTGTGTCACTGTGTGTGATGTAATGTCTGTGTGTGATGTAATTGTGTGTCACTGTATGTGATGTAATTGTGTGTCACTGCGTGTGATGTAATTGTGTGTCACTGTGTGTGATGTAATGTCTGTGTGTCACTGTATGTGTGTCACTGTATGTGTGTAATGTGTCACTGGTGTGTATGTAATTGTGTGTCACTGTATGTGATGTAATGTGTGTCACTGTGTGTATGTAATGATGCACTGTGTGTGATGTAATTGTGTGTCACTGTATGTGATGTAATAGTGTGTCACTGTTGTGATGTAATTGTGTGTCACTGTTGTGGTGATGTAATTGTGTGTCACTGTATGTGATGTAATTGTGTGTCACTGTATGTTGTAATGTGTGTCAACTGTGTGTGATGTAATTGTGTGTCACTGTATGTGATGTAATATGTGTGTCACTGTGTGATGTAATTGTGTGTCACTGTGTGTGATGTAATTGTGTGTCACTGTATGTGATGTAATATGTGTGTCACTGTGTGTGATGTAATTGTGTGTCACTGTGTGTGATGTAATTGTGTGTCACTGTATGTGATGTAATTGTGTGTCACTGTGTGTGATGTAATTGTGTGTCACTGTGTGTGATGTAATATGTGTGTCACTGTATGTGATGTAATATGTGTGTCACTGTATGTGATGTAATTGTGTGTCACTGTGTGTGATGTAATAGTGTGTCACTGTATGTGATGTAATAGTGTGTCACTGTGTGTGATGTAATTGTGTGTCACTGTGTGTGATGTAATAGTGTGTCACTGTATGTGATGTAATAGTGTGTCACTGTGTGTGATGTAATTGTGTGTCACTGTGTGTGATGTAATAGTGTGTCACTGTATGTGATGTAATGTGTGTCACTGTGTGTGATGTAATTGTGTGTCACTGTGTGTGATGTAATTGTGTGTCACTGTGTTGTAATGTGTCACTGTTGTGATGTAATTGTGTGTCACTGTATGTGATGTAATTGTGTGTCACTGTATGTGATGTAATTGTGTGTCACTGTTGTGATGTAATTGTGTGTCACTGTATGTGATGTAATTGTGTGTCACTGTATGTGATGTAATGTGTGTCACTGTATGTGATGTAATTGTGTGTCACTGTGTGTGATGTAATGTGTGTCACCCTGTGTTGTAATGATGTCACTGTGTGTGATGTAATTGTGTGTCACTGTATGTGATGTAATTGTGTGTCACTGATGTGTGATGTAATTGTGTGTCACTGTATGTGATGTAATTGTGTGTCACTGTATGTGATGTAATTGTGTGTCACTGTATGTGATGTAATAGTGTGTCACTGTGTGTGATGTAATAGTGTGTCACTGTATGTGATGTAATAGTGTGTCACTGTATGTGATGTAATAGTGTGTCACTGTATGTGATGTAATAGTGTTGTCACTGTATGTGATGTAATTGTGTGTCACTGTATGTGATGTAATTGTGTGTCACTGTATGTGATGTAATTGTGTGTCACTGTGTGTGATGTAATTGTGTGTCACTGTATGTGATGTAATTGTGTGTCACTGTATGTGATGTAATAGTGTGTCACTGTGTGTGATGTAATAGTGTGTCACTGTAGTGTGATGTAATAGTGTGTCACTGTATGTGATGTAATAGTGTGTCACTGTATGTGATGTAATAGTGTGTCACTGTATGTGATGTAATAGTGTGTCACTGTATGTGATGTAATAGTGTGTCACTGTGTGTGATGTAATAGTGTGTCACTGTTGTGATGTAATAGTGTGTCACTGTATGTGATGTAATAGTGTGTCACCCTGTGTTGTAATATGTCACTGTATGTGATGTAATAGTGTGTCACTGTATGTGATGTAATAGTGTGTCACTGTAATGTGGTATGTGTGTGTCATAGTATGTTGATGTAATAGTGTGTCACTGTATGTGATGTAATTAGTGTGTCACTGTATGTGAGAATGTAGTAATAGTGTGTCACTGTATGTGATGAAGTGTAATATGTATAGTGTGTCACTGTATGTGATGTAATAGTGTGTCACTGTATGTGATGTAATAGTGTGTCACTGTATTGTGATGTAATAGTGTGTCACTGTATGTGATGTAATAGTGTGTTACCCTGTGTTGTAATGATGTCACTGTGTTTGATGTAATTGTGTGACACTGTGTGATGTAATTGTGTGTCACTCTGTGTGTTGTAATGATGTCACGGTGTGTGATATAATTGTGTGTCACAGTGTGTGTGTGTGTGTGTGTGTTGTAATGATGTCACTGTGTGTAATATAATTGTGTGTCACAGTGTGTGTGTGTGTGTGTTGTAATGATGTCAGTGTGTGTAATATAATTGTGTGTCACAGTGTGTATGTGTGTGTTGTAATGATGTCACTGTGTGTAATATAATTGTGTCACAGTGTGTGTGTGTTGCAATGATGTCAGTGTGTGTGTGTGCTATGTGACTGGACAGCCCCATTCAGCCGGTCCCAAATCGCGGGAGATGGGTGGCGTGACCTTCAAGGAGGACATTGATGTGGAGGATGGCCCAGTGGTGTGTGCCGATGATGAGCCCCCCATCAAACCTGAGAAACCTGACAAGGAACGTCGTCTGTTTCCTTTCTTTAGGAAGAAGAAGAAAGTGAGTATTCATGGTATTACTTACGAACAACAGAGTCAGTCGTATTCATGGTATTACGAAAGACAGAGTCAGTCTTCATGGCATTACTTACGAAAAATAGAGCGAGTCTTCATG
>CM060311.1:82705504-82890504 GCA_030674185.1 Monoplex corrugatus | reverse complement strand
GGCGACATACTCACCAGTGTGTCAGGGTGTCAGGATGATGATGATGTTGAGAAAACCATGCACCACACCAAGGAACAGCTGTACCAGCATATTGCTTGATGCTTCACATCAGGTACACACACACACACACACACACACACACACACACACACACACACACACACACACACACACACACACACACACACACACACACACAGAGAGAGAGAGAGAGAGAGAGAGAGCCATGCACCACACCAAGGACCAACTGCACCGCTGGGCTATACACAATACCCGCATCTATTGTACTTAACATAGGAATTGTTTTCAATATCCCAACACAGTTGACTTTATCTTATAGGCGCGGTCTTGTTCCGTCCAAGTATGGTTTTCTTTAATTGCATTTAAGACTTCCAAGGTTAACGGTGAGCATGGGTTTTTAAGTATTGTCTTTTATCGTAAACCTGGTTTAATACAACAAGACAAGACAGGCGCAAATTTTCGGCGAACTGGCCTTTGTCAAGCGTAAGATCACAAGCAAACAAGCACCAGATACAAAAATTAGGAGAAAAAGACTGAAACTTCCAAAGTCTTTTTCAAGTTAAATATTTTGTTTATGGCTTGTATGTGCTTGTGCAATGACGCATTGAGATTGATGGCGATGGTTTTGACAAGAAGACTGAAAGCTGGGTTCATTGTTTTGCTAATTTCAGAACTAAAGTGTTACGGGGATTTATTAATGACGGACGATTTTTGTTCTAATTGTTGTAAATGGGCTGTCGTAATTTGCTTGCTTTAAGTAAAATGTTCTTGGCAGACTGCAACAATTGCTTTTTGTTTCTGTCAGAAGGGGTGAGGTTAAGTTGGAATCCTTTGGGGATGATATTATTCTTTTTTCGTGTTTTTTTCTGGTTCCTGTTTGCTTGAACACGGGCAGTCACGCTTGTTTTGGATTAAGCCTGGTTGTCGTTTTTGACGTGGTGTTAGCCCTGATATGGCTCTAGTAGTCGGCTGGGCTATACACAATATGGAAGACGAACTTGAACTTGTTGCCGACAGATGTCAGTTTTAACACAGGTGTTGTTTGATGCCACACAGGTGTTACAGGACCGCCTGGAGCAGTTAGACCTGCGCACGTCTCAGCAGGCTCACTCTCTGGACCGCTTGACTCAGGAACGGCTGCAGGAAGAGCGGCGCGCGTGCCAGTCAGCCCTGGAGAATAGGCTGCAGCGTGAGCGTCACCACACCCAGTACGTGGTGGAATCGTACGGGGAGGGTTTGCAGGACCACATCCAGGACTGGCTGGAGGACAGGCTGGCCTCTTACGGTCACTGCCTGGACCATCACCACGACGACTCCGCCCTTCCCCCCAGGCACATCTTTACCGACGTCCACCTGGGTCCTCATGGCGGACGCCTGTTCCGCTCCCGGTCCGATGAAACGCTGTCCGTCTCCGACTACAGCGGAAAGGGCCGGAAGCGCCACTTTTACGAGTCGCGCAAAGCGGCCATGGAGCAGATCCGTGGATGGAAAGTGCCGGCTGCCGGCAAACAGTTTTCCTCCACCAGACGGCGGCAGCGAGGTCGGAGCACAGATGACCTTGACAAGAGAGAGGTCAGGGTTAGGGAGGATAACAACCCCTTGACCAGCACCAGTTGCGGCAAAAGGCTAGCGGTCAGCACAGGTCATGTGGTCACTGTGGCTGACGTTCACAGTACAGCAGGCAGACAGCCGGACAGACAGCCTGACGGGGCTTCCCCCACCAACCAGGCAGAAGCAGAAGGGGGAGAGGCCAGGGCCCAGAAGACCAGAGAGAGGCATGTCGGCTTCAGTGCTGATGTGGGGGTGACGGCTTCACACTCTGCACTTCCTGAACAGCAGCCATCACACACCCGGTCTTCACTCCCAAAACAATCTCATCAATCTCGCTCCCATGGTAACCTGTCCTTGCAGCCCTCCTCGAGGCTCCCACCCAGAGGAATCCTACGCAGTCAGACCCACGACAGCGCCCTCCACGAACGTACTCGCTCCTCCAGCCAACAGCGGCCAAATTTAGACGAAAGGGGTCCTCTCGACCATTATTCTGGACCTAACCCCGGTGCATGTGAGGGCCCCTCAGCCAGCCAATCAGCCGCCACCGGGCCAACAATGGATTCTGGGAATGTCGTTGCCACGGACTACGGTCAACAGCACAACTCGCTGTACGGCACAACGCAGTCCGTGCACGGCGCAGCACAACGCTCCAGCACGCCATTCTGCAACACTAACAGTGAACCCTGTGACCTGGACAGTCCACATTACCGCCCCAGGACCCGGTCTGTGGACACCGTTCTGAATGATGGGGTTGGGAGTGGACGCTACACAAGTCCAGGTGAAGAGTGCCGTGTGTATTCAGTGGCCAAGGGTCAGCATGGTGCTTCTCCTGGCAGAGACCATTCCGGTTACGCAACTGATTCTGGAGTGAGATGGGGACATGCCAACCCTTCACACCGTGCTTATCTCCCTTACAGATCCCCGTCTGAAGACAGGAGTTATGGGAACTGGTTTGGTGCTAACGCTAGATGTCACTCTGATGACAGGACAACCAGTAGGTCTGTGACTGCGACAGCCAATGGAAACGATCCTCTCAGATCAGTGTCCAATGAAAGACGATATAACAATGGAGCAGCTCACAGCAGTAAACACCCATACAATCACAGACTTTCAGGGTATTACACAGACTCTGAGATTAAACCGGCAACCCCCGGTCCTGGCACACAGACTCTCCGGTCCTCTCCTCACCCCTCTCACCAAAACCCTAGCAGGCAGCAAGAACATGCACCCCGTCCCCAACCTGCCAGTCGTTACAGAGTTCTTCCCCCTCTACCCCCTACTTCTCTCTCGTTGGGTGAAAGGACAGCGCCACCTGTTGCTCCCAAACCCGTCCTCCCTGACAAGGGAGGCAAGCCAGTTGTGCGTGACAGGACAACCAACCAAGACGCGTCTGTCAGTGTGAGTGCTTCGAGTCGCGTTAGTTCCGATAATCACAACAGTGGTGTTCATGTGCCGTGGCTCAGAGACAAAACGGCTGCCTTACAATCTCATACAAACGATGGTCAGGTACCAGAGAAATCGCACAACTATCCAGTAGACAGTCCCAGAGACAAGCGTGAAAACAGCCGACAGCCCGCGGCTAAAGATCGTTCCCTTCACCACAGTTCGTCCAACCTTCACGGGACTCAGCCCCTCCACAATAGCAACGTTATAACCCAGAGATCTAATTACACTCCCGTTAAAGGGAGCCCCAGAACTCCTAGTCCGTATCAGACTGCAGCAGGAGGGAGCAACAGAAAGTCGGTCAGTCAGTCTCAGAGCAATCTGACCAAAACCTCCAACACTTCCTCACTGCCAGACAAGGTGCCCAGCGGGCGCTACTCAGTCAGCACTGGCTGTCTGCAGCATGACGATTATCAGCCGTGTGGTGGCATGTACCACGCAGACAGCAAGGAAGCCTCCACCTGCAGCAGTAATCAGGACTCCGGGTACTTTCGACCGCCTGTCCTCTCAGGGCCGTGGGGCAGGGGGCGGGGGCCAGAGTGGCGAATCGACCACCCCGTCCTCATCGTTCAGTATGGACAGGAGTCTGTCCTTCGGCCCACCCAGCAACTCCAGCTCCCCCTACATGTACATGGGGGGTAACTCTTACGGGGACTATGTGGAGATGGGAGGTAAATCGGGGTTGCAGGCGTCAGAAAGCCGTTCCTACACGCGCCTCAGCGGTCTGCTGACGGTGTTTCCCCTTACGTCAATTTCACACAGACAGGAAGCGCCCAGCATCTTCATCTGTGGGGTCTGCCAACAACAGCCGACAGACAGGGCCAGGAAAGACGCCCAACCCCCACACACCAGACACACCCAACTCAAAAACTGATCTGGGGGGCAGGAAGGTGGGGGAGGGGTCAGGGGTCAGTCTTCAGCAACAGGTTCAGCACTGGTATCAACACAAGCTGATGGAAGCTGCACAACGCCTGAGGAACAGCGAGCTGTACAAACCACCCGCTGATGACACCCACACCCAGCACAGACAACCAACAGACAGCGGCTACAACAACAAACTGTATGGACAACTTGGGGACGACAACCAATACGAAAAGCTTGGGGACAACAGTTACGGTAGACAAACCGTGGATAGTGGTTATAAGCAGTATAGCTACAAGCAGTATGGGAAGCCGTATGGACAGCCTGGAGACAAGATGTATGGACAGCCTGGAGACAAGCTATATGAACAGCCTGGAGACAAGCTGTATGGACAGCCTGGAAAGCTATATGGACAGCCCGAAGACAAGATGTATGGACAGCCTGGAGACAAACTGTATGGACAGCCCGGAGACAAGCTGTATGGACAGCCTGGAGACAAACTGTATGGACAGCCCGGAGACAAGCTGTATGGACACCTGAGAAAACTGTTGGACACCGAGCAACTGTATGACAGCCACAGCCTGGAGACAAGCTGTATGGACAGCAGTATGGACAGCCTGGAGAAAAGCTGTATGGAGACAAGCTGTATGGACAGCCCAGAGACAAGCTGTATGGACAAGCTGTATGACAGCCAGGAGACAAGCTGTATGGAGACAAGCTGTATGGACAGCAGAGACAACCCGTGAGACAAGCTGTATGGACAGCCGGAGACAAGCTGTATGGACAGCAGTATGGAGGGGCTGGAGACAGGCAGTACGAAGATGAATTGAAAAGACAGTACAGGGAGAGGATGGACAGGTGTACAAGACTTTTACCACCATCCCAATTCGTTATGATCCCATCAATGGCAGTGACGTGTGAATGACATCAGCTCATGCAGTACCATATCTCCACTGGCTATGGCCCTGTGATGTTAATAACATCAGTTATATCACATCTCTGTTGGCTGTAACCTTTTGATGTCAATGAAATCAGTTGTAATATCATATCTCTATTGGCTATAACCCTGTGATGTTAATAACATCAGTTATAATATCACACTCTATTGGCTATAACCATATGATGTTAGTAACATCAGTTATAACACTATATCCATATTGGCTATGGTCCTGTGATGTTAATGATATCAGTATGATCTACATCCCTTTTAGCCATTGAAACCTGTCAGTGATGATGTTAATGACATCAGTTGTAATACTACATCTCTGTTGGCTGTGACCCTGTGATGTTAATGACATCAGGTGTAGTATCACATCCCCATTGGCCGTTAGATCCTGTCAGTGAAGGTGATGTAAATGACATCAGTTGTCATACCACATTTCTATTGGCTGTAACCCTGTGATGTTAATGACATCAGCAATAACAACTTATAAACGCCTTCTGTCTGTTTGGGTCCCTTTGTCAGTTTTTATTTTCATTTTATTTTTGTTTGTTTGTTCATTTTTTGTGATAAATGTCTTTATTTCCTCAAAATCAATAAACGCTTCTGGTTCCTCTTGGAGTTTGTCCAGAAAAAAATTAAGGTACTAAGATCATTATGATTACAGGCAGACTTGACTTGTAATGATTTCAGACCATTATGATTACAGGCAAACATGACTTGTAATGATTTCAGACCATTATGATTGCAGGCAAACTTGATTTGTAATGACTTCAGACAACTATGATTACAGGTAGACATGAATAGGGCAGTGACTTTAGACCATTATGATTACAGATAGATGTGACTTATAATGACTCAGTACCATAATGATTACAGGCAAACTGTACTACAGCAATTTTGCACAGGGTGACATGATCGGCAAACGATTTATTTTAGAAAGTTTAATGTTACTGCTGTTTGGTAAAGCTAAGTGATTCATCTGTTTTGGTAAAGCCAAGTATTAATGTGCTTTGGTAAAGCTGAGTATTTATATGCTTTGGTAAAGTTTACCCTCATATTCTCTTCTCCCCCTCCTCCTTTTCCCTCCCCAACGAACATGTTTAACCGTTTATGTATAAAGTCTTCACTCACAATACTATGAAAAAGTTTGTGTGTCTGGATCCAAAACCATTCAGTCTCTATCCTTTGAGCAATGATTTCGAGAATTGTGATTATTTGTAAGGTTCAGTCTGATCATATAAAGTGACTACTTTTGACTCTTTGTTATCAGTTTGATGTAGAAATGTTCAAGGCCAGCATTAGCCAGTTGCCTGTCTTCATAAATATCTTTACTGTCACATCAGTATTTTTAAAAGACTTTTTAACGTAACCTTCCCAGTCAATCAGAGAGGAATTTCAGCATTACTAATTCACAACTGATCTAAGGATAGAATCTCAGCATTACTAATTCAGAACAGATCTCAGGATGAACTTCCTCTTACCCCATATGGGATTTGAAGTGGGACTGTCTTCAAATTGTTTAACAGCTGAGCCCTAGGAGCAGCATATGACTTAGTTACCTATTGCTAGTCTGCAACAGGAAACTTAGCCATCAAAGGGGAACAACCCTTGCAGCTTTATGATATAACGTCATAGCTGTTGACTGTACATGTACAGCTAGTTTACCTTCTTAGGAATCTCTTGTCATTTGTTTTGCAGATCTTTTAGATCAGTACAATTCTGAAATAGTATACACTATATAAAGATGTTGAATTTTGGTCTATTATGCCATCGCCAAGCAGACCAGCAATGAAAAGACGTCAGCCCTATCCACTCTTTTAGATCCTTATATTCTCCATTTACTGTTCAGTGCCACATGTTTCAAGGTCTCCCTCCCTTGTGTATTCCCCTTTGGCATCCAGCAAAGAATAGTCCAGGTGATGCTGTCCCAATCTCTTGGGATGATGTGTTAACTCCATCTCAACTATCTTTTCGTAATAGTGGTATACACTCTCTTGATTGCATGGGGTGAGCAGCAACTGTCCAGATGTCGTGTTGATACATTTTTCAGAGGTTCCTCGTGTGGAAGGTTGTGATAGTTTGGTAAAGTTGGCCCAGTCATCTTCCAGCACCCTGAGCTTGTAAATCATGATAATTAGGTAAGGTTGGTCTGTGTTATCTTCCAGAACCCAGAGCCTGTAAAGCAGAATAAAAAGGACACAGCCGAGGTAGTCTCAGCCTAGTGATGATGTTGCACTGGGTGTATCTCCACACGTTCTTAAGCATTTTGAAGTGTCTCCAGGTCTTCTGAGTTGGCTTCTTGTGTTCGTGTCTGCTCCTCCCTTGTGTCCAACAATGAGTCCAAGGAATACTGCTGACACTTTTCAAAATTCAAACATGTTGCCGTTTTTGTTGAAATGTTTTGTTGAGGAAAAATGTGTGTGTGTGTGTGTGTGTGTGTGTGTGTGTGTGTGTGTGTGTGTGTGTGTGTGTGTGTGTGTGTTGAAACATTCATTCAGACAGTAGATTATGTTGTGTGTAGTGTATTCGGAGAACAAAGAGCAGATCAGTTTGTATGGACACAAACACAGGCTGTGAACACTCTCAGTGTATTATTGGAGTGTCATCATTTTGTTTTCATGTGTGTGTATTAATCTAATCACAGGACTGACATGAGACAAAGGCAGCGTTCAGACTTGATTGTGTTGAAGACAGAAGTGTTGTGCTGAGACAAAGGCAGCATTGTGGTTTGGTAACATTGAAGACAGAAATGTTGTGCTATTGTTATTTGTGGCTGTATTGCCATTAAGTGATACTCTGTAAATATGGATGGCTTGAGGTGACCGCTAGTTACCAAGGCCACTGTAGTTAGTTGGTCTTCACAGTGAATCACTGGAGAGTGTTGTACCTTCAGTGCTGGTTTTGGTTGATCTTTTTAAGAATATGTGTACAGCGAAGATGAGATGGAACAAATGGCAGTAGTTTATCTGTAAAAATGATTTGTGCAAGATATGTTTTTAATTTAATATTTGAAATATCTCTTCTACCAAAGAATGACCAATGACTCATGATTTGTTGTGGATATACACTTTCAGATCATGTCATATGCATGTTTTCGTCATTTTCCCTTTGGGCATCTTTCTTGTAATTCACTTCTCATTGCTGTGTGTATAGATGCAGACAGACCTTTGCGTTTGCTGTGTGTATAGATGCAGACAACCTGTTGTGTTTGCTATGTGTGTAGCAGCAAACAGACGTATTGTGTGTGATGTCGAAATGTAGTTACGAAAAAGGAGACGAGTATTAACCATTGTACAGATACACATGTATGACTGTAGAGACTAACTTTAGAAATCACTGTATAGTGACATCAGATATAAACAATGCTGCATAGTGACTTTAGCTATTAACACATTTCTGACCAAGAAATATATGCCAAGTTTGCGACTCCTAGACTGTTGCAGTCAACGCTAGATCAACAGGCTAGGTCCCATAAAATCCGCTTGCATGCGTGTTTCTGAATGGATTTGTTTAAGAGAACGGATTTGCTTAAAAATCAATGAAATAGTGTGAAAATGATTGCTTGATATATTATGCAATTAGGTATTGCAAAAATGATTGAATATTCGATTCGACCACACCCAAGTAGGCTAAATGGCACCAGTGATGTTTTGATTGTTGTTTCTCATGGTGTTCACAAAAAATGAACAAGCATCTCCATCGTCGCCATTCTACGCATCACTGCCATTTCATTCAAAAATATTTTCGTTGAAATTATCACCAGAGTCACTTTCAGAGTCATCACCCGACTCTTCATTCTCCGCAGTGCTAATTTCGTACATGAAGATTTTCGCAAGCACTTGCTGAGTGGTGGAAATGTTACATTTATAGGGAATTAGGAGGAGTACTTACCCCAGAAACTCTTGCATGGCAAGGGATACCTTCTTCCGTTGTCTCTAAACAGGCAAACAGTCAAAACTTAAATGGAAGCCAAGACCGCTGATTTGTTGGTTGTGGTTCAAAGGCAAAATTTCATGCAACCGACTCACTTTGGTTGTGGTCGGAAATGTGTTGATAACATAGTGTTATCTATAGAAATGTGTTGATAACATAGTGATAACTATATAAACAAAATAGACAAATGACACTGCCTTCAAAGGAAGATGCTACAGTGATTCATGCACATTATTTCATACAACATGCACATTTTAGGATCATCACGCTTAGGTAGATTTCCTTTGTACTCCTCCCCCCCCCCTCTCTCTCTCTCTCTCTCTCTCTCATTTCAAATAACATTTTTGTCCCATTTACTACGTCAACGTAATGGCCACAGAAGCTGGCACAGTTTTTATAACGCATTGATGATGATGATGTCGATGAAGTTGATTAAGTGCGACTGCTCGTGTTCAAGCAGACAGGAACCAGAAAAAAAACGAAAATAGAATCAGAATGCGTATTTAATACAAGACAAGACAGGCCCAAAGTTTCGGCCAACTGGCCTTTGTCAAGCGTGAATATAAGATCACAAACAAACAAATACCAAATACAGAAATTAGGAGAAAAAGACTGAAACTTTCCTGATGCTGCTAATTCTGACACAGACTGCTGCTAAACAAAGATTTTTTAAAACTTTTTTTATTTGCTTTACAATAAACAGGCAATGTAGCAATAAGAATTATATCAATTTGAACACGTGGAAAAAGTATTATGAACATCTGATTAACATACATTTTTTTTCTGAGATCGTTAATTCTGGCCCAGGCTTCCTTACAGTAGACTATGTGGACAGCAGCTTGTATTGGTTTTTACATCAAATTCTGTTGTGCATATCTATCCATTGTGTCGCCTGATGTATTTTATTGTGCCCTGTTATCAATTCCACTGTGCCCTGTATGTCATTTTATTGTGCCACGTTACCTATTCCATTGTGCCGTTATCCATTTTGTTGTGCCGTTATCCATTCCATTGTGCCCTGTTATCCATTTTATTGTGCTCTGTTATCCATTCCATTGTGCCCTGTTATCTATTTTATTGTACCCTGTTGTCTATTCCATTGTGCCCTGTTATCCATCTTATTGTACTGTTATCTATTCCATTGTGCCCTGTTATCCATTTTATTGTGCCCTGTTACCCATTCCATTGCGCCCTGTTATCCATTTTATTGTACCGTTATCTATTCCATTGTGCCCTGTTATCCATGTTATTGTGCCCTATTATCTATTGCATTGCGCCCTGTTATCCATTCCATTGTGCCTATCATCTATTACATTGCGCCCTGTTATCCATTCCATTGTACCCCCGTTATCTATTTATTGTGCCCTGTTATCTGTTGTGCACTGTAATCCATTTTATTGTGCCCCATTATCTATTCCATTGTGCCCTGTTATCCATTGTGCCACCGTTGTGTTGTGTATTCCAGTATACCCCACTATCTGTTCCACTGTGCCCTATTATCTATTCCATAGTGCCCTGTTATCCATTTTATTGTACCCCAGTTATCTATTCCTATGTACCACGTTATCCATTTTAGTGTGTCTCCATTATCTATTGTGCTCTGTTATCCGTTCTGTCATCTCAATTTACCAATTTATTCTACCCAGTAAACCGACCCTTGCGTCTGTTTGTAATCATTCTATTATTTTATTATCATACACCCCCACCCACCAACCCCCTCAAAAAAAAAAAAATCCACTGTGCCCAGCAAACTAAACCAAACCCAGGATTCCTGGAAGTGTTCCAACTGGCCTTTAGTGTATGTACTTTTCTTGTGTGACTGCTGATTTTACTGTTACTTTTAAGAAATACATGTTAACTTTTGCCTTTCTTTTAAGAATTACATTGTATATTCCTTTGCCGGTGTGGGGTGGAGAAAGGCATTCTGTTACTTTTTAAGAAATACGTATTAATTCTGCCTTTCTTTTAGGAAATATACATGTATATTCCTTCGCCGGTGTTGGGGGGGGGGGGGGGGGGGCACTTTCATTTGTCCTTGATCCAGGGGTCTATCATTTGGTCCCCACAGGTGGCATTCTGACAATTTTTCTCCACCTCCCTCTGTCCTTGGAAACAACCAAGGAGTCACTGGAAGCCAGCTCTGATGTCTCCCATGTCCTTCCATCTCTTCTTTTAGTCTGACTCTGCCTGTTGCCTGGTACTGTGGACAAGTTCTTTTGAGGACACAAAGACCATGACACACAGAACTATAGAGTGACAGACAGAACTGTGGTGTGACAGAACTGTGGTGTGACAGAAATATAGTGTGACAGATAGAATTATGGTGTGACAGAACCGTGGTGTGACAGACGGTTCTGTGACAGACAGAACTGTTGTGTGATAGAACTGTGGTGTGACAGACAGAACTGTGGTGTGACAGAAATGTAGTGTGACAGATAGAATTGTGGTGTGACAGAACCGTGGTGTGACACTGTTGTATGACAGACACAACTTGTGTGACAAAAATATTGTGTGACAGATGGAATTGTGGTGTGACAGAACCGTGGTGTGACAGACTGTTGTGTGACAGACAGAACTGCTGTGTGATAGAACTGTGGTGTGACAGATTGAACTGTGGTGTGACAGAACTGCGGTGTGACAAACATAACTGTGATGTGACAGACAGAACTGTGATATGAGACAGAACTGTGGTGTGACAGAACTGTGATGTGAGACAGAACTGCTGTGTGATAGAACTGTGGTGTGACAGAACTGATGTGTGATAGAACTGTGATGTGACAGAACTGTGTGGCAGACTGAACTGTGGTGTGACAGACATAACTGTGGTGTGACAGACATAACTGTGGTATGACAGACATAACTGTGGTGTGACAGACATAACTGTGGTATGACAGACAGAACTGTGGTGTGACAGACAGAACTGTAGAATGACATAACTGTTGTATGACTGACAGAACTGTAGAGTGACAGACATAACTGTGGTGTGACAGACAGAACTGTGGTGTGACAGACAGAACTGTGGTATGACAACTGTGGTGTGATGACTGAACTCTGGTGTGACAAACAGAACTGTGGTGTGACAGACAGAACTGTGGTGTGACAACTGTGGTGTGATGACTGAACTCTGGTGTGACAAACAGAACTGTGGTGTGACAGACAGAACTGTGGTGTGACAGACAGAACTGTAGAGTGACATAACTGTTGTATGACTGACAGAACTGTAGAGTGACAGACATAATGTGGTGTGACAGACAGAACTGTGGTGTGACAGACAGCACTGTAGTATGACAACTGTGGTGTGATGACTGAACTCTGGTGTGACAAACAGAACTGTGGTGTGACAGACAGAACTGTGGTGTGACAGCAGTACTGTAGTATGACAACTGTGGTGTGATGACTGAACTCTGGTGTGACAGACAGAACTGTGGTGTGACAGACAGTACTGTAGTATGACAACTGTGGTGTGATGACTGAACTCTGGTGTGACAAACAGGACTGTGGTGTGGCTGACAGACTGTGGTGTGAGTAACAGAACTGTGGTGTGGCAGACTGAACTGTGGTGTGACAGAACGGTGGTGTGAAGACAGAACTGTGGTGTGACAGACAATACTGTAGTATGACAGAATGTTGGTGTGATAGAACTGTGGTGTGACAGACTGGACTGTGGTGTGACAGACTGGACTGTGGTGTGACAGACTGAACTGTGGTGTGACAGACTGGACTGTGGTGTGACAGACTGAACTGTGGTGTGACAGACTGGACTGTGGTGTGACAGACTGGACTGTGGTGTGACAGACTGGACTGTGGTGTGACAGACTGGACTGTGTTGTGACAGACTGGACTGTGGTGTGACAGACTGGACTGTGGTATGACAGACTGGACTGTGTGTTAGACAGCAGACACAGGATTGTTGAGTTAGCTTGTTCTCCTCCTGTTTTTTTAATTTTTTAACTTGTTTCTTTTGCTTTGTTGTCCACCTTGATTTGCCTTTGTAGAGCTTGTTTACTATGTTCCAGCTTGCTCTACTTCCTTTGTCCATGTTATTCTCTGTACTACTGCTTCTTTTCTGGCCTGCTTCCTTTGTCCAACATGTTTTTTGCTCATGTTCCAGCTTGTTGTATTGCTCAGCTTTGTTCTAATTTATTCGATTGCTTTCCTTACACCATTAATCCAATGAGTTCTGAATAGTAAGTGAGCGCCTGTTTCTTTTCCTTTGTTGTGGCAGTTACTACATTTCCCATCCCCCTGTCTGAAACTATAGAAGCAGTCAGCTGTCTCCAACTACCCAAGGTCATACTTGTCACAGAAATCCACACACTCTGTCTTATACCTTAGATCATATCCGTATTAAACGTCCATTTATGGCGTGTACCTTATCATAGATGATATTTATCGCACACATCCACACACATATATCCCATCTTACCTCATACTGCCCTTTGCTGTTTGATGATAATGTAGCCCTGATCAATCCCTTGAAAGAATTGGTCTCCTTTCAATTGCTATTTCATGACAACATAGCCCTGATAAATTCCTTGAAATAATTGGTTTCCTTCCAGTACAAACCTATTTCCTTGCCAGTTGTATAATGTATGCCTGACACTGTGCCATCAGTTACTATTCAAAGCAGCATGCAAATATAATACATATTTTCAACATGTATTAATAATCCATAATACACATATCAACATGTATTTACAGATAATCTTGTGAATCAAGTCTCTAGGTAATGTATGGATGAAAGACAATTCATTGCGATCGTAATATATACGGGCGTATGCGTATGTAGGCCTACATAATGTTATCATATAATCATCTTTTGACTCAGTTCATTATTTTTGACTCAGTTCATTATTTTAATTAATGAATGTGTGAATATTGCTCTCGTGTCCATATATGTATATATTCTTTTGACTCCCTCTTTGCTGATGAGAAGGCTGCACACTTTGCATATAAGCCGTGACTGCTGTTCTCACTGGTACGGGTGTGTGTGCGTTGCAAGTGTGTGTGTGTGTGTGTGTTGTGTGTGTGTGTGTGTGTGTGTGTGTGTGTGTGTATGTGTGTGTGCGCGCGCGCGTGCGTACATGCGTATGTGTGTGTGTGTGTGTGTTTTGGCACATCATCCCTGTGAAGTTCCACTTCTTGCCGAAGCCCCTGGCCCCTCTTCCTACCCACACCAAACCCCAAATGCAAGCAAAAAACAATGGCACATGTGGACAATACAGAGACTGTTATGTATGTGGGACTTGTAAAAACCGTTATGAGTGTGACATATATGTGCATTAATTATCAATCATGTGTCGAAATTGTCAAAAATCATTAAGAAGTATGCAAAAACTATCATCTTTGTGAGATATGCACGTGTGGTAAATTATGTCTGTGGAATGTGTTGAAATTGCTTCATATCTATGAAAGAGATTTGTGGCTATCTGTGCAGGACGTACAAAAAACATTATACTTAAGATAAGCAGATCGGTATTGCATGCCGGAGATATGTTGAAATACTACGATATAGTCTATTATACCTAGCTTATTGTACGAGACATGGAAACAGTATTGGATATAGAAATGTGCCACATGCAGATTCTAACGATTCTAAGACTACAGTTAAAACGACTGCTGCAGCGGCTACCATCCAACTCGATGATGCCGACGAGGAATGGGTGAAAGTTAAACCATACCAGAAATGCAGACATTATTGTACATAAAAATGTGCTACCATGCAGACACCAATGATGCCAGCTGCAGTATATACAAACTGCAATGAGTTAAACCATACCTGATACACAAACTGTATTGTACGTAGGAATATGCTACATACAGACACCAACTCATGAAGTTGTGTGCAGAATTTGCCTTGAGCAATATTGTGTAAAGAGTTTTTCAGTCAGTAAAACTAGTTTGTATATTTGAGACAAAATGGGTGTTCATAGTGTGTGTTTATGTGTGTGTGTGTGTGTATGTGTGTGTTGGGTTTGTGTGTGTAAATGTGTGTGTGTGTGTGTGTGTGTGTCTGTGTGTGTGTGAGAGAGAAAGAGAGAGAGAGAATGTGTGCGTGTGTGTGTGTTCTCATGGGCCAGCATAAACAGCACAGCTGTTCCCATCTCAAATTTCACTGTAGGCCTATATGCAACATTCAATGTACCAAGGTAAAAAAAAAAACACCAGACAACCACGCATTTTCCATTGACCCAAACTCCTGTAGAAATCTCTTATCTCAGGCCAGAATTGCGAGGATGTACTCATTACTCATCGTTTTCTGCTTTACCTTCCTCAACACTCAACTAGAAACAGATACCTACACTCGGCTGTGATGACTGTAGGTTGTACACACACACCCACCATACCCAGCTGTGATGACTGTAGGTTGTACACACACCCACCATACCCAGCTGTGATGACTAGATTATACACACACACACTTTACCCAGCTGTGATGACTAGGTTGTATACACACACCCATCATACCCAGCTGTCATGACTCTAGGTTGTACACACACACACCTTACCCAGCTGTCATGACTGTAGGTTGTACACACGCACCCAACATACCCAGCTGTGATGACTGTAGGTTGTATACACACACCCACCATACCCAGCTGTCATGACTGTAGGTTGTATACACACACCCACCATACCCATCTGTGATGACTGTAGGTTGTACACACACACCCACCATACCCAGCTGTGATGACTAGGTTGTATACACACACCCACAATACCCAGCTGTGATGACTGTATGTTGTATACACACACCCACAATACCCAGCTGTGATGACTGTAGGTTGTACACACACCCACCATACCCAGCAGTGATGACTGTAGGTTGTACACACACCCACCATACCCAGCTGTCATGACTGTAGGTTGTACACACACACCCACCATACCCAGCTGTGATGACTGTAGGTTGTACACACACACACCATACCCAGCTGTGATGACTGTAGATTATACACACACCACACCATACCCAGCTGTGATGACTGTAGGTTGTACACACACCCACCATACCCAGCTGTGATGACTTTAGGTCGTACATACACCCACCATACCCAGCTGTGATGACAGTAGGTTGTACACACACACACCATACTCATCTGTGATGACTGTAGGTTGTACACACACCCACCATACCCAGCTGTCATGACTGTAGGTTGTACACACACCCACCATACCCAGCTGTGATCACTGTAGGCTGTACACACACACCCACCATACCCAGCTGTGATGACTGTAGGTTGTACACACCCACCCACCATACCCAGCTGTGATGACTGTAGGTTGTACACACACCCACCATACCCAGCTGTGATGACTGTAGGTTGTACACAGACACCCACCATACCCAGCTGTGATGACTGTAGGTTGTACACACCCACCTTACCCAGCTGTCATGACTGTAGGTTGTACACACCCACCTTACCCAGCTGTGATGACTGTAGGTTGTACACACCCACCTTACCCAGCTGTGATGACTGTAGGTTGTACACACCCACCTTAACCAGCTGTCATGATTGTAGGTTGTACACACCCACCTGTGATGACTGTAGGTTGTACACACCCACCTTACCCAGCTGTCATGACTGTAGGTTGTACACACCCACCTTACCCAGCTGTCATGACTGTAGGTTGTACACACCCACCTTACCCAGCTGTGATGACTGTAGGTTGTACACACCCACCTTACCCAGCTGTGATGACTGTAGGTTGTACACACCCACCTTACCCAGCTATGATGACTAAGTTGTACACACCCACCTTACCCAGCTGTGATGACTGTAGGTTGTACATACACACCCACCATACCCAGCTGTGATGACTGTAGGTTGTACACACACACCCACCATACCCAGCTGTCATGACTGTAGGTTATACACACACCCACCATACCCAGCTGTCATGACTGTAGATTGTTTGAATACCCACAATAATCGGCTCTGATGCTAACTTGCATCAGATGTCCTAACAAGAGCATCGTAGAGATGGAGTTGTCTTTCAGAATAACTTTGCTAAATCATTGCACAAATGTCACACAAAGAATCCGTCAAAAGCATGGTCATTGCATTTTTACAGAATAGATCATTATAAAACTCTTAATCGAGTAAAAACAGACATTTACAAACATGAAAAGAAAATTAGAATTATAAACTATAGTAATGTAAGTATCAGGTACCATAGTAAAAAGCAGAGCCAATAATGTATTATAAGTAATCGCAGATACACAATGCATGTGTGCACATGTACAAAAGCACCCACACACACATGTGCATGCACACACACACACACAGATGGGATGCAGAGCTAGGCGTGAACCTCTTGACCCAGGCTGTCATCCTTTCTGTCTTACCTACACAATTAAACACACAAACATAGGATGCTGAAAACACACACACACACACACATATATATATATATATATATATATATATATATATATATATATATATATATATATATATATAAATATATACAACATTCAGACTGTCAGGTATGTGACCTTTGACCCAAGTTGTCATCTTCTCTAGCTCATTCTGGTCATGACCACTGAGTGGATAACTCCTGCGAGGCCCTCTTCCTGGCCGTTGACTTCTTTGCAGAAGTTCATCCACCCAGGCATTTCCATATTAACACCATTCCCAAACATTGTTTAGCTTGCCAGCTCAGGCAATGTACAGGGGTGTGACCAGACATGAAAGTTTAGGAGATAAATGGGAACCAGTGTTTCCTTCCATCCCACAAACAAGATACAAGTACCAGGGAACAGGTACTACCCCTATCCAGAGCCCCCTACACTCCAATACACTCCATACGGTTAATGTGTCCCGTCTAATATTGGCATTTGATGAGTAGATTTCTACACTTGGCAAGTTGCACTTCTTAAGAACTTAAATGTTGGATTCTTGATCTTGCCACTTGATGAAACAGATCTCATGTCTTTGATGGCAGTCTCAGCTGATGAATGTATTCTCAGCAGTTAATCTGATCAATACACAAACATGCATCTACAACACATTACAATGAACCACATACAGAGCCACATTATCACAGGTACAGAACCACATTTCCACAGTCATATTACCACAGGTATAGAATCACATTACTACATGCACAGAACAACATAACCACAGGTACAGTTCCACATTACCACAGGTAAGAACCCACATTACCACAGGTAAGATCCCACATTACCATAGGTACAGAACCACACTACCACATGTAGAGAACCACATTACCACAGGTACAGATCCACATTACCACAGGGACAGAACCACATCACCAAAGGTACAGAGCCACATCACCAGATACAGAACCACAGGTACAGATCCACATTACCACAGATACAAAACCTTATTACCACAGATACAGCACCACATTACCACAGATACAGAACCACATTACCACAGGTACAAAGCCACACTACCACAGGTACAGAACCACATTACCACAGGTATATTTCCACATTACCACAAGTACAGAAGCACATTACTACAGGTACAACCACACTGATTACCCTATACAAGGGTATGTCCACAAACTTCACAACACACACAACACCAAGAACTGATCATTCATCAAGTCAGTTATTCACAACAGACACAACACCAAGAGATCAATCAATCATCCAATCAATTATCCACTTTATTCAGTATGGCGGCCAGTGTTAACTGTGTGTATAATAATGTCACCAGCAACATACGCATTCCACAAGCAAATTACAGATCAAAACATGATGTTGCATAATAGATTTCCCCTTCTTCCCAAAGCAATAAAAAATAACACTAAATCTCCCTGCCAAAAAGAAAAATCATGCACATAATACATGCTGGTCACATCTTGGTTTACATTTCACTCCCAATGCCTTGCTTTCACACAGGAAACACAAAGCAAGCTTTCACACAGGAAACACAAAGCAAGCTTTCACACAGGAAACACAAAGCAAGCTTTCACACAGGAAACACAAAGCAAAGTAACTATCTTCAAAAACTATGGCCAAGTACACAAGAAACTCCGATACATAAGTGATTTTATATAGGGGAAGGATTCTGCTTCTCCTTAGAAAATCAGAACACTTCATCCATCATGGTTAAGGCAAACCTGCTATCAACAAACAGCATGACAGTTGCCCTAATGACACATATACATGACAGTGTCATGACAGAACACACAAGACATCGTGACGTGACAAACACAACGACACAATCCGTAACATTGGCACACGGGTTTATCCCCTGTTCCTCACAAGTTTGTCCAATCCCACGACCTACGGTCAGCAAACCGACAGTTCATTACAGTTTTTCGATCAAGATGGCTGAGGCCCCACCACCACCGTTACAGATCCCTGCCAGTCCTTTCTGGCCTGGCTTGAGGTTGTGCACCATGTGACCCGTGATGCGTGTTCCTGACATTCTGCACATGCATAATACACAATATCAACACAGTATGTTCTGCACATGCATAATACACAATATGAACACAATACGTTCTAAACATACGTAATACACAATACGAACACAACACATCCTGCACATACATAATACACAATATGAACACAATACGTTCTGCACATACATAATACACAATATCAACACAATACGTTCCACACATACGTAATACACAATATGAACACAACACATCCTGCACATACATAATTAGCAATATGAACACAACACATTCTGCACAAACATAATCAGGGTTCCCAGGTGGTGGGCATGAAGCCAAAAAAGGACCTTTAAAGGACTTTATAAGGACCTCAAATCAGTTTAAAAGGACCTTTGCCAACATGACTTTACAGTACACCCTAATCTATTTGACATGCAGAACAGCAGACACTTACCTCTCAGAAACAGAGGAACAGCTAATCCCATTTGACTATCGTATTCAGTCTTTGCAATTCAAGTCACTGTAGGTCTCTTTGGCTGAATGTTATTGTCACAAAGTTTTATTTCACAAATATATAGATTATTGAGTTTTCACTTTCACTGTGAACAGTGTGAGTCACGAACTATTGTAGACACATAATGATGAATCACTTTCGTTCCATTGTTTTTACCGTCAGATCCACTACACTACTATTACACATTCTACTGTCACATCCACTACACTACTATTTACACATGTATGCATTTTTCTTTAGTTCACACACTTCACAGCTTCTTAAGTTCCTCTTGTTTCTTTGCCAGTTGAATGGATAGACTGCTGGCTATGTCTTGTTTGTCCCTTGAAGACAGGCGAAGCTCATTGGACCTCTCCACGAATGTGAAGCTCCTCTGTTCCTGAGCTTTAAAACTCAGGTTGTCAGCTTCAACAGCGAGTTGCTTTGAATCATTTTCTGCTTTCTTTTTCTTCTTCTCCAGCTCCCCAATCTCTTGTTCAAGAGCCTTCCGCTTCAGTTGGTTCTGGGTTGTCTCCTTTTCCTGACGTTGTTCTTTCAGGTGTTCGTTGTATCTGCCCCATGCAGCACTTGCAGACACGAGGAGGGGCTTGTCCAGCTTGACGTTCTGGATTCCACCAACATCACGGATGTGGTCTATTATGACCCGTCGGGCTTTGAGTGCTTTCTGGCTCAGATTGTCAGCAGAAGCTTCTTTATTGTGGGAAAATCCTCGTTCTACTGTGGCTTGCCCATGGGACAGCAGCAGCATGTTCTTAACGAAAGGCCTGAGGTTGGAGAACTGGGAGTGTTCTAGAGCCAGGCACCACCAGGTGTCCACCCTGTCTTTCTCACAGTTGAAGGAGCTGGCTGAGTGCGTGGCAGCAGTAGGCAGGAAGTTGGTGAACTCCTGAAGAATGGTGTCCGCCTTCACTTCAGTCACTCTGCCGCTGTCAATGGCATTCTTCAGAAGAAGACTCATTTTCCTTTGGCTCTCTTCTTTGTTGTTGAGCTTGGCAGGGTCCAGGCATGACATGTTTCTGGCCACTCCGTATTTTAGTGGGCACTTTTCTATCATTTTCCCTACTAGTTTCATCAGAAAGCTTCGACACTGTTTGTCAAAGTCCCTGATTAGTCCCTCGGATACACCTGGCAGCTTCTTTGCCTTGTTGACGAGGCTTGTCGTCTTAAAGTCCAACTGCACTCTTGCTCGCAGATTGTTTGCATCCTCCAAGTCTATCTGACTCAGTGGGGTATCAGTTAGCACATCCTCTTTGATGAACCTCTGCATGAGGTTCTTCAGCATGGTCTGGAGATCCGTGGCCATGAAAGGCATGAGGGGCTTGTCTGCCTGGTATTTTTTCAGGAATGGTTCAATGAGCCGAGCAACAGATGCAAAGAAAGACAGTTGGCTGGGCAGCAAGGGGTTGTTGACACCAGTTTTCAAACATTCAAAACTGTTATTACGTGGCAGAGCGATCTTCTTGGTCAGCGCAGCTTTCACAAACAAATCTAGATTGGGCAACAGTTCAATGGCTTGCATTGCAGGCACAGCATTCTCCAGCCACCTGTGGCGACAGAACTTCAATGGAAGAGAGGATGCTTGGGTTGTGGCATAGTAATCCTCAAGGCGAGCTGGACTGTCTTCAAAGAGCTTGTAGGATGCAGACAAAAAGTCTTCTATTTTCCACCCTGTGGCTTCACAACCGGTACGGAAGGCGTTGTGCAGAGTGTGAAGGCCACAGCTTCCCACATGCAGCAAGGAGACTCCATGGTTGTCTTTCATGTCACAGTTGATGGTGTTGTAGACAGTCCAATTCACGTTGGGCCCATCCATGCCAAGCTGTAGCAAGTCTCTCTTGTTCAAGTTGGACTTTGTGAAGACTGACTCAAACTTTGCAATCATGTCCTTTCCTGTGGCGTGGCCCAAAAACTCTGAAGTCAAATACCGTGTTTTCACAACAGAATCTTGCCAGATTCGTATCATAAAGTCCATTTGCGTCATGTGGTTTTGCTTGTTCAAAGACTCGTCAAAGAGCAAAACATATCCTAGTTCAGAGGAAGCCTTGACATTCTTTTGTAGCAGCTCAGAAAATCGGGGTTCAAGCCCAAATGTTGTCAGGTATCGGCACCTTGTTTCCCCACATTGAAATCTGGCAGCAATGTCACTGTCTGAGAACATAGATCTGAACAATTCTCCGCTCTGCTCTGATGATCTGTAACTGTAGTGGCAGTCCACAATTTTCATTGCCCACAACACTTCAGCCTTCAACCGACCACTGTCAAGATCAAAACTAGACCTAGGCCTAGTACTAGTAGTAGATATCTGTGCTTGGACTTGTTCTGACACACCTTCATTGCTGGCAGTTGCACGACTAGTGCTGCTAGTTGAACTGTAAGTGACTGTGCTTGTACTGTTTGTTGAAAAGAAATCAGTCATGTTACATCTGGTGTCTGCCTTGATTTTTCGTTCATTTTTCACATGTCTGTCCGTCTTGGCATGTTGTTTAAGGACACTCTCTCCCATTGATGCAATTTTCAACGAAACTCCACAAAAAAGGCACCGAGCAGAATGCTTGTCCACAGTATCCCTTCTCACCCACTCACAATAAACTTTTTCAGATAACCATCTATCCTGAAAGGAACATTTCCCTGGCATTTTGAACGTTTAGCTTGAAAACACTTTACAAACTAGGCCTCCATCCGAATTAACTAGCAATGTAAGGAAAAAAGGAGGGAGGAGCAGAAAAGGCGGAAGAAGGCATCTATCTGTAAAATGCTGCTCAACAATGCAGCATATATCTGTTCTCCAAGGCTGTTTATTATGTTTGTATGTTCGCAAACCGTGGTGTTATGTACCTACGTTTATTTGGGTAATATTTTTTCATCTTTATTGCCTCACTCTTTTAATTAATTTCTATACAGGGAACCTTTTAACATAGATCGTTTGACAAAAATATCGAGTCAGCTATATGCCGCGAACATTAGCACCGCCTCTGCTCTTTGAAACCCATGACGTCAAAAATTTTGTGACTCACAGCCACTGTACACGGCTTCGCATCTGCCACTGAGCAGAAAGCGCACTACTGTTAGGCCTATAGGCCTAGTAGTAGGCTTAGTACTATCCTCGTACAGTAGATCTAAGTACTGAGTTTCAGACGATCGCGTCAGCATCTTTCAACTCTTTGCAACTTGCGAAAGTATGGTTTTGGTTGTCAAAGGTGTTTCAGTTTCGTTCTCAAGTCTCTTTCTCTTGATAAAACAGGATTTAACAGGACCTAAAAGGTCCTTTCAAAAATTAAAAGGACTTCCTGATGAGTTAAAAGGACCAACTTGCTGAATCAAAGCACTTAAAAGGCCTTTTGATCAAAATCCTATTCCTAAGGACTTAAAAGGACTTGAAAGGACCCTACGAACCCTGATAATACACAATATGAACACAAGATGTTCTGTACATACATATACACAATATGAAACCAACACATTCTGGACATAGATAATACATAATATGAAACCGATGCATTCTGTACATACATATACACAATATGAACACAATACATGCCATAAAGACATAATACACAATAAGAAACCAATACATACTGTACACACAGAATACACAATATGTAATCAATATATCATACACAACATGCACACAACATGACCTGTACCTACATAACATACAATATGAACATAAGTTCTGCACATACATAATGCACAATATGAAAACCAATACACTCTGCACATATATAATACACAATATAAACACAAGATGTTCTGTACATACATAATACACAATATGAACACAGAGTGCACACACTTATACACACACACACACACACACACACACACACACACACACACACACACACACACACACAACACATGATGCATACACAGAAACTGACCCAATTGGATGTCCAATACTGACGGCCCCTCCATTGACATTGACCTTATTGGGGTCAAGGTCAAGTGCTTTGATGTTAGCCAGCACCACCACACTGAAGGCTTCATTGATTTCCCACATGTCTACGTCCTCCTGTCTGACACCTGTCTTCTGTAACACCTGCACACAAAACACACCTGTTGTCTAACACCTGTACACACAACACACCTGTCTTCTGTAACACCTGCACACAAAACACACCTGTTGTCTAACACCTGTACACACAACACACCTGTCTTCTGTAACACCTGCACACAAAACACACCTGTTGTCTAACACCTGTACAAACAACACACCTGCTATCTGTAACACCTGTACACACAGCACACCTGTTGTATGTAACACCTGTTCACACAACACACCTGTTGTCTGCAACACCTGTACACATAACACACCTGTTGTCAGCACTACCTTCAGGATGACCTTAGCCAGGTGTGTGGTGATGCCAATGTGTCATACAAACATAATATAAAACACATAATCAACACTACCTTAGAGATGGCCTTAGCCAGGTGTGTGGTGATGTCACTGTGTCATACAAACATAATATAAAACATATAATCAACACTACCTTAGAGATAGCCTTAGCCAGGCGTGTGGTGATGTCAAGCGTAACCAGCACAAGATCATAACTAAAGAAGATTAGGAAAAGACAAGCAACATTTATACGCCATTTGATGAGGAAAGGGGAATTAGAACACCTGGTCACAAAAGGAAAGGTGGAGGGAAAGAGAACACCAGGCAGACCCAGGGAGAAAATATTGGACAAGCTTGCTGAAAACAGACAGGGTACTTGCAACACCAAGGGATAAATCTTCAGGGATGGCCTTAGCTAGGTGTGTGGTGATGTCACTGTGTCATACAAACGTAACATAAAACACATATTCGTCAGTACCTTAGGGATGGCCTTAACCCAAGCTGTGGGGAAGTCAATGTGTCATACAAACATAACATAAAACACATAATCAGCATTAACTTAGGGATGGCCTTAGCCAGGTGTGTGGTGACGTCAATGTGTCTTACAAACATTACATAAAACACATAACTGTCAATACTTTTATGTCACTGCGTTACACAAACATAATATAAAAGTTAAAACACATAGTTGTCACTACCTTAGGGATGGCCTCCGCCGGAGCTGTGGGGAAGTCAATGGGAGCAATGGCAGCATCAGCAAAGCCTGGAACAGGACAAAACTACAACTACAACACCAGTTACTGGGTCCTGTCAGTGGTACTTTCATATATCTACAGCGTTAGGTTTACGTGACAAAACTCATCATTACGGGTGTGTTGTTAGGTTTACATGGCAAAACTCATCATTATGGGTGTGTTGTTAGGTTTACATGGCAAAACTCATCATCAGGGGTGTGTTGTTAGGTTTACATGACAAAATTCATCATTACGGGTGTGTTGTTAGGTTTACATGGCAAAACTCATCATTACGGGTGTGTTGTTAGGTTTACATGGCAAAACTCATCATTACGGGTGTGTTGTTAGGTTTACATGGCAAAACTCATCATCAGGGGTGTGTTGTTAGGTTTACATGACAAAACTCATCATCAGGGGTGTGTTGTTAGGTTTACATGGCAAAACTCATCATCAGGGGTGTGTTGTTAGGTTTACATGGCAAAACTCATCATCAGGGGTGTGTTGTTAGGTTTACATGGCAAAACTCATCATTATGGGTGTGTTGTTAGGTTTACATGGCAAAACTCATCATCAGGGGTGTGTTGTTAGGTTTACATGACAAAACTCATCATTACGGGTGTGTTTGTTAGGTTTACATGACAAAACTCATCATTATGGATGTGTTGTTAGGTTTACATGACAAAACTCATCATTACGGGTGCATTGTTAGGTTTACATGGCAAAACTCATCATTATGGGTGTGTTGTTAGGTTTACATGGCAAAACTCATCATTACGGGTGTGTTGTTAGGTTTACATGGCAAAACTCATCATTATGGGTGTGTTGTTAGGTTTACATGACAAATCTCATCATTATGGGTGTGTTGTTAGGTTTATGTGACAAAACTCATCATTATGGGTGTGTTGTTAGGTTTATGTGACAAAACTCATCATTATGGGTGTGTTGTTAGGTTTACATGACAAATCTCATCATTATGGGTGTGTCGTTACTTAGTTTATGTGACAAAACTCATCATTATGGGTGTGTCGTTATGTTTACATGGCAAAACTCATCATTATGGGTGTGTTGTTAGGTTTACATGGCAAAAATCATCATTATGGGTGTGTTGTTAGGTTTACATGACATGAAATTTCATCAAAGATCATTAAACCTAAGTACTTTACTACATGACATGAAATTCAATCAAAGATCATTAAACCTAAGTACTTTACATGACATGAAATTTCATCAAAGATCATTAAACCTAAGTTCACAGACAGGCAGGACCATGATTTTGCCCACAGACTTAACCCTGTCCATCAGCATCCTGCATTATCAACAATGCTGTCAACACAAAAACTTGGCCCTTTGATTCCCTCACCCTGAAGCTGGTGGATAGGGTGAGGGAATCAAAGGGTTAAATTTTTGCAGTTGGTGGATAGGGTAAGGGAATCAAAGGCGTAACATGAACATACACAATCAATATCAACGCAGACTGACTGACCCACGATTCTGCCAACAGGCTTAATTAGCAGGAACAAGCATAATTAACATCAACACGGGAACACCCATGATTCTGCCAATAGGCTAAATTAACATGAACACTGAGAAAGATACTAATCCATGCACAACTCTGGCATGAACACAGACACAGTGATGTGGAAAAAGACAGACAGACAGACAGACAGACCCAAAATCCTGGCGAGAGGCTTTACTCCAAGCTGGTTGGCTTTCTGTGCTGTCATCAACACCATGGCTGCTGCACCATCGTTCAGTGTGCTGGCATTGGCTGCTGTCACTGTTCCTGTACACACCATGACATGACACATTACTGACACATCATCGTTCAGTGTGCTGGCATTGGCTGCTGTCACTGTTCCTGTACACACCATGACATGACACATTACTGACACATCATCGTTCAGTGTGCTGGCATTGGCTGCTGTCACTGTTCCTGTACACACCATGACACGACATGACACATTACTGACACATCATTACTCAGCGTGCTGGTATTAGCCATTGTTACTGTTCCTGTACACACCATGACATCACACCACACATTACTGACACGCATTACTGACACACCATTGGTCAGTGTGCTGGCGTTGGCTGCTGTTACTGTTCCTGTACACACCATGACATCACACTACACATTACTGACACACCATCGTTCAGCGTGCTGGCGTTGGCTGCTGTTACTGTTCCTGTACACACCATAACATCACACTACACATTACTGACACATTCCTGACACATCATCGTTCAGCGTGCTGGTGTTGACTGCTGTTACTGTTCCTGTACACACCATAACATCACACTACACATTACTGACACACCATCATTCAGCATGCTGGCACTGACTGCTGTTAGTGTTCCTATACACACCATGAATTGACACATTATTGACACACCATTGCTCAGCGTGCTGGCGTTGGCTGCTGTTACTGTTCCTGTACACACCATGACACGACATGACACATTACTGACACATCATCATTCAGCGTGTTGGCGTTGGCCACTGTTACTGTTCCTGTGCACACCATGACATCACATGACACACCATTCTTTTTAAAAGAAATTTTGTGGGTAATGTTGATTTTAACACTTAAAGCACTGATTACGTAATATTCCCCACTGGGTGTTTCCATACCAAACTCAGCATTAACTTCAGTTCTACAGTTCTATTCATTAAGTGAAACCATACGAAACTTTCTCCATAGAATACAGCATTACACACTGACAAACAAGAGATAGATGTTGCATGACACAGAGAGGTGTACACCTGATCGGTTGCTTTCTAGCAGACACTTTATACACATTGCCCACACCTGTAAGAAAGCACACAGCACCCTTGGCTTCCTCTGGAGAAACTTGCGTTTCTGCCCCCTCCAATGCAAGAAAAATGCCTTTCTATCTCTCATCACACCAGCCCACAAGTATGGCTCTATCATATGGAGTCCCTATCTCAAACAGGACATTGACAAATTAGAAAAAGTGCAGCGCCTGTCTGCCCGGTTTATAACCGGCGATTATAAATCCAGAACACCCGGCTCCATCACCAAGATGGTTCACACTCTGCAACTACCAACACTCCAACAATGCAGACATGATCTACGCCTCATCTTCCTCTACAAGGTGGTTGAGGGGTTGGTACCGGCCATACCATCTGCTGAATATTTAACTCCACATAAACCAGGACGACTCATAAGGCCACGAACATCTGGTGACCAGTACGATACCACCAGTGCGATCTCAAATTACTTAAGAAACAACATGAGAACATTCCAAGTCAGCAGATGCCAGACAGAGCAGTTCAAACAGTCAATTTTTGTTAGCACAGTAAGAGACTGGAACCATCTTGAAGAAAACATCGTGAGAGCTCCAACTCTTGAAAGCTTCAAAAGACTAATAACATCCAAACAGTGAACCTGCAAAACTGCGCACACCCCCACCCATCACGATAATGCCATAAATCTTGGCGACAGCTACATACCCTACAGATACATATACAGTGACCAGGTCAACATGTTCCAAATGTTATAGGTCTATTGATATTGACCATAGTTAATCATATCTCTGGTTATCACCATGTTTGGAGCTTGGGGGGGGGGGGGGAAGCACTTGAGTTTTGTGATGGTTTGACTATTCTGGGAGCCTGTGTGCTGTTATTGTTATTTTTGTTTAAAGCCCCAGCCAACTGTGTAGAGCCATATCAGGGCTATAACCATTTCAAAATATGTATTCAACAGGAAAAAAAGGAAAAGAAAATTGAGCACACATATCAATGCATTTGCGCACATGATCTGAGGAGATGCCCCTGGCGTTAACCACTCCATGTCATGTATCACACAGGGGCTTTAAAAAACATACCTGAATACAAATTTAAACATAATTAAGAACTCTAAATACATGTAAGAAGAGGCCTAAATTACCTAAAATTACTTCCGTACATTTCCTTTCCCTAGAGCCAAAAATGCACTCAATACATGTACCCAATTACCAATCGTAAGAGAAAGTATGTAAGACTTCACCGAACAAACAGCCTACATGTGAATGGATCAGCAAGGCAGAAAATGATAAGAAGAAACAACAGAAAGAAAAGAGGAAGAAAGGAACAAAGAAAGTGACAGAAAAGAGGAAATATTTAGCACAGAATTTCCAGAAGGTAGAGATACTATTTATACTGAAAGAGCCTCCAGCACCCCCCCCCCCCCACACACACACATACACACACATTCCTATCTCTCTTCTTCTGGAAACACAAGCTAAGAGAAGATAACACCTGTACTCTTCACCATCTCCCCATCACATACACACTCACTTACCCCCTTCTTTCTGGAAGACCGGCCTAAGAGCAGAGAACTTGTCAAAGTTGACACGCTTGTATTCTTCATCATCACTCACTGTCACTGGGTCACCTGAAACACACCACAGATTATCACTATAATCATGTCACTTGTAACAAAACAAACTGTTACTTTAATTATTTTTATAACCATGTCACTTGTGACAAAACATTCCCTGTTCCTGTTATCATCACTATAATCATATCACTAGTAACAAACATAAATTGCTCCTGTCACATCTTATGATTGTGATATTTTTCAACATCGATCATGGTTAGTAAATTGCTCCTGTAATTATCACATATGTGACCATCATGATATTTTCGAAACTTCATTCATGAGGTGTATAATGTTGCTATGTTTCTTTCATATCCTGTGTCATGTTTCCACTGTTGTTGTGTTGCAGTATTTCCTTTTATTTCACCATCACAAGCTGATAGTCTCCCTTCACAACTGTCTCTCTTCACCACTGGTCTCGCTTCATCATAATCTCTCTTCACTATCAGTCTCCCTTTATCATAATCTCCCTTCACTATCAGTCTTCCTTCATTATCAGTCTCTCTTCACTACCAGTCTCCCTTCATCATCATCTCCCTTCACCACTTGTCTCCCTTCATCATCATCTCCCTTCATCATCATCTCCCTTCACTATCATCTCCCTTCACTATCAGCTCCCTTCATCATAATCTCCCTTCACTATCAGCTCCCTTCATCATAATCTCCCTTCACTATCAGTCTTCCTTCATCATCATCTCCCTTCACCATCAGTCTCCCTTCATCATCATCTCCCTTCACCACTTGTCTCCCTTCATCATCATCTCCCTTCATCATCATCTCCCTTCACTATCAGTCTTCCTTCATCATAATCTCCCTTCACTATCAGTCTTCCTTCATCATAATCTCCATTTACTACCAGTCTCCCTACATCATAATCTCCCTTCACTATCTGTCTTCCTTCATCATAACCTCCCTTCACTATCAGTCTCCCTTCATCATAATCTCCCTTCACTATCTGTCTTCCTTCATCATAATCTCCCTTCACTATCAGTCTCCCTTCATCATAATCTCCCTTTACTACCAGTCTCCCTTCATCATAACCTCCCTTCACTATCAGTCTCCCTTCATCATAATCTCCCTTCACTATCTGTCTTCCTTCATCATAATCTCCCTTCACTATCAGTCTTCCTTCATCATCATTTCCCTTCACTACCAGTCTCCCTTCATCATCATTTTCACTACCAGTCTCCCTTCATCATCATTTCCCTTCACTATCAGTCTCCCTTCATCATCATTTTCACTACCAGTCTCCCTTCATCATCATTTTCACTACCAGTCTCCCTTCATCATAATCTCCCTTCACTATCAGTCTCCCTTCATCATAATCTCCCTTCACTACCAGTCTCCCTTCATCATAATCTCCCTTCACTATCAGTCTCCCTTCATCATAATCTCCCTTCACTATCAGTCTTCCTTCATCATCATTTTCACTACCAGTCTCCCTTCACTATCAGTCTCCCTTCATCATAATCTCCCTTCACTATCAGTCTTCCTTCATCATCATTTCCCTTCACTACCAGTCTCCCTTCATCATTTTCACTATCAGTCTCCATCATCATTTCCCTTCACTATCAGTCTCCCTTCATCATCATTTCCCTTCACTACCAGTCTCCCTTCATCATTTTCACTATCAGTCTCCATCATCATTTCCCTTCACTATCAGTCTCCCTTCATCATCATTTCTCTTCATCATCAGTCTCCATCATAATCTCCCTTCACTATCATCTCCCTTCATCATCATTTCCCTTCACTACCAGTCTCCCTTCATCATCATCTTTCACTACCAGTCTCCCTTCATCATCATCTTTCACTACCATCTCCTCATCATCATCTTTCACTACCAGTCTCCCTTCATCATCATCTTTCACTACCAGTCTCCCTTCATCATCATCTTTCACTACCAATCTCCCTTCATCATCATCTCCCTTTACTATCAGTCTCCCTTCATCATCATCTTTCACAACCAATCTCCCTTCATCATCATCTCCCTTTACTATCAGTCTCCCTTCATCATCATCTTTCACTACCAATCTCCCTTCATCATCATCTCCCTTTACTATCAGTCTCCCTTCATCATCATCTTTCACTACCAATCTCCCTTCATCATCATCTCCCTTTACTATCAGTCTCCCTTCATCATCATCTCCTTTACTATCTGTCTCCCTTCATCATCATCTCCCTTTACTCTCAGTCTCCCTTCATCATCATCTCCCTTTACTATCAGTCTCCCTTCATCATCATCTCCCTTTACTCTCAGTCTCCCTTCATCATCATCTCCCTTTACTATCAGTCCTCCCTTCATCATCATCTCCCTTGACTATCAGTCTCCCTTCATCATCATCTCCCTTTACTATCAGTCTCCCTTCATCATAATCTCCCTTCACTATCAGTCTCCCTTCATCATAATCTCCCTTGACTATCAGTCTCCCTTCATCATCATCTCCCTTTACTATCAGTCTCCCTTCATCATCATCTCCCTTTACTATCAGTCTCCCTTCATCATCATCTCCCTTTACTATCAGTCTCCCTTCATCATCATCTCCCTTGACTATCAGTCTCCCTTCATCATAATCTCCCTTGACTATCAGTCTCCCTTCATCATCATCTCCCTTTACTATCAGTCTCCCTTCATCATCATCTCCCTTTACTATCAGTCTCCCTTCATCATCATCTCCCTTGACTATCAGTCTCCCTTCATCATCATCTCCCTTTACTATCAGTCTCCCTTCATCATAATCTCCCTTCACTATCAGTCTCCCTTCATCATCATCTCCCTTTACTATCAGTCTCCCTTCATCATCATCTCCCTTTACTATCAGTCTCCCTTCATCATAATCTCCCTTCACTATCAGTCTCCCTTCATCATCATCTCCCTTTACTATCAGTCTCCCTTCATCATCATCTCCCTTCACTATCAGTCTCCCTTCATCATAATCTCCCTTTACTATCAGTCTCCCTTCATCATCATCTCCCATATGCCAACATGCTCACAGACACATTTGCATGCACACACATACAAACATACAGACACACTTGCATGCACACAGAAACAAACATACAAACACACTTGCATGCGCAACAAACATACACACACTTGCACGCACATACATACAAACATGCTCACAGACACTGTTGCATACACACACACTCACATACACACTTGCATGCACATATGCATACAAACATGCTCACATACACAATTGCATACACACACATACATGCATTCACAGACACATTTGCATACACACATACACACATGCTCACATTCATAGTTGCATACACACACATACAAACATATTCAAAGACACATTTGCATACACACACACACAAACACGCTCACAGTCACACTTGCATACACACATACAAACATGCTCATATACACACCTGCATACACACACACAAACAAACACACTCACAGATACACTTACATACACACACACAAACACAGTCACAGACACACTTGTGTGCACACATAACCACACTCACAAACAAACTTGCATACATACACAAACACACAAACCTGCATGCGCACACACACAAACACGCTCACAGACACATTTGCATGCACACACACATAACACGCTCACAGACACACTTCATGCACACACAATACGTACCTTTCTTCTTGGGGATGGTGACAGGGACAATTTCTTTCTGGAATGTTCCTTCACTGGCAGATTTCTGACTGAGTTTGTAGCTACGTATGGCATACTCATCCTGTTCTTGACGGCCAATGGAAAACTTCTTTGCTGTGTTCTCTGCACAGTTTCCCTACATGCCACACACAAATACACATAATGTAAACCTGTAATTTATAACTAGACAGGTAAAGTGATCAGATTACAAATACACTTAATGTAAACCTGTAATTTATAACTAGACAGGTAAAGTGATCATATTACAAACACACATAATGTAAACCTGTAATTTATAACTAGACAGGTAAAGTGATCATATTACATATACCTATAAACATAATGAATGACCACACAATTGCGCTGACCACATGAACCACACAAAACATCATATCAATATTTTCAAACAGATGACTAAAAAAACTTTTATGAAACATCACTTTCTGACACAGTTCAAGTGGCGTCCTTGTTGAGATCTGAAGCCTATTTAATAAGCAGTATCTTTATCTCTCTGTATCTCTTTCTCTCTCAGTGCATGCACATGCATGTATAATATGTGTCTGTGTTAAACTGCAAATTGTTGGATTGTGACTAACACAACACTCTACCTTCTCTCTGTGTCTGCCTGCCTATTTGTCTGTCTGCCTGCCGACTGCCCGTGTGCCTGTCTATCTGACTGTCTGCCTTTCTGTTCATCAGCCTGCCTGACTGTCTGTTCATCTGCCTGCCTGACTGTCTGTTCATCTGCCTGCCTGTCTGATTGTCTGCCTGCCTGTCCACCTGTCTGTTTGCCTGTGTGCCTGTCTATCTGCCTGTCTGCCTTTCTGTTCATCAGCCTGAATGCCTTTCTGTTCATCTGTCTACCTGTTTGCCTGTCTGCCTGCCTACCTGTTGTCTGTCTGTCCATCTATTTTTTTGTCTTTTTGTTTGTCTATCTACCCTTCTGTCTGCCTTTCTACCTTTCTATATCTCATGTTGGTCACAATGCCATCCTGTCCACACAGACACATTTAACAATCCAGAAACCATCTTGCTTTCCAAACTGAGATTGACAATCATGTTTCAGCTGTACTAGAAGAATGGATAGTTAAGGAAAAATATCCATATAAGCCATGGGAAGACATGAAACGAATCTGCACAGAAACTACTGATGCAAAACTAGGCAGAAAAATAAGACAGGCACCAACCAAAATCATACATAAGTGATGAAGAATAAGACAGGCTAAAAAGAAAAGTCAACCAAGAAGAATGAAACATACTGGAAAGAGAAATACAAACCAAAGAAGAGAAAAGAGAGTGTGGCTCGAGCACAAGTGTGCTGAAATCTCTGACTGCAATACAGAAAGAAAATCAGAAGAGATGTCTGAAGAAATAAGAGAAGTGCAAGCCACCAAATTTCAGCCACAAAATCAGAGTATTAACAGCAAAGATGGTGCTACTTTAACCGAGACCAAAGACATCCTTGCAGGATGACACGAATACAGTATACACTTCTTCTATGACACCACAAATCCACAAGATAGTCCCTATCTTGATGTTTGGCATCCTGAGCCAGAAACTCTTTTGAATGAAGTGACAGCAGCCATCAACTGAAAACCGGAAAATATTCCTGGAGAACTGTTGAAAACATGGCAAATCAGGAATTAAAAGCATTGCACCAACTATGCCACAAGACATAGAGAGCATGTGAATAGCCAACAGACTTTAAGCAACAAAAGTTTGTCATATTGCATACGAACCAGAAAAAAGAACGAAAATGGAATCAGAACACATATTTAATACAACCAGACAAGACAGGCACCTGGTTGTATTTAATATGCATTCTGATTCTAATTTCGTGATTCTTTTTTGTGTTTTTTCTGGTTCCTGTTTGCTTGAACATGGGCAGTTGCTTTCATTTTGTATTTCATGCTGTATAAGAGCAGAAACATCAAAGACTGTAACAACTACAAAATCATTGCTCTCATCAGCCACACCAGCAAAATTATGCTCACCATAATACTAAACAGAATGAGATCAAAAGTGGAAGAGAAGTTGTCACACTGTCAAGCTGGTTACAGGGCCAACATAGGGACAACTGACATGCTATTTGTTTTACAATTCAACATCAACTATAGCACACACAAACACATGCACACACACACACACAAACTGACCATGTGGATCTTGTCATAGACATCGGTCAGACCATCATACACAATGGCATCCTGCAACAAACAACAATCCTGTAGCATCCTGAAACACACAACAATCCTGTAGGAATAGTCCATTTTCAACATCCTGAAACAACAACAATGCTGTAGGAACAGTCCATTTTCAACATCCTGAAACACAACAATCCTGGAGGAACAATCCATTCTCAATATCTTGAAACACACAACAATCCTGTAGGAACAATCCATACAGTCCATTTTCAACATCCTAAAACACACAACAATCCCGGAGGAACAATCCATTTTGAACATCTTGAAACACAACAATCCTGCAGGAACAGTCCATTTTCAACATCCCAAAACACAACAATCCCGGAGGAAAAATCCATTTTCAACATCTTGAAACACAACAATCCTATAGGAACAGTCCATACAGTCCATTTTCAACATCCTAACACACACAACAATCCCACAGGAATAGTCCATATTCAGCATCCTGAAACACAACAGTCCTCCTGTAGGAACAGTCCATTTTCAACATCCTGAAACACAACAATCCTACAGGAACAGTCCATTTTCAACATCCTGAAACACAATCCTGTAGAAAGTCCATTTTCAACATCCTGAAACATAAACAATCTGTAGGAACAGTCCATTTTCAACATCCTGAAACACAACAATCCTGTAGAAGTCCATTTTCAACATCCTGACACACAATAATCCAAACAATTGTATAATATCACTAATACTCTTCTTGGCAAAACTGGCTCTTCTCCTCTTCCATCTAACCTGCCACCATCTGATCTTCCACAGGCTTTCTCCGACTATTTTGTCAACAAGATTGCTAACCTCAGGCTTTCTCTTGATTCCACGACGAACACTCATGCAACATTTCCTGAACCCCCTTTCTCTGGAATCCCCCTTACTTCCTTCCAACCCGTTTCTGAGGACTTTGTTAAGAAAATCATCATGAAATCCGGCATTAAAACCTGTGAACTTGACCCATTGCCAGTTTCTTTCCTCACCCATTGTCTTGATACTCTTCTTCCTCACATCACCAACATCATCAACCATTCCCTCTCAACTGGCTCCTTTCCTTCTTCTTTTAAGTCAGCAATTGTTAGACCTCTTCTAAAAAAGACGACTCTTGACCCTGAGAATTTGAAAAACTATAGACCTGTGTCAAATCTTCCATTTCTTTCCAAGGTCTTAGAGAAAGTTGTTCTCAACCAGCTGTTAAACCACCTTCATTCCAATAACCTTGTCTATCCCCTTCAGTCTGCTTACCGTTCTGCACATAGCACCGAGACTGCTCTTCTCAAAATCTGCAACGACTTACTGACTACTCTTGACTCTAACAATGTATCACTTTTGACTCTCTTGGACCTATCTGCTGCCTTTGACACTATTGACCACTCTATCCTTCTCTCCCGTCTGCATCACTCTTTTGGTCTCCATGATACTGTCTTGAATTGGTTTCATTCTTACATCACCGATCGTCTGCAAGTAGTTTCTGTCAATGGTCTTTCTTCTAATGCTTCCTGTCTGACCTATGGAGTGCCACAGGGATCTGTTCTGGGCCACCTACTTTTCATTCTCTACACCTATCCTGTCTCCTCTATTGTCCAAGAACACCTACTTCAGCATCATTCTTTCTCGGATGACAATCAGCTGTATGTCTCTGGGCCTCTCCCTGACCTTCCCCTCATGATCCAAAACACCCAATCTTGTGTAGCCGACCTGAAGGATTGGATGACTGAAAACAAACTGAAATTGAATGAAGAGAAATCCGAATTGATCTTGATCACCCCACCCAAACTCCAAAATCACCCCTCTCTTCCAACCTCCATCACACTTGTTGACTCGTCTATCACTCTCTCCTATTCTGCCCGTAACCTTGGTGTAACTCTTGACCAAACCCTGTCCTTCCATCTGCATGTTAGCAACGTTTGTCGGACTTGTTTTCTTGAACTCCGCCGAATTGCTTCTATCCGCCATCTCCTCTCAGAAGACACGACAAAGACTCTTGTCTGTGCACTTGTTCTATCTCGTCTTGATTACTGTAATGCTCTTTTGTCTGGTTCCCCCTCTCACCTCATTAACAAACTTCAGAAAGTTCAAAATCATGCTGCCCGTCTCATCTTCCGCTCTTCAAAATTTAACCATGTTACGCCATTGCTCTGTTCTCTTCACTGGCTCCCGGTTCAGCAAAGAATATCCTACAAGATTGCCTGTCTCTGCTTCAAATCTATTGAGTCTTCCTGTCCTGAGTATCTCGCCCATCTGTTACATCTCTACACGCCATCTCGAGCTTTGCGGTCCTCATCCGACACCCGTCTCTATAGTATCCCCATAGTCCGCACTAAAAGGTTTGGGCAGCGTTCTTTTTCCTATCAAGCTCCAACTATCTGGAATCAGCTACCTCGCTCACTCAGATACTCACCCTCTCTGTCCACATTCAAACGCTCCCTCAAAACTCATCTGTTTCCCAAATAACTGGTAATTTCTGCCCCCCTCCCCCCATGTAACGTAATGTTGGCTTTATAATGTCTTAGTGTCAATGTGTCATTGCATTTGTATGTCGTGCTGTGTGTGTGTGTGTGTGTGTGTGTGTGTGTGTGTGTGTGTGTGTGTGTGTGTGTGTGTGCGTGTGTGTGTTTGTGGGCGTGTGTGTGCGTGCTTGTGATTTCGGTTATATGTTTTGCCATTGTTAACGCCTAGGGCATTAATTTGATTAGGCGTACTAAATGTTCATAATAATAATAATAATAATAATAATCATGTAGGAACAGTCCATTTTCAACATCCTGAAACACACAACAATCCTGTAAGAACAGTCCATTTTTTACAAAAATTATCCCATTCATACATACAAAATTATGTACTTAATTATTTGGAGTAAATTAAAAAGCTGTAAAACCAATACTAGCTGAACTATATCAATTTTTCTCAGTATACGATTTATATGTCAAGTACTCAAGTACTTTTGTCTCCTTCAAGTCTGCTCTCAAAACTCACCTTTTCTCCTCTGCATAATATCCTGACCTCACTCATCCCCCACTGCAGCCTGTCTCCACTCAGTGTGGAATCACATTGTAATATATATTTGTACATAATATGTTTTCTATAATTTTCCATTGCTTTTCTTCTTTTTCCCCATTTATAGCCATGTGTGTGTGTATGTGTGTGTGTGTGTGTGTGTGTGTGTGTGTGTGTGTGTGTGTTGTGTGTGTGTGTGTGTGTGTGTGTGTGTGTGTGTGTGTGTGTGTGTGTGTGTGTGTGTGTGTGTGTTGTGTGTGTGCGTGTGCGTGTGTGTATGTATGTGCATGCGTGCGTATGTGTATGTTCAGCGCTTAGATTTGATTTCTATCAAGATTTTGCACTCTATAAATATTGTAATTATCATCATTATTATTATTATTACTCAATCTGGTTACACATATCAGAATCAGACAATACATTTTATGCGAAACAGATATACAATAAAATGTTATATAAAGACAAAAAAGCCTGGTTTGATTTTAAAGAAAAGAGTCTCGATGATACTGGAATGAATCATGTACAGCACAATCAGTCAACCTGGATTAAACATAAACTGAAATATGAAATAAAACAACTAGACTACAAATATGTCCTTTTCTGGAATCCAAAAAAAAAAAGTACTCACGTCAAGATTACTTTACTGTTATAAAATAACAAATCGTGGTTTGGAACCTTCCCTAACAGATGTAAAAAACCCTGACCACAGAAAATCGTAGTGCAGACTTGGAGTCAATGCACATGATCTACAAACAGAAAGTTGCAGACGTACACACATTCCAAGAAAAGATAGAAAGTGTACAGTTGGTGGTGTGACTAAGATAGACTTCATACATTAGATAAAAAACAACCAAGACTGCAATTGATACAAAGATTCAGGGTAAAACATATGCCTTTAACAATCAAGGTACAAAACAACACATACACAGACACACATACATACATAAAACAGACAATCTCTCTCTCTCACTCACACACACACACACACACACACACACAACAGTGCGCATGCACTCACCACTAGTTGTACACCACCATAAGGTGTGGCTCCACGCTTCATGTAGAAAGGAACATTGGACATGCTCTCCATACCGCCTGCCACCATCACATCCTGTAACATGTTGTCATCATCATCATCATTGTCATCATTACCATCATCATCATCATGAACATTTGACATGCTCTCCATACCACCTGCCACCATCACATCCTGTAACACACTGTCATCATCATCATCATCATCATCATCATTGTCATCACTAACATCATCATCATCATCATGAACATTTGACATGCTCTCCATACCTCCTGCCACCATCATCTCATGTAAGATATCATCAACATCAAAAAATCATCAATATCATCACCATTACCATCACCACATCATCATCATCATCACCATCATCATCATCAGGAACACTGGACATGCTCTCTATACCCTGTGCCACTATCACTTCCTTTAACCCTATCCCATTCACTCCGGCTGCATCCGGCCAAACACAGCTCTCCTGCACTGCTCACTCCGGCTGCATGTTTGCACACATGGTCAGTACTTTTCCATCACATTGTAACCATGAGCTAGCTCACTCTGAATGGATGAAATTTGGTGGGTAGGTCCACTAAGGACCAGTGAACTATTAACACTAAATTAAGACGCCACCACTGGCATCATTCACAAGAGAGAAGAGGGAAATGACCGCATTCCATTCTTGTCTTTGTGTGAACGAGAAAGATGGCAAATACTAGGGGAAGTTTCATTGTATGTGAGCTATGCAAATGGGAGAAGGTTAACACGTCATCATCATCATCATCATCAGGAACATTGGACATGCTCTCCATACTTCCTGCCACTATCACTTCCTGTAAAAATCATCATCATCATTGTCATCATCATCATCATCTCTGGACATGCTTTCCATACCTCCTGCCATCATCACCTCCTATAACACGCCATCATTATCACCACCATCACCATCATCATCACCATCATCAACACTGGACATGCTCTCCACAATGCCTACCACCATTACCTCCTGTAACACGTCATCATCATCACCATCATCATCATGAACATTTGACTTTTCAGAGGTTCACTGTGTGGAAGGTCATTAACTAGGTTAGATCAATCTCCATCACCCTCCAGCATTGTGAGCCATAAAGTAAGATGGAAAGGACATAGCTCTGGTACAGTCTTAACTTGATGTTGATGCTGTACTGAAGAGGACTTCCACATGTTCAGCATTCTGAAGGTATTTGTGGCTTTGCAGAGATGGTGCTTGAAGTCAATGCCTGCTCCTCCACCATGTCTGACAATGCTGATTGGACAGGTGAACTCTTCAGCTGTTTATTTACTTACTTTATAAATATATTCCTTTTTTGAAGGTAAGATACACAAATACACGTCATTTACATGTAACCAAGATTATTCCATGGGTAGGATGATAAAATACCAGTACAGAATATAGACTAGGTAAAATATAGTCTAGATTGGGCATCAGGACCTGGCCAGCTCATGGGTTTATGTGCAGGCTTAAGGCTTGTGCCATGATCACCATACACATGGCACCTGTGATGTTAGTGCATATGGAATTCATTCTGAGACATCATCTTCAGAAACTGGATTGGTTAGGGATTTGGCATGTTCAGAGTCACTGCCTTTGTTTTTTTCTGGCTGATTTTTAGGCCTACTTGTTGTGTAAAAATGTTGAGAAGGATGGATTTCAGGACTGATATGTGCATGCGTGCATGCGTGGGTGTGTGCGTATGTGTGTATGTGTGTATACCTACTGGAAACATGGGTTCATTTCCCTGAGACCCTCCCCTTGAGACTCATTTAGCCTTCTTGTCTTTCTGGAATCTTGGTAAAAAAAACAACACACACACAACAAAAAGAAAACAAGAAATAAGAGAATATGTGTGTATGACAGAGAAGTTGATAATTTGGATCAAGAGTCATTCGTCGAACAGACTTGCGAGTACCTTACCTCACTCAGCATCTTCTCTCTGTGTGTGTGTGTGTGTGTGTGTGTGTGCGTTGCGTGCGTGCGTGTGTGTGTGTGTGTGCATGCGTGCGTGCGTGCATGCATGCGTGCGTGCATGTGTGTATTCTGTCTGTGTGTGACAGAGGGAGGATGACAGCTTGGGTCAGGGGTCTTCCCCCTTCCAGTTTGCATGTGCCTTGTGCCCTGGAGATTTGGCCATCGCTGGTGATTGCTTTAGTGAATGATAAAGAGTATGTGCCTTGGTTTGATTTTTGAATCAAGATTTGGTGCCTTATAAATATCATCATCATCATCAGTAGTAGTACAAGTAGTAGTATTGTTCTTATTATTGTTTAAAGCCCAGCCGACTGCGTAGAGACATATCAGGGCTATAACCGCTCCAAAACATACAAAACTTCAACAGGAAAAAAAAAAAGAAAAGAAAATTAAGCACACACATCAATGCATTTGCGCACATAATCTAAGGACATGCCCCTGACGCTGACCACTCCATCCAATTCATCTCACAGGGGATTTAACTCTCTCGCTACGAGCGTTGGGATTTCCTGATCATGTCTCAACAACGCTTGTCTACGAAAAGCAAATGGCTGAACAGTACTCAACAACTCGGCGCTGTTCAACACAGATCTCTTCCCTCAGTGCACGTGGAGTGTGTGCACGTTGGATTTTATGAAATTTCATTCAAAATGTGACTGTAGGAACTGATGTATTAACCTGACAGTGCATTTTGTAAGACATTTTTCACCTGAAAATTTCTCTAATTTTACTTGTACCACTACTCAGCAACCATGAGGGTTAGACAGTTGAAATTTCAGCATGTTGTACACCAATTTTTTAATAATGACCCGGAAAATTTCAAAACTCCCTGATTTCATTTCTTTGTATGAAAATTTTTCTCATGACCTATACAAATGGTACGTATCAGGGGAATTTTAACGGGCATAATCGTAAGTAGCGAGTGAGTTAATACAAAACATACCTAAGGAAACAAAGCATATATAAAAACAGGCAAAAATTACCTAAAATTGCTTCTGCATATCTCACCTCCCTAGAGCCAAAAAATGCACTTAATACATACACCCAGTTATCAATCCTAAGAAAAAGTATGTAAGACTTTATCGAACACATACAGGTGAATGGACAAGCAAGGCAGAAAATGACAGGTAGAAATGACAGAAAGCAAATGGACAAGACAAAAAAGCAAGTAACAGAAAAGAGGAAATTTCTAGCACAGCATTTCCAGAAGGTGGGGATACTATCTGTACTGAAAGAGCCCCCGGCATCCACACAGGAGATGCATTAGTAGTAGTAGTAGCAGAAGTAGTAGTAGTAGTACCTGATGCCCACACATCAAGTTCTGTGCAGCCAACATGATGGACTTCATGCCTGAGGCACAAACTTTGTTGATGGTGGTGGTGGGAGTGGTGATGGGTAAACCTGCCAACACAAAACACATCTGTTATTAATGTTAATAAACACATAACCCCTCTCAATGAAAACACACCCATCCACACACACACACACTCACACACATTCACACACACATTCACATTCACACACACACTCATATAAACACACACTGGCGCACACACACACGCTCAGACTCCACACACAGACGACACACACAAAGTCGACACACACACAGAGGACACACACACACACACAGAGGACACACACACACACACACACACAGAGGACACACACACAGTCCTATGAATAATCACACAAGCATTACAGGAACCCAGACAACAGCGACTCAATTTGTATGTGGCAGATGTGACAGAGATTGCCACTCAAGAATCGGCCTGCACAGCCACAGCAGAAAGTGCATGTCATGACCACAACGCCTCCTGGTGCAGACTATCATCTCCTGAGATGTAAAGAGGCCGACGACGATTACAGGAACCAACAGCTTGTAGTTCAAGCAACACCTGCACACTGGAGAAGAATCAAGTAGTTTGTCCATCTTACCAAGGAGTGGGGACTTTGTTCAAGTGGATTCATTCCTCTCATACAATTCCATATACACTCCACCCAAATCTGCCAGCAATTACCTGGCAGACTATATGAACCTGCACAAAACCCTATTGCTGGCAAAGTCTTGAACTGAGGAGCAGAAAGGGAAAGATTTCTGAAATGCTAAGCTAACACCACCAGAATGAAGGAAACATTCAGATGTGCAGCAAACAGGCCAATTTCTAATGTTGTGAGCTGGGACTGAACTCAAGATGTCAGACACCAAATCCACAGCTCTATCAAAAGAACGAACCAGCTTTCATGAAGAGATGTAAGACAACCAGAATGCCCTCCCAGCCTACAGCATCAGATGCTCAGGCTTCAGAGCCATACAAAGCTCACAAAGGAGCCAGACAGATGGATGACAGAGACACTCCACAACTACAACAATTCCTGGCTGGCTGCAGTTCGCCAATTCCAACATCACTGCAAAAAGCCACACCGTACTGTACCTGTTACATCATAGTAAAGTTCCATCTCCACCTGTACTATTAACCCTCTGACTCCCTTACCATATCCACCAGCATCCTGCATTGTCAGCCATGACAGCAAAGCAAAAACTTAACACTTTCACTCCCTCACAGGTAAATTTTAGTATAAGTAAGGTAAATGTTAATGGATAAAGTGGTAAATGTAATAACGTGTAAGATAAATATTGTTAACAAGGCAAGCTGTTACTAATGTGTGAGATAAATGGTACCATGTGTATGCTAAGCATCACTAGTGTGTAAGGTAAATGTGACTAATGGGAAAGGTGAGAGCTGTGGAGTTACCTGCCCCTAAGGTGGCCTGTCGACATGGAGCCTGCCCCTCAAAGGCCTGCAGAACATTGCCCATGTAGACCTCATCCACATCTTCCCCTTGGATACCTGTGTATACAATATGTCATATCATCACATACCTGCATGTCATCACACACATGTCATATTGTCACACATACCTGTCATGTCATCATACCTGCCATATCATCACACATCTGTCATGTCATCACGCATGTATCATATCGTTACACACCTGTCATGTCATCACACATGTCATGCCATCATACACCTGTCATGTCATCACACACTTGCTGTGTCATCACACACCTGTCATATCATCACATACCTGTCATTCACACACCTGTCATGACATCACACACCGGACATGTCATCACATGCATGACAGTCACTGCACACTGTCATGTCATCACACACCAGCCAAATGTCATCACACATCTGTCATGTCATACACACTTGTTATGTCATACATACATGTTGTGTCATTACACACCTGTCATGTCATTACACACTTGTCATGTCATTACACACTTGTCATATCATCACACACCTGTTGTGTCATCACACCTGTCATGTCATACACACCTGTTATGTCATCAAACACATGTCACATTTCACACACCTGTCATATCATCACACACCTGTCATGTCACCATACACCTGTCATATCATACTTGTCATGTGATACACACCTGTCATATCATCACACACCTGTCATGTCATCACACACCTGTGATATCATCACACCTGTCATGTCACATACTCCTGTCATGTCATACACACCTGTCATCTCATCACACACCTGTCATGTCATCTCACACCTGTCATATCATCATACACCTGCCATGTCATCACATACTGCCATCACATATGTCATGATATCACACACCTGACATGTCATCACATGCCGGCTGTCATCACACACTGTCATGTCATCACATGCCAGCCATATATCATCACAGACCTGTCATGTCATCACAGACCTGTCATGTCATCACAGACCTGCCATATCACAACCTGTCATGTCATTACAACCTGTCATGTTATCACACACCTGTCATATCACACATCTGTTGTGTCATCACACCTGTCAGTCATCATACATCTGTCATGTCATCACACGTGCCATATCATCACACGTCTGTCATGTCATCACATACCTGTCATGTCATCACACATACCTGTCGTGTCATCACACACCTGTCATGTCACCACATAGCTGTCATGTCATCACACATCTGTCATATCATCACACACCTGCATTACATCACACACCTGACATGTCATCACATACTTGACATGTCAACGCACACTGTCATGTCATCACACACCAGCTATATGTCATCACACACCTGTCATATCATCACACACCTGTCACATCATCACACACCTGTCACATCATCACACTCCTCTTATACTATCACACACCTCTCATGTCATCACAGTTCACACCTCTCTCATATCATCACACACCAGTCATACATCATCACACCCTGTCATATCATTACACACCTGTCATGTCATCATACACTTGTCAATCATCCACCTGTCATGTCATACACACCTGTCATGTCATCACACACCTGTCATGTCATCACATACCTATCATGTCATCACACACCTGTCATGTATCAGTACTCACCAGCTTGACTGATGGCCTCCTTGATAGCAATTGTCCCAAGTCTTGTTGCTGGGACTTCAGCCAGACTGCTTAGAAAGGATCCGATGGGAGTCCTCACAGAACTCACAATCACCACATCCTGTCATAGACACACACGCACAAACACACACACACACACACACACACACACACACACACACACACACACACACACACACACACACACACACACACTATGCTCAGAAAGGATTTGATGAGGTCCTAAGTGTGTTACTGTTAGTATTATTGACACAACCTGTGACACACACAGTCCCCTACTAATATATATATATATATACTATATATTATATATATATATATTATATATATATAATATATATAAAACACACACACACACACACACACAGAGCCCACACACACAGCCCCTACACATACACACATACACAGCCCCCCCTCCCCCTCCCACACCACACGGAGCCCCCTACATATACATACACAGACACACAGCCACCAACATATGTAAAACACACACACACACACACACACACACACACAGCCCCCCCCCCACACACACACACAGAGGCCCCTAAAAGTGTAACACACACACTCCAACCAACACACATGCATGCACATACATACGACACACAAACACGCATTCAAACACAACACATACACATATTGCATGCACGCAAACATACACACACACCCATACACATACACAAAAACAAGCAAACACACACAAACCACCACACACACATGTGCATGCATGCACACATACATACAAACACACTCACACACACATTCCTATTAAGCATTAACATGTTTATACATGCACGCACGCGCGCCGCACACACACACACAAAACACACACACACACACAACACAACACAACACAACACACACACACACACACACACACACACACACACACACACACACACACACACACACAAATGCACACAACCACACACTTAATTGATAATCTTACATTCAGTCCAGAAACTTGGCTGAGATGCCTCACTCCAGAAAGTCTTTTGAAAATCTGAAAAAAAAAAAGGTGCAGTTGCTCTGATATAGCACTTAATGTAAATAAACATAATACAAAATGAGCCTGGACTGACAAGGCACAATTGATTGATCTACCCTCTCACATACACACAACAGAAGAAAAACACACATTCACTCACTCACACATATATAATACAGACATACACATACACACCACCACACACAGAACTCTGGTGTATCATCCCAACCTAAAGGTAACATCCACACCACCATGCACAGAACTCTGGTGTATCATCCAACCTAAAGGTAACATCCACCACCACACACAGAACTCTGATGTATCATCCCAACCTAAAGGTAACATCCACACCACCATGCACAGAACTCTGGTGTATCATCCAACCTAAAGGTAACATCCACACCACCACGCACAGAACTCTGAGTATCATCCTAACCTTAATGGTAACATCCACACCACCACGCACAGAACTCTGGTATCATCCTCACCTAAAGGTAACATCCACACCACCACCACAGAACTCTGGTGTATCATCCCCACCTAAAGGGTAACATCCACACCACCACACACAGAACTCTGGTGTATCATCCCAACCTAAAGGTAACATCCACACCACCACACAGAACTCTGCAGTATCATCTACCTGATGGTAACATCCACACACCATCACAGAACTCTGGTGTATCATCCCACCTAAAGGTAACATCCACACCACCACCACAGAACTCTGCAGTATCATCCTAACCTTAAAGTAACATCCACACCACCATCACATAGAACTCTGGTGTATCATCCCCACCTAAAGGTAAACATCCACACTACCACACACAGAACTCTGGTGTATCATCCCAACCTAAAGGTAACATCCACACCACCACACAGAAATCTGGTGTATCATCCCAACTAAAGGTAACATCCACACTACCACACACAGAACTCTGGTGTATCATCCCAACCTAAAGGTAACATCCACACCACATGCACAGAACTCTGGTGTATCATCCCAAACTAAAGGTAACATCCACACCACCACACATCATGAAATACCCATGCACGCTGTGTATCATCCCAACCTAAAGGAACATCCACACCACCAGCACACAGAACTCTGGTGTATCATCCCAAACTAAAGGTAACATCCACACCACCATGCACAGAACTCTGGTGTATCATACCAAACTGAAGGTAATATCCACACCACCACACAGAACTCTGGTGTATCATCCCAACCTAAAGGAAACATCCACACCACCACACACAGAACTCAGGTGTATCATCCTAACCTAAAGGTAACATCCACACCACCACACACAGAACTCTGGTGTATCATCCTAACCTAAAGGTAACATCCACACCACCACACACAGAACTCTGGTGTATCATCCTAACCTAAAGTAACATCCACACCACCATGCACAGAACTCTGGTGTATCATCCCACCCTAAAGGTAACATCCACACCACCACACACAGAACTCTGGTGAATCATCCCAACCTAAACATAGCATCCACCCACCTATTCCACTGGGGAGGGAGGGAGGAATGAAAAATCCCTGTCTCAGTCAGTCAGTGTCTGACAAGAGTTTGAAATCTGGCTTTTTGAGTAACCCCTGCTTCCCTGGTACTACACTTCCAGAAGGTAGGTTACTTCTGCTGTGCAACCCCATTTCAAGTATGTCTCAGTCTAACATTATTTACAGAAATAGCCATATTACTGTTACACCGTAGACTGACATTTGGCCTGGCGTTTGCTTATTTTAAGCACACGTTGAAAACTTGTGTGGTCTTCTTTCCTGTTATGTACTGAATCAGCAGTAAAAACACCACAGCCTGGTCTGTAGATCTACAGTCAAAAATGTCTGTCACACAATAACCATAATGTTTACCGGTCTACGTAAAGTGTTGTAACTGGTAAACAGTTTAGTCACATCGGTGGTCTAGTGGTAGAATTCTCGTCTGCCACGCAGGTGAACCGGGTTCATTTCCCGGTCGATGCACATTTTTAGGAGTACCCGTAGCGCAGTGGATAGCGCGCTGGACTTTTAATCCAGAGGTTACAGGGTCAAATCCTGCCGGGGATGATTTAAGAAAACATTGTCTTCACCTAGTTGACAGATAGCTGAGCATTTGGGCACTGACTTGGGAGGGGGGGGGGGGGGGGCGGTTCTGCCATGTGAGAGTTTATACAGAATAGCTAGTTATGTTGTGATTCAGACCTTTAATTATTTATTTATTTACTTTACATGTATGTTCCTTTTTTGAAGGTATGATACACACATATGCATGTCATTTATATGTAACCAAGATTATTCCAGTGATAGGCTGATAAAATACCAGTATAAAATATAGACAAGGTAAAACATAGTCTAGGTAGGACCTCAGGGCCTGGCCAGCTCATGAGTCATGGGTTTATAAATGTGCAGGCTTAAGGATTGTGCCACGATCACCATACACATGTCACCTATGACTTTAGTGCATATGGAATTCGTTCTGAGCACGGAGACATCATCTTGAGAAATGAAACAGAAACTGAAATTGAAATTGAAAACTGGTTAACAAAAACATTTCAGTTTCATTCACCTTCCCGTTTACTACACAGTAGACTTAAAACTGTACAACTTCTGAACACCACCACTTACCCCTACCCTAGCCCATGCTCTACTCCTTACTGTCATCAGTGTCAACATCAATGATCTTCACTTAATCCTATCTTCACCATAACCATTAGTGTCAACAACAGTAACCCTCACATAATCCTAGCTTCAGTTTCTGGAACTGAAGGCAGTGGAGCTAAGAACTGGGTGAGAATTACTGCCACTGACACAAGACGATGACGGTCAGCTTTGTTATTGTTGTTTCAAGCCCAGCCAACTGTGTAGAGCCATATCAGGACTATAACCTTTTCAAAACATAAACAAAACTTCACTATGGAAAAAAAAGAAAAAAAAGAAGGAAAATTAAGCACACATATCAATGCATTCAAAAACACACCTGAATACAAATTTAAACACACTTAAGAACACAAAAACATATAAAAACAGGTATAAATTACTGTATACCTAAAATTGCTTCTGCATATCTCACTTTCCTAGTGCACATAACACATGTATCCATCATCAGTCCTAAGAAAAAGTACAGAAGACATTATCGAACACATACAGGTAAATGGACCAGCAAGGTAGAAAATGAAAAGGAAGAAATGACAGAAAGCCCCCACCATTCACATCCTGCAGCGCATTCAAAACAATGCTGCACGCCTTGTACTAAAAAAGAAAAAAGCTGACCACATATCTCCTCTCCTGGCACAACTTCACTGGCTCCCTGTATCACAGCGCATACAGTACAAACTAGACACCATGTGCTACAAAAGCCTCAATAACGCAGCCCCCGATTACCTGTCAAGCCTACTTGAGATCTATGTTCCCTCACGTACCCTCCGCTCTGCCTCCGATCCTCTGACTTTTCGCTTTCCACGCACTAAGCTCAATACCTATGGTCCACGAGCCTTCTGTTTCTGGTCCACTTTCCTGGAACAAACTTCCTCTCTATGTCTGTCAGCAACCTACTTTTGTCTCCTTCAAGTCCGCTCTCAAAACTCACCTTTTCTCCTCTGCATAAAATCCTGACCTCACTCAATCCCCTCTGCAGCCTGTCTCCACTCGGAGGGGAATCACATTGTAATATATAATTGTATATAATATGCTCTCTATAATTTTCCATTGCTTTTATTCTTTCTCCCCATTTTAGCCATGTGCGTGTGCGTGTGTGTGTGTGTGTGCGTGCGTGCGTGTGTATCTGTTTTAGCGCTTAGATTTTATTTTATCAAGATTTTGAGCTATACAAATAAAATATTGTATTGTATTGTATTGTATTGTATTGTATTGTAACAAGGAAGAAACAAAGAGAGAGACCGAAAAGAGGAAATTTCTAGCACAGAATTCCAGAAGGTGGGGGATACTATAGTATTTATACTGAAAGAGCCCTTGGCATCCCCACAGGGTGAAGGAGTAGAGCTTGACCTAGAAAGAGGTTAAGTAGTGTTGTTCAGGATTTGTGAGCGGAGTAGCTCTAACTCTACCCCCCCCCCCCCCAACTCCCCCTATCCACCATGGAAGAAGAGTGGCAGAATGGTTCAGATGTTCATCTGCTAACACCTAAACTCGACATTCCAGGATTCATTTCCCATTAACACCTTGATTTTCTCCTCAGTTTGCCAGAAAATCGAACTGAACATATACTGATATAGTCCTTCGAACTGAATATACAGTCCATCTGAAAGGGATGAAAACAGAGTGGGATCCGAGTGCTTTCTGGTCTGCACATGCCAAAGATCCCACAGCAGCAGAAAATCATGAAGAGCAGAGCATTCGCCTGGCTGCCTGGTATAAAACATTATTATTATTGAGCGGTTGATTTCCCTGGTCTCTTCCCTAAAGGCTTGAAGGCCAATTAGCCTCCTTGCCCTTTTTTTTTTTTTGTCTTGGCCCCAAAACTATAAAACAAACAACAGCAACAACAACAAAAAACAAACAAAACAAACAAACTGCCGGAATGATCATCCTCAAGATCGTGGGCACCAAAGGAAAGGAAAGGAAAAAACAAAAAAAACGGTGGAGCTGCCCTGCGGCGACAGGCTCTCAAACGTTAAAGCAGCTCTTGTTTCACATGGTATGATGGTAAATCCACTGTAACTCAAGAAATAAACAACAATCGCAGTCAACCAGAACGCTGAAAAGATAGACTGATCGCTGAAACTAAAGAAACTGATTCGCACAAGCCTGGGGCAAGATTTCAAGGGCAAGTGCGGCTGCCATTGCCCCTGCACACTCATGACACATGTCCACCTTGCCTGCAAAGACACATTGTAACATGAAAACTGTTTACCTGTCTGTTGCAGCAACGTCGAAGGCTCATCTTGACTGATTGTGAAAAACTGCAGGCTTTGATCACAATTCGGCAGCCATGTAACACAGACAGCACGAGAGGTCAACTTCACTCTCCAGCCAATTGCAGCACGCACTGCGAGACACACCTTCCAAGGTCAAGGTTGAACAGAGTTCGTTTCCGATTTTACAGAGGTTGGTAATTTGGAACTGATTGAAGGGTGTGGTGTACAATTCACAGTCACAATACAATTTAGAGTCACAACAGAAACAACACAGTTTATAGTCACAACACAAGTTATTGTCACAACACAATTTCTAGTCATAACAATTTATTGTCAGAACAGAAACAACAGTTTATGGTCACAACACAATTTATACAAATTATAGTCACAATTTATAGTTACAACACAATTTATAGTAATAACACAATTTATAGTCACAACTTATAGTCACAAAACAATTAACAGTTACAACACAGTTTATAGTCATGACACAAGTTACAGTCACAACACAATTTATAGTCACAATTTATGGTCACAACACAGTTTAGAGTCACAACACAGTTCATAGTCATGATACAATTTACAGTCACAAGACAACTTATAGTCACAACACAATTTATAGCCACAACACAGTTTATAGTCATGATACAATTAACAGTCACAAGACAACTTATAGTCACAACACAATTTATAGTCACGACACAATTTATAGTCACAACACAATTTATAGTCACAACACAATTTATATAGTCATGACACAATTTATAGTCACAACACAATTTATAGTCACAACACAGTTTATAGTCACAACACAGTTTATAGTCACAACACAATTTATAGTCATGACACAATTTATAGTCACGACACAGTTTATAGTCACACACAATTTATAGTCACCACACAATTTATAGTCACCACACAATTTATAGTCACCACACAATTTATAGTCACGACACAATTTATAGTCACGACACAGTTTATAGTCACAACACAGTTTATAGTCACCACACAATTTATAGTCACAACACAGTTTATAGTCACAACACAATTTATAGTCATGACACAATTTATAGTCACCACACAATTTATAGTCACAACACAATTCATAGTCACGACACAGTTTATAGTCATGACAATTTACAGTTATGACACAATTTATAGTCATGACACAATTTATAGTCACAACACAGTTTATAGTCATGACACAGTTTATAGTCATGACACAATTAACAGTCACAATACAATTTATAGTCATGACACAATTTATAGTCACAACACAATTTATAGTCACAACACAATTTATATAGTCATGACACAATTTATAGTCACAACACAGTTTATAGTCATGACACAATTTATAGTCACCACACAATTTATAGTCACAACACAGTTTATAGTCATGACACAATTTATAGTCCCAACACAGTTTACAGTCACGACACAATTTATAGTCACAACACAATTTATAGTCACAACACAATTTATATAGTCATGACACAATTTATAGTCACAACACAGTTTATAGTCACAACACAATTTATAGTCACAACACAGTTTATAGTCATGACACAATTTATAGTCACAACACAATTTATAGTCACAACACAATTTATATAGTCATGACACAATTTATAGTCACAACACAGTTTATAGTCACAACACAATTTATAGTCACAACACAGTTTATAGTCACGACACAATTTATAGTCACAACACAGTTTATAGTCACGACACAATTTATAGTCACAACACAATTTATAGTCACAACACAATTTATATAGTCATGACACAATTTATAGTCACAACACAGTTTATAGTCACAACACAATTTATAGTCACGACACAGTTTATAGTCACGACACAATTTATAGTCACAACACAGTTTATAGTCATGACACAATTTATAGTCACAACACAATTTATAGTCACAACAGTTTATAGTCACAACACAATTTATAGTCACAACACAGTTTATAGTCATGACACAATTTATAGTCACAACACAGTTTATAGTCATGACACAATTTATAGTCACAACACAATTTATAGTCACAACACAATTTATAGTCATGACACAATTTATAGTCATGACACAATTTATAGTCACCACACAATTTATAGTCACAACACAATTTATAGTCACCACACAATTTATAGTCACAACACAGTTTATAGTCACCACACAATTTATAGTCATGACACAATTTACAGTTATGACACAATTTATAGTCATGACACAATTTATAGTCACCACACAATTTATAGTCACAACACAATTCATAGTCACAACACAGTTCATAGTCATACAATACAATTTATAGTCACGACACAGTTTATAGTCACGACAGTTTATAGTCATGACACAATTTATAGTCACAACACAATTTATAGTCACGACACAATTTATAGTCAAAACACAATTTATAGTCAAAACACAATTTATAGTCACTACACAATTTATAGTCACGACACAATTTATAGTCAAAACACAATTTATAGTCAAAACACAATTTATAGTCACTACACAATTTATAGTCACCACACAATTTATAGTCACAACACAGTTCATAGTAGTCACAACACAATTCATAGTCACAACACAATTCATAGTCACGACACAATTTATAGTCACAACACAATTCATAGTCACAACACAATTCATGGTCACGACACAATTTATAGTCACAACACAATTCATAGTCACGACACAATTTGTCACAACACAATTTCTAATGGTCTCTGATTCAGGAAAAGCCTCCAACACTCTATCCCATCCTGCAGGAGTCTCATCATCATCATCAGGTGCCCTGCCACATGGCGTTGGCGACCATGGACTTCCAACCATCTCTATCTCTCGTTGCCCCCAGCATCTCCCCCACCCTCTTCATCCCCAGCCACTCTGCAAGTCCGTCCAGCATTCTCTCCCTGGGTCTACCTGGTGCTCTCTTTCCCTCTAGCTTTCCCGTTGTGACCAGGTGCTCCAAATCCCCTTCCTCATAAAATGGCCTACAAATGTTGCTTGTCTTTTCCTAATCTTCCTTATGAGTGATCTATTTGTGTCTGCCTCCATCTCGTTTGTTTTCTTTGCTGTCCATGGAACTCTCAACATTCTTCTGAGAAACCACATCTCGGCTGCCTCGATCCTGCTCTGGCTTTGCTTGCTGACTGTCCACACCTCGCATCCGTACAACAGTATTGGTTCTATATAACATTCAAGGACTCTCTTTCAGGAGTCTACATGGTGTTATTTTTGAGGTATTACCAATATTTGTCTGCTTGATGATGGCTCTTCTGTTTCTTTCACGATGGATTTTCAGCCACTTCCTTTAGCTATTCCTTTTTGAGTTAGAGGATCAAAAGTGTGATGATCCAGGTTTTGTCCAGTGAGGTATGGTTTTATGTGCTGAGGACTTCAGATCTGCCAAAATGTAGAATGCTTGTAGTTTGGACTATTGTGATTTCTGATGTTGGTGTGGAGTTGATTCAAACTCAGTTTAGCTGGTTACATGTTCACATATTACGTTGGTAAACATTTATGTTCATTTCAGTTGATTATGTACACTTAACATAGCCAAGGATACAGACTGCACAGAGGTAAGGACACAGACTGCACAGAGCCAAGGACACAGAATGTACAGAGCCAAGGATACAGACTGTACAGATCCAAGGACACAGACTGTACAGAGCCAGGGACACAGACTGTACAGAGCCAGGGACACAGACTGTACAGAGCCAAGGACACAGACTGTACAGAGCCAGGGACACACTGTACAGAGCCAAGGATACAGACTGCACAGAGGTAAGGACACAGACTGTACAGAGTCAAGGACTCAGACTGTACAGAGCCAAGGACACAGACTGTACAGAGCCAAGGACACAGACTGTACAGAGCCAAGGACACAGACTGTACAGAGCCAGGGACACAGACTGTACAGAGCCAAGGATACAGACTGTACAGAGCCAAGGATACAGACTGCACAGAGGTAAGGACACAGACTGTACAGAGCCAAGGACACAGACTGTATAGAGCCAGGGACACAGACTGTACAGAGCCAGGGACACAGACTATACAGAGCCAATGACAGACTATACAGAATCAAGGACATGTACAGAGACTCTACAGAGCCAAGGACACAGACTGTACAGAGCCAAGGACACAGACTGTACAGAGCCAAGGACACAGACTTTGCAGAGCCTAGGACACAGATTGTACAGACCCAAGGACACAGACTGTTCAGATCCAAGGACACAGACTGTACAGAGCCAAGGACACAGACTGTACAAAGAACACAGACTGTATAGAGCCAAGGACACAGCATGTACAAAGGATACAGACTTTACAGAGACAAGAACACAGACTAGCCAAGCACAAAGACTGTACAGAGCAAAAGATGCAGATTGTCACAGCGAAAGACATAGATTGACAAAGAGCTGCAGACTTAGTGTAGACATAGACAAAACTGAAAGAAGGGAGGTAAGAGGAGATAAGGGAGGTAAGGGGAGAGGAATGAAGGGTCCATGGAGTCTCAACAGACATGGAGTAGAACTGTTGGATAAAGCCAAGGAAGCATAATGGACACAATGACTGAGGATGGAGAGGGAAAGTGACAGACATGTTTTACTGTCAGTATAAACTGACAAAGAAAAAGACAGAGACTGAGACAAAGGAAGAGACAGGCAAAGATAGAGACAAAGACAGACACAGATACAAAGAAACAAAGACAGAAACATGAGACAAAGGCAGAGTTAAAAATGGAGATAGAGACTGAAACAATGACAGAGATAGAATTAAAGAGAGATACTAGATAAAGACAGAGACATAGACAAAGACAAAGACAGAGAAAGCAGACAAAGGCAGAGACAAGTGTGAAGTTGATGAAACACAACTTAGTATTTGACTTTCATTGTTCTCAAGACCATGTTTCTGCGCTAGAATTAACCCTTTACTCCCACACCCTATTTACCAGCTACAATAACTTAACCCTTTGGCTCTCTCACCCTATCAACCAACTTCCTGCAGATTAAGCAGTTTTTCCTTTGCTATCATTGATGATGATGCAAGATGCTAGGAGATAGGGTGAGGGAGTCAAAGGGTTAATTCCGATGCAGAATACAATTTGATGGAACTTGAAGATTCCAGAAGGATGATGGTTTTCGCCATAATCCTGCACATAAACTCTGTGCAATGGCAACGTCTTGACTATAACGCTGGACCCCTCACACACACACACACACACACACACACACACACACACAACACACACACACAGTCTCTCTCTCTCTCTCACACACACACATGGTCACACATACACACAGAGCTGTGTGAATAGAGGCAGCATGGCAGTGTGGTTACTGATGATGGCCAAGTGCCTCTCAATCACCCACAGAAAGACCACAAGACAAGTGTCAAGGGAGAGCTATGAGATTTTTATTACATCAGATGAAGACAATGGCAAGGGGGATAACACAAAAGTTCCACAAGTATGTACACTGTACAAACATGTACAATCTTGACTCCACTACCACTACAATGTACACACATGTCTAATCTTGACTCCACTGCTGGTACATTGTACACAAATGTACAATCTTGACTCCACTATCAGTACATTGTACAGATGTGTCGACTTCAGTACCAGAAAATTGTACAGACATGTGCAATCTTGACTCCACTACTCGTACATTGTACACACAAGCACAATCTTGATTCCACTACCAGTACATCGTACAGACGTCTTGACTCCACTACCATAGACTGTACAGACATGTCTTATTGATTTCAATACTAGTACATTGTACAGACATGTCTTATTGATTTCAAAATTCAATACTAGTACATTGTACAGACATGTACAATCCTGACTCCATTACCATTAGATTGCACAGACATGTCTCCTCAGAACTTCAACTACCAGGACAATAGTCCACAATGGACAGCTTTCAACAGACACTGACATTCATTCACTAACACTCACAGTTATCATCACCATCATCATCACTGGCAATCATAATCATCATCAATGAACACTCGCAGTCATCAAAATCATCAATTAACACTCACAGTCATCATTAACATCGTCATCAATCAACACTGATCATTATCATCCACAATTAACTGACAGTCATAATCATCATCAATGAAATTTCACAGTCATCAATTCACACACAGTCCTCCGCCTCCTCATCAACTGAAACAGTCATCGTTGTTATCATCATCAACTGACACAATCAACATCACCATCATTATCTTCATCATCACCAACCGACACTCACAGAGTATAACATTAACAAAAACAGGATCCAATCCAATGACATCTGATATGGGACAGCCACATCATGAGAACACACATCCACATGTCCCACATCATCACAACTTCCACATGTGTCCTTCATTATCAGAACTTCCACAGGCCTTCCACACATGTCCATTGTCAGAACTTCCACATGTGTGCCACTTTACTAGAACTTCCACAGGTGTCCTGTATTATCAGATCTTCCACATGTGTCCTGTATTATCAGAACTTCCACATGTGTCCTGTATTATCAGGACTTCCACATGTGTCCTGTATTATCAGGACTTCCACATGTGTCCTGTATTATCAGAACTTCCACAGGACTTCCACATGTGTCCTGCATTATCAGAACTTCCACAGGACTTCCACACGTGTCCTGTATTATCAGAACTTCCACGTATGTTCCCTATTATCAGAACTTCCACAGGATGTCCTCGTGTGTCATGTATTATCGGAACTTCCATACGTATCATGCATTATCAGAACTTCTATACGTGTCCTGCATTACCAGGACTTCCACATGTGACCTGCATTATCAGAACGACTTTCAAACCTGTAACCATGTCTCACTTTACGCACACAATGTAACACATGCACTCAGAAAACGTACACACACACACACACACATACCCACACACATAACTGTCAAAACACTACCCCGATATAACCGCAGCCCAAACACATATATACCCACACACACAATCTTTGCTACTACTGGTCAACTGCTGCAATACAAGCACAAGCGCATACATGTGTCAGATCACTTTTTACTTGGTGCAGACAGCGCTGTTTGCCAAGCGTATAAATAAGTTGTTGACATTACAATAAAATGAAAAATAAAGGGTGCACTGGTCATGAAGGAAACATCAACACACACAAAAAAGGAATGCTAAAAACAGAATGCACAGTCCAGTGATGTCCATCTCCAATGAACAAAAGAGTTTCATTAGCCCTCTATCCCACAGGCTGGGCCCCTCATAACTCATCATTCTCTCTCTCTCTCTCTCATACACACATACATACATACACACACACACACACACATATATACACACCACTACAGCATATCATAACTCATCATCATCATCATCATCATTATTACACACACACCCACAGACACACACTCACAAACATATATACACACCACTACAGCATATCACAACTCATCACACACACACACACACAAACACAAACACACACACACACACACACACGCACACACACATGTACACCACATGTACACACCACCACAGCATATCATAACTCATTGTCACACACACACACACACACAAACACACACCACTACAGCATATCATAACTCTTCATCACACACACACACAACATATACACACTACTACAGCATATCTTCTAGCTCACTGTCACACACACACACACACACACACACACAGCACAGTACCGTATCATCACTCATGTTATGACATACATGCGCGCGCACACATGCACATGAACAGAGCCACAAACACACAGACACAGGGCACATCATAACTCACGTTCACACACACACACAGACACAGCACTACAACATATCATACAAAGAACAAGAGACAAAGGAAGAAGAGAGCAAATGGCACAAATGCAAAAAGGAAATAGACATCAGGAGTAATGAACACATTGCACACATTACACAAAGAACAGTTTGTAGGCAGATTAACATTTGATACACACAAATAATACTTGGTGACCTACACTAGCATTTTATAAACAGCAATAATATTGAGTAATCAAAGATGATAGTATAACAATTTGTAAAACAAATCTTACTGTAAACAAAAATAAACACCAATAAACAAAAATTCACCAACTGTGGAAAAAACATCGCCATCGGAGAGAAAATATACATATGTTTTTCCAGATGGTAAAATAAAAATATAATGATGGAAAAACTCCAACTGGCAAAATCAACTTGTAATTGCTATAAAAGACTGAAGAGTTGGTAAACCAATGTAGGAGCTGGTAATGTAAGCTTGTAATAAGTTTATCTGAAGTGAAGAATGGATAAGCTAAGCCAGGAGCTAGCAAAGTAAGCTTGTAGTAAAGTTATCAGAAGTGAAGAATGAGTAAACTAAGCCAGAAGCTGGTAAAGTATGCATGGAAATGGTGAAGCAAGCTTGTAGAAATGTATAAGAACTGAAGAATGGTTAACTAAACTAGGAACTAGTGGTAAAATAAGCTTATAGAAAATTTATAAGAACTAAAAAATGGGTAAACTAAGCTATGAGCTGGTAAGTAAGTTTAGAGAAAATTAATCAGAAGTGAAGAATGGATAAACTAAGCTAGGAACTGTTAAAATGAGCTTGTAGTAAATCTATCAGAAGTGAAAAATGGATAAACTAAGCTAGGAACGGTTAAAGTGAGCTTGTGGTAAATCTATCAGAAGTGAAGAATGGGTAAACTAAGCTATGAGCTGGTAAAGTATGTGTGGAGCTGGTGAAGTAAGCTTGTAAAAAATTTATAAGAACTGAAAACTGGGAAACTTAACTAGAAACTGGTGAAGTAAGCTTACAGAAAATTTATAAGAACTGAAAACTGAATAAACTAAGCTAGGAACTGGTGAAGCAAGCTTATAGAAAATTTATAAGAACTGAAGACTGGGTAAACTAAACTAGAAACTGGTAAAGTAAGCTTGTAGAAAATCTATAACTGAAAAATGAGTAAACTAAACTAGCAGCTGGTAAAGCAAGCTCGTAGAAAGTTTATAAGAACTGAAAAATGGGTAAACTCAGCTAGGAACTGGTGGTAAAGTAAACTTGTAGAAAATTTATAAGAACTGAAAAATGGGTAAACTAAACAAGGAGCTGGTAAAGCAAGCTCATAGAAAGTTTATAAGAATTAAAACTAGAAACTGGTAAAGCAACTTTGTAATTGTTAAAGAAAACTGAATTACCAATAAAGTCTGCAAAGCTTGTAGTAACTAAGAACTGAAGAAGAGGTAAAACAAGCTTCAAGCCGATAAAGCAAATTTGTAACAAATAAAAAGTGAAGGAAGGATAGACCAAGCCAAGAGAACGTAACAGCTGGTAAATTAAGTGTGGAAATGGTGAACTGGTGAGAGCTGAGATGACAGGGCTACACACCACTAGCAGCTGGTGGTGGTGACCTTAGGCAGATGGGACATGCAGCTGGAACAAGATCAGGAGAACGGCAGGTGAAGGGGTCTGCAAACTGACACACCTACACTACAGCCAGGTAGGCCTATCTACACACAACCAGTGTAGTCACGCACACCTCAGTACTTGAGGACCACAGGTACAGATGACAGGTAAAGTCACCTACAGGTAAAGTTACCTACAGACAACAGGTAAAGTCACCTACAGACAACAGGTAAAGTCACCAACAGGTAAAGTCACCAACACGTAAAGTCACCCACAGATACAATCACCTACAGACAACAGGTAAAGTCACCTACAGGTAAAATCACCTACAGACAACAGGTGAAGTCACTTAGAGGTCAAATCACCAACAGATGAAGTCACCAGCAGTATAAGTCACCTACAATTAAAGTCACCTACAGGTAAAGACACCAACAGGCAAAGTCACCTACAGGTAAAGACACCAACAGGCAAAGTCACCTACAGACAGAAGATAAAGTCACACCCACAGAAACAGGTAAAGTCACCTACAGAGAACAGTAAAGACACCTACAGGTAACATCACCTACAGAGAAAAGATAAAGTCACCTATAGGCAACAGGTAAAGTCATATAAAGACAACATGTAAAGTCACCTAGAGGTAAAGTCACCTACAGACTACAGGTAAAGTCAACTACAGTCACCAACAGACAACAGGTGAAGTCACCTACAGGTCACACCACAGGTAAAATCACCTAGAGACTACAGGTAAAGTCCCCTACTAATAAAGTCACCAACAGACTACAGATAAAGACATCTACAGGTAAAGTCACCTACAGACAACAGGTAAAGTCACCTACAGGTAAAGTCAATTACACGTAAAGTCACCTAGACAACAGGTAAAGTCACCTACAGATAAAGTCACCAACAGACTACAGGTAAAGTCACCTACAGACAACAGGTAAAGTCACCTACAGGTGAAGTCACCTACAGGTAAAGTCACCTAGATAACAGGTAAAGTCACCTACAGGTAAAGTCACCAACAGACTACAGGTAAAGTCACCTACACACTACAGGTAAAGTCACCTACAGACAACAGGTAAAGTCACTTACAGATAAAGTCACCTATAGACAACAGATAAAGTCAACTACAGGTAAAGTCACCAACAGACTACAGGTAAAGTCACCTACAGACATACAGGTAAAGTCACCTACAGTGAAGTCACCTACAGGTAAAGTCACCTAGATAACAGGTAAAGTCACCTACAAGTAAGTCACCAACAGACTACAAGTAAAGTCACCTACACACTACAGGTAAAGTCACCTACAGACACAGGTAAAGTACTACAGTAAAGTCACCTATAGACAACAGGTAAAGTCACTACAGTAAAGTCCACCTTAAGGAAAGTAAGCACCTACAGGTAAAGCCACCTTAGAGGTAAAGTACCCTACAGGTAACGCCACTTAGAGGTAAACTCATCCACAGGGTAAGCCACCTCAGAGGTAAAGTCGCCTACAGGTAAGCCACCTCAGAGGTAAAGTCCCTAATAAAAGCCCATCAGAGGTAAAGTCACCTCAAGGTAAAATCACCTACAGGTAAAGCCACTAGAGGTAAAGTCACCTGCAGATAAAGCCAACCTAAGAAGAAAAGTCCTCTTCAGGCTACAGAAAAGTCACTTACAGACACGCTGAAGTTGTCTGCCAGTTAAAATCACCTACAGGTAAAGTCACCTACAGATAGGGTCAAGTTGTCTGCCAGTTGGTCACAGGCAGATTTGGGTGGGCCACATATGGAAATGCCCCAGCGTGTCCGTTCTCTCTTGATCAAACTCCAAACAAAGAAACTCCACCTGTCTGTGAATACACTGTGTTCACTGTGACGACAATACAATATCGTTTTTATGTCTGTGAATACACTTTACTGTCTTGTCTGTGAATATACACTGTTGTCTCTCTGTGAATACACTTTGTTGTCTGACTGTGAATATACCCTGTCTGTGAATATACTCTGTTGTCTGTCTATGAATACACTTTGTTGTCTGTATGTAAATATACTAAGTTGTCTTTCTATGAACACATTCAGTTGTCTGTGAATACATTCAGTTGTTGTCTGCGAATACACTGTTTTCTCTGTGAATACACTGTTGTCTCTGTGAATACATGTACACTGTTGTCTCTGTGAATACACTGTCTGTCTGTGAATACACTCTGTTGTCTGTGAACATATTGTCATGTGTCTGTGAATACACTCTGTTGTCTGTCTGTGAATACACTCTGTTGTCTGTCTGTGAATACACTCTGTTGTCTGTCTGGGAATACACTCTGTTGTTTGTGAATACACTCTGTTGTCTGTCTGGGAATACACTCTGTTGTCTGTCTGTGAATACACTCTGTTGTCTGTCTGTGAATACACTCTGTTGTCTGTCTGTGAATATACTGCTGTCTGTGAATACACTCTGTTGTCTGTCTGTGAATACACTCTGTTGTCTGTCTGTGAATACACTGCTGTCTGTGAATACACTTGTTGTCTGTCTGTGAATGCACTGTTGTCTGTGAAAACACTCTCTGTACAGACAGGCAGTACCGCTATTTGTCTGTTTCAGAGTCAGTCAAAATTGTGGCAGATACTAGGACAGTCAGCCACAAAATTTACTAGGAACAGATTTACAGACAGACAGCCACTAAATGTTGCGACATACAGACAGCAGCACAAAATGTGGCAGACATACAGACAGCCAGCCACAAAATGTGGCAGACAGACATTACAGAAGCCAGCCACAAAATGTGGCAGGCATACAGACAGCCAGCCAAAAATATGGCAGACATACAGACAGCCAGCCACAAATGTGGCAGACAGACATACAGACAGCCAGCCACAAAATGTGGCAGACAGACATACAGAGCCAGCCACAAAATGTGGCAGACAGACATACAGACAGCCAGCCCACAAAATGTGGCAGACAGACATACAGACAGCCAGCCACAAAATGTGGCAGACAGACATACAGACAGCCAGCCACAAAATGTGGCAGACAGACATACAGACAGCCAGCCACAAAATGTGGCAGACAGACATAGACAGCCAGCCACAAAATGTGGCACACATACAGACAGCCAGCCACAAAATGTGGCAGACATACAGACAGCCAGCCACAAAATGTGGCAGACAGACATACAGACAGCCAGCCACAAAATGTGGCAGACAGACATACAGACAGCCACAAAATGTGGCAGACATACAGACAGCCAGCCACAAAATGTGGCAGACAGACATAAAGAGAGCCAGCCACAAAATGTGGCAGACAGACATACAGACAGCCAGCCACAAAATGTGGCAGACAGACATAAAGAGAGCCAGCCACAAAATGTGGCAGACAGACATACAGACAGCCAGCCACAAAATGTGGCAGACAGACATACAGCCAGCCAGCCACAAAATGTGGCAGACAGACATACAGACAGCCAGCCACAAAATGTGGCAGACAGACATACAGCCAGCCAGCCACAAAATGTGGCAGACAGACATACAGCCAGCCAGCCACAAAATGTGGCAGACAGACATAGACAGCAGCCACAAAATGTGGCAGACAGACATACAGACAGCCAGCCACAAAATGTGGCAGACAGACATACAGCCAGCCAGCCACAGACATAATTATTTTTCATGCCTTTAGAAGTCAAAAATCAAAGTGTGGTAGACAGACAGACACACAGACAGACACACAGACATAATTACTTCTGTGCCTGTAGAAGTCAAAACTCAAAACGTGACAGACACACATATCATAATCTCTATGTCTACCGAAGTCAAAAATCAAAAATGTGACAAGACAATACACACTGTCATCAGTGTTGATCACACACTGTCATCAATCAACTACTGGCATGACACACTGCCATGACACACTGCTGTCAATCAACCGCTCACATGACACTGCCATCATCACAAACTGTCACCAATCAACTGTTGACATGACATGACACACTGTTGCCACTGCTCACTTCAGTGACAAGAAGCAAAACAGGGCAGTGGGCAGGGAGTGGGTAGGGGCGCAGACTACAGACACGCTGTGCCTCTGTGTGTGCGTGTGTGTGTGTGTGTGAGTGTGTGTGTGTGTGTCTGTGTGTGTGTGTTGTGTGTGTGTTGTGTGTGTGTGTGGTGTGTGTGTGTGGTGTAAAGGGGACGAGGGACGAAGGAGGGCAGGATGGGGGCTAGCTGGAGAACTTGCGATGGAGAAACTCCAAGAGTACGTGCAGGCGATGGGGAGGTTGGAGGGCGGAGAAGGCCAGGGCTAGCTGGAGAATGGTCGGAGATGCTCCAGCTGTATCTCCAGAGCGATCCTCTGCTCCATGACTTCCTGCAGCTCCTGGTTCAACTCACTGTTGAGTCTGGTGAGCATGGCGTTCCGTTCTTTGTGTGTACGTATTGCCATCCCAATGTCCCGCTTGTCGCGACTCATTTGTCTGACAAGGCAAACCACCATCACTTTTAATCTTCATCTTTATTTTCCCATATGTAATATATAATGAAATGCTCTGACATTGATTGTCTACATTATACATCTGAAGAAATCATTATCATACTGTTTTACACTCTCGGTGTAATTGTTTACATTCTCATTGTAACTTGCACTTTGAGCTATACATGGAATAATTATCATCACTTTCATGCTCTCAGGAAAAAGTGCACTTTGCGCTACACAAATGGAATAATTTCATCATTTTCATACTATTAGAGAAATGGAATAATTATCATCATCTTTATACTGTCAGGGAAAGGGAATAATCATCATAAATTTTTATAGTATCCAAGAAATAAAACAATTATCATCATCTTTACACTGTCAGGAAAAGGGAATAATTATCATCATCATTTACTCCAGGGAAATTTTTCACTTTGTGCAATACAAATAGAGTAATTATCATTATCTTTATACTGTCAGGAAAATGGAATATTTATCATCATCTTTATACTGCCAGGGAAATGGAATTATTATCTTTATACTCTCAAGGAAATGGAATAATTATCAACATGTTTATATTCTCAGGGAAATGGAATAATTATCATCTTTATACCCTCATGGAAAGGGGATCATTAAAATCATCTTTACACTCTCAGAGAAATGGAATATTTATCATTGTCTATACTCTCAGAGAAATGGAATAACTCACTTTCATACTCTTGTGGAAATAGAATAATTACCACAATCTTTATACTCTCAGAGAAATGGAAAAATTATCATCATATTTATACTCCACAGAAATGGAGTAATCATTATCATCTTTGTACTCTGAGGGAAAGTTGCACTTTCTGCTACACATATGGAATTAGCATCTTTCACTCTACAGAAACTTACAATTTCTCCTTTTTAAGAAAACGCATTACTCTGACTAGAAAGAAGGTGAGAGTGTGTACGTGTGCGTACATGCATGTGTGTGCGCATGTCTATATGCATTTGTGTGTGTACCTGTATGTGTGTATGCAGAAACGTGTGACTGTGTGTGTGTATGTGTGTGTATTATGTAAGTGTATATGTGTTTGTATATATGTGTGCGTGTGTGTGTGTGTGCACACAAAACAAACCTCTGTGTAGGGGCAGGGTGGGTAACTCTCAGGTCTTTACTGTCAGTGCTGTCCTCTCCTTCCCCAATCACGCCCTCCACCACCTCCACTGGGGGGCCGGCCGCTGAACTGCCCCCTGTACTTTCTGTAACACGAACACACAACACATTCTTCAATGTGGGATAGTAGGCATACTGGGCCTCTATCGCTTACTAAGGGTCTATGCATCGAATGGTAGGTAAACTGGTCCTTTATTACCTGGTATGGGTCTTCAATGCGGCACCTTAACCCTTTTCCTACCAAGAAAATAGGTCACTGTACTAGCTATTGACCAAGTAATGTTAGGAGATGACTTCAGAAACCATCAAATTACGTCGATTTTTGCCATTTTTGCCGCTTCAAACGTCATGTAAGTGCAGAAAGGAAATGGCAAGAGTATCCTCCCTTTGCCGGAAAGGATTCACATCAGCAATGCGGTCATTTTCTATTTGTATACTCGAAACTGAAACTACAGTTCAGGGCACAAAATCCTCATGACGTGGTCCACGGAGAGAGAGAGCTGAGTCATGAGAATCTCATGACGCGGTACGGAATGAGTTAACCCACTTGGCACGATGAGCAACAAGTTTACCATACAAACAAGATGACCCATGATCATGGCTTCATTCGTATCTCCTGCTGAATACTGTCCGATCTATAAAGGGAATACAAACTGACCAATCAGAAGGCTTCTTTAGTGTGGTTTCTGCCTTCTTCCTTTTACACGGTCGCCATTTTGATGTTCTCGAGCACATGATTAAGGGCATTTTTAGCATATCAGTCATTGATGGAATGCAGGTTGTCATTCACTTTGGTTTGTTTACATTGTACTTCTCACAGCATGTGCGTGGATGTGTTTATTATTCTAACGCTCTGTAATTATCCTGCAAACAGGTGTTTATTTTACTTTTATTGTGCAGTTCAGGATTTCTCTTTTCAAACTATATATATAGTTTTCTAGGAAATGTTTACATGAGAGCAGCAAAAATTAATTTGTACCAGTGGACAAGTTGGCTCCCATATGTTTACGCCATTGTCTTGCAGTACACTTTCAATTATGTATCGTGCCAAGGGGGTTAAAATCTGGGATACATGGCCTATCCTGGAGGCATTTGTTCTTACAGGTGTTGCATGGGAAGGAGTCCTGAAACCTTGAGTTCTGCGTGTGTCAGTCCTTCTTCAGTTAAACAGCAGCTGTTCTGCATTATTCAAATGTGACTGTGCCCTGCGTGCACTGCTGCAGCCAGCTTACTCTGCCACAAGCAGTGTCTTCCCAGTTGGTGGTGTTGATGCCACAGCTGATGAGGTTGGCCTTTACATTATCTTAGTGTCATTTTGATTGTCTTCCAGAGTCACAGCATCCTTGCTTCAGTTCTCCACACAGAAACATCATAGGCTGCAGTTGTCTTCCCTATGGACATAAGTCCTGTGTTGATGCCACAGCTGATGAGGTTGGCCTTTACATTATCTTAGTATCACTTTGATTATCTTCCAGAGTCACAGTATCTTTTCTTCAGCCCCCCACACAGAAACATCGTAGAATGCAGTTGTCTTCCCTAGGGACCATGTGTCCTGTCCAACGCTGGCATTTTAGGAGTAGAATATTGTATACTTGGCAAGCCACATTTCAGAAATGGAAGTTTGGGCACTTGATCTTGCCATGTGATATTGCAGATATTATGCGGACATCTCCAACAGAACCACTGTAGCTGTTCACTGTGCTGTGTGTACTAGCGATCTTGCAGCTGTGAAGCAGGGCACTCAATCTGTGTGGTGACCTGATGCCATGCTCTTGTCACAACCTCTTGGTCAACCTTCCAAAGGCAGAGCTGACCCTGGCGATGTGCAGTGCCACCACAGCATCTGGCGATCCATTACAACTTGCTGTATTGCCCAAAATGCAAAATCTGTCTACAGTCTTGATTTCCTGGTTGTTGATGATAATCGGAAACGGTGAAGCACCAGAAGCCTGAGATGATGCCAGCAGAAACATTGTCTTTGTCTTGCTGGGGCTAATTGTAAGACTGAAGCATTTTCAGGCCCTAGTAAGTTGGTCATTGATACATTGGTTGACCTAGCACCAATGTGCATCCAGTGCACACTCATTTGCAAAGAGAATTTCTTGCAGGATGGCTCTGAGCATTATGCTTTCGGCTTGGAGTTTCCCTCTCTTTATATACACACACACACACACACATACATACACACACGTATGCATATACATGCGCGCACGCACACAAACATGCACACACACATGCACGCACACACACACACATGCACGCACGCAAACACACACACACACACACACAGACGCGCACACACACACACACATACACACACAGATGCGCACACACACACATTTGCACACACACAGCACATACTCGCACGTCGTGCGTGCACACACACACACACACAAACATACATGCAACATGCACACATATACAATTATCACTCTGACAGACATGCGGCAACAGTTATCTAGCACACATATAACTCAGAAGTCTAACTGTGATGATACCAGGCATGATGCAACAGTTATCTGGCAATGTTTATAAAGCGGACATCTAATTGTGATAATAATGGACATAAGGCAACAGTTATCTGGCAGTATTTATAAAGCGGACATCTAATTGTGATAATAACGGACAAAAGGCAACAGTTATCTGGCAGTATTCTTAAAATTGATGTTTGTGATAATAATGGACATAAGGCAACAGTTATCTGGCAGTATTCTTAAAATTGATGTTTGTGATAATAATGGACATAAGGCAACAGTTATCTGGCAGTATTCTTAAAATGATGTTTGTGATAATAATGGACATAAGGCAACAGTTATCTGGCAGTATTCTTAAAACTGATGTTTGTGATAATAACGGACATAAGGCAACAGTTATCTGGCAGCATTCTTAAAATTGATGTTTGTGATAATAATGGACATATCGCAACAGTTATCCGGGCAGTATTTACAAAGCGGACATCTAATTGTGATAATAACGGACACAAGGCAACAGTTTTCTGGCAGTATTCTTAAAATTGATGTTTGTGATAATAATGGACATAAGGCAACAGTTATCTGGCAGTATTCTTAAAATTGATGTTTGTGATAATAATGGACATAAGGCAACAGTTATCTGGCAGTATTCTTAAAACTGATGTTTGTGATAATAATGGACATAAGGCAACAGTTATCTGGCAGTATTCTTAAAATTGATGTTTGTGATAATAATGGACATAAGGCAACAGTTATCTGGCAGTATTCTTAAAACTGATGTTTGTGATAATAATGGACATAAGGCAACAGTTATCTGGCAGCATTCTTAAAATTGATGTTTGTGATAATAATGGACATAAGGCAACAGTTATCTGGCAGTATTTACAAAGCGGACATCTAATTGTGATAACGGACACAAGGCAACAGTTTTCTGGCAGTATTCTTAAAATTGATGTTTGTGACAATAACGGACACAAGGCAACAGTTTTCTGGCAGTGCTCACCTTGTAAGGTTTCTGATGACACAGCACTCTGAAAACATACAGTAGACACTGTCATTATCATGTCATCGTTATGTACACAACACACAGCAGACACTGTCATTATCATGTACATCGTTATGTACACAACACACAGCAGACACTGTCATTATCATGTACATCGTTATGTACACAACACACAGCAGAAACTGTCATTATCATGTACACGTTATGTACACAACACACAGCAGACACTGTCATTACACACTGTCATTATCATGTACACCGTTATGTACACAACACACAGCAGACACTGTCATTATCATGTACATCGTTATGTACAAATACACAGCAGACACTGTCATTATCATGTACACCGTTATGTACACAACACACAGCAGACACTGTCATTATCACGTACATCGTTATGTACACAATATACAGCAGACACTGTCATTATCATGTACACCGTTATGTACACAACACACAGCAGACACTGTCATTATCATGTACACCGTTATGTACACAACACACAGCAGACACTGTCATTATCATGTACACCGTTATGTACACAACACACAGCAGACATGTCATTATCATGTACACAGTTATGTACACAACACACAGCAGACACTGTCGTTATCATGTACACCGTTATGTACACAACACACAGCAGACATTGTCATTATCATGTACACAGTTATGTACACAACACACAGCAGACACTGTCGTTATCATGTACACCGTTATGTACACAACACACAGCAGACACTGTCATTATCATGTACATCGTTATGTAAAAACACAAAACAATGTTATTATTATGTACATCGTTATGCACACAACACATAGCATGCATTGCCATTATTATGTACATCATTATGTACAAAACACACAGCAGACATTGTTATTATTATACACATCGTTAGTACACAATACACAGCAGACATTATCATTATATGTACATTGTAATGTTCACAACACACAGCTGACACTGTCATTATTATGTACATTGTTATGTACACAACACACAGCGCTGTCATTATTATGTACATTGTTATGTACACAACACAGCGCTGTCATTATTATGTACAATGTTATGTACACAACACACAGCGCTGTCATTATTATGTACAATGTTATGTACACAACACACAGCGCTGTCATTATTATGTACATCATTATGTACACAACACATCAGACTGTCATTATTACGTACATCATTATGTACACAACACACAGCAGATACTGTCATTATCATGTACATGGTTATGTAACATAACATACAGCAGACATTGTCATTGTTCTGTACATCATCATGTACACAACACACAGCAAACATTATGATTATTATGTACATTGTTAATAAACACATACAGACACTGTCATTATTCTGTACATCGTTATGTAACAACACACAGCAGACATTGCCATTATTATGTACATAGCAGATAGCAGGCATTGCCATTATCATGTATATCGCAATGTACACAACACAAAGCACATACTGCCATTATTATGTACATCATTACGTACACAACAAACAACTGTCATTATTATGAAAGCAGCGCACAACAGGTAACACCATAACTCAACTGTAATGTACACATAATTATTATCATCATTTAAAGCCCAGTTGACCACACAGAGTCAGATCAGGGCTACAACAATTTCAAAATGTACACAACATCTGGCTGAAAAAAAAAAAAAACCTGGAAAAGAAAATCATAAGCTCCATGCAGTTGCGCGCACATGATCTAAGGATATGCCCATATCAGGCTGTAAACATCTGAAAACATACACAACACTTCAGTGACCTATCAAAAACCTGGAAAAGAAACATGAAGTACACATATCAATGCATTTGTGCACATAACCTAAGGATATGTCCCTGACATGACCATTCCATCCAATTTTTACCAGAGGGTTTAAAAAAATAAACAAACAAACAAATAAACAAACAAACTTGCAACCTGACAATAAAGATAGAAATAACTCAGGACACAGAAACATATATAAATACGGGCCTAAATTACCAATGCATTTCGTACATGAACCCAAATATCAATCCCAAGGAAAGTATGTAAAACCACCACAATGAATGGACCAACAAGGCAGAAAATGATAAGAAACAAATGACAGAAAGCATAGGAGCTAACCAGAAACAGAGTCACAGAAAAGAGGAAATCTGTAGCACACAAATTCCAGATGGCGGGAATACTATTCATACTGGAAGAGCCCCCGGCATCTCCACGAATACACACATACACACACACCATCATCGGTACCATTCATCACAGCTCAAAGTGCACAAACACAATCTTTTCTATTCCATTTATCATGACACAGAATATATAACACAAAACATTTTATTTTATCACATTTTTATAGCACAATATGTATAGATGCAAGCACACCATGAAATCTTTTCCGTGCGACAGAACACAAAATAAACACATTACTATAAAACAACACATCTGTTCACTTAAGACTGATATGAAAGAAGAAAAGTGAGAGAGAGAGAGAGAAACAAACAAAACAAACTACAGTTTATAATTTTCTACTCATGCACCTCTCAAAAAAGAAAACTGAATAACAATGCTAGTCTTAATGCCCACAACACACTGTGCTAGTTTTAATGTCCACATTGTTCTGGTCTCATTGCCCACATTGTTCTGGTCTTATTGCCCACATTGTTCTGGTCTCATTGCCCACATTGTTCTGGTCTTATTGCCCACATTGTTCTGGTCTCATTGCCCACATTGTTCTGGTCTCATTGCCCACATTGTTCTGGTCTTATTGCCCACATTGTTCTGGTCTTATTGCCCACATTGTTCGGTCTTATTGCCCATTGTTCTGGTCTCATTGCCCACATTGTTCTGGTCTCATTGCCCACATTGTTCTGGTCTATTGCCCACATTGTTCGGTCTCATTGCCCACATTGTTCGGTCTCCATTGTTCTGGTCTTATTGCCCACATTGTTCTGGTCTCATTGCCCACATTGTTCTGGTCATCCATCCTTTTTCCCACATTGTTCTGGTCTCATTGCCCACATTGTTCTGGTCTTATTGCCCACATTGTTACTGGCTGGTCTTTATTGCCAACACTGTGCTGGTCTCATTGCCCACATTGTTCTGGTCTTATTGCCCACATTGTACTGGCTGGTCTTATTGCTTCACATCCCACACTTGTCTGGTCTCATTGCCCACATTGTTCTGGTCTTATTGCCCACATTGTAGCTGGCTGGTCTTATTGCTCACAACACACTGTGCTGGTCTCATTGCCCACATTGTTCTGGTCTTATTGCCACATTGTGCTGGCTGGTCTTATTGCTCACAACACACTGTGCTGGTCTCATTGCCCACATTGTTCTGGTCTTATTGCCCACATACTGTACTGGTCTTATTGCCCACAACACACTGTGCTGGTCTATTGCCCAACACATGTGTCTGGTCTTAATGCCCACAACTGGCTGCTGGTCTTATTGCCCACAATTGCACACATGTGCTGGTCTTAATGCCCACAACACACTGTGCTGGTCTTATGCCCACACACACTGTGCTGGTCTTAATGCCCACAACACACTGTGCTGGTTTAATGCCCACACACACTGTGCTGGTTTTAATGCCCACAGCACACTGTGCTGGTCTTAACGCCCACAGCACACTGTGCTGGTTTTAATGCCCACACAAAACTGTGCTGGTTCTTAATGCCCACAACACACTGTGCTGGTTTTAATGCCCACAACACAATGTGCTGTTTTCAATGTCACAAGAACCGTTCATGGCAATCCATCACAACTGGCATCAATCATGACACAATGTCAGCATGATGTCCAAAACCAGTTCATGGACAATACCATATGAACACATCAGGACATGAGTCAAGATCCTAATCATTCATGGAAATACATACATGACATACACACACTGAGATGACGTACAGAACCTAATTCATTGTAAAGAAATATCACAATGACATCATCACTGACAACTGATGTCAAAGAACTTAATTCATTAGGAAAATCACATGACATCACATTGACAATGATGTCACAAGAACTAATTCATTAGGAAAATCACATGACATCATCCACTGACATGATGTCAAAAGAACTTAATTCATTTATGGAAATATCACAATGACATCATCATGACAATGATGTCACAAGAACCATAATTCATTCAAGGAAATATCACAATGACATCACCATTGACACTGGATGCCACAAGAACATAATTCATTTAAGGACAATAACACAATGACATCACCATTGACACTGGTGTCACAAGAACCTAATTCAATTTCTCAAGATGATGTCCCCACACTCGGAATGAATTCCATACACACTAATGTCACAGGTGCCATGTGATGGAGAAGAACCAGAATGATCACAGCACAAGCCTTAAGCCTGCACATAAATCCACGAGCTGGCCAGGTCCTGAGGTCCTACCTAAATAGCCCCACAACCCTGGGATCATAAGGGGGTGAGGTGACAGACCTCAACTTTTCCTGGGGCCAGCACTACGAGGGCAGCACCCATCCTCTCTCCCTCACTTCAAATCCAACTTCACATTTTTTTTTTTTTTACCAAGACTTCAGAAAGGCAAGAAGGCTAATTGGTCTTCAAGGGGTGGGACCTGGGAAATCAACCTATCTATCCAATGTTTTATACCAAGGCAGCTAGGCAATGCCCTGGTCTTTATGATTTTCAACTGCCATGGATCTTTAGCATGCACAGCCAGAAAGCACACAGGTCTGACTCATTTTTCGTCCCCTTTTGAAGGATTATACTTCAGTTCGATTTTCCGGTCAAACTGAGGAGAAAAGTCGAGGCCTCTACAGCGAGCGAGTTTAGTTATTGGCAGGCGTACGTCTGAATCATTCTGCCACTCTTCTCCCTTCATTCATGTACAATATCACAATGACATCATCACTGACAACAATGTCACAAGAACCTAATTCATTCATGGACAATATCACAGTGCAGAAGACCATGAAGAAGTGCGAGATAAAATCAAATGTGACATGAAGTGAGGACAATGGCTGACTGCAACAACAGCGAAAACAATGTAAAGATATCCACAAGTTGCAGAGAAAGAACACTTCAGTCACCTTCTGAACAATGCCGATTTTAACCCGACAACCTTTATGCCATTACTTCCTAACTTATACATACATAACTCTTCCATGATCCATACCCTTGATGCATGTATAATAAGGATCCATCCACAAAACCATGAAATTTGTTACAAACTCATTTTTGTCACACACAGACAGACAGACCCAGACACACGCTGAATAATATGGAACAGATTTCCTTTCCTATATGCATCAGATTTCTGTTAGAACAAAACAACAACAACAAAAAGGCATTAACTGAACAAGAAGCCCAACACCAAACACACACAATCAAAGAAATTAAACTGAACAAGGAAGGAAAGGACGAAATAACTTTTAATAATTCCAGATTCACCACAGATACATATAATGAAATGGGGTTTTATTGTACATTTGAAATTGTGGACTTCTAAGTTTTATGTCTTTACTTTCCTACTCATCATGATTTGTAACCTCGGTGAATTCAAGTTCAACTTTGTTTTTTCCAAACTCAAACTATACATTCCATTTCTCTATATGAAGTGCAACCTGCATTCTGTGACATGAACTTACCGCACTATACAAATGGAATAACAATCATTTCTATTACTATTATCGCTTTTATTACCATTATCACTATTACTATAATGTCATTATTATTATCATTACTACTACTGGTGAAAGGTCTTTCTCTTTTCAAGCTCCATCGATGTGGAACAGACTGCCAGACTCTCTCAGACATTCAGATTATTTCTCTTTTTTCAAGTCTAAACTTAAAACCCATCTATTTTCTCACAACTAGTCAATGCTGCGTAGGGGTACCACCTATGTCATAGCCGTCTAAGCCTTGTTTTGACATACTGTTTCAGGATGTGTTTTCTATTGCATGTGTTTGTTGTATAATTGAACGTTGTGTGATTTGGTTTTGTAGCAATGCTTGAGATGAGTGAGTGTTGTGCTCGTAGGATTTGTTGGTTTCTGTAGTGGTGGTATTCGTAGTTGTTTGTGAGGTGTGTGGTTGTGTGTGTAGGAGAGGTGAATGCAGTATATTTTTGTAAAGCACTTAGAGAAATTATTTTGATTAAGCGCTATATAAGAAGCCATTATTATTATTATTACTATCAGTGTCACTGTGAGATGTTTTTCTTGGCCTAGCAGGGGCTTAAGCCTTGGGGAACTCCAGATTGGAATATTTGTCTGTGAGGTGAGAATGTAACAAAACTAGGAAGCATTGCAGTGTGAAACCACTAAGTTATGGTGTTAGACCACAAAGTTATGGCATGAGACCATTAAGGTACCATGTTAGACCACAAAGTTATGGCATGAGACCATTAAGTTACTGTGTTAGACCACAAAGTTATGGCAAGAGACCATTAAGTTACTGTGTTAGACCACAAAGTTATGGCAAGAGACCATTAAGTTACTGTGTTAGACCACAAAGTTATGGCAAGAGACCATTAAGTTACCGTGTTAGACCACAAAGTTATGGCATGAGACCATTAAGTTACCGTGTTAGACCACAAAGTTATGGCAAGAGACCATTAAGTTACTGTGTTAGACCACAAAGTTATGGCATGAGACCATTAATATACGTGTTAGACCACAAAGTTATGGCAAGAGACCATTAAGTTACTGTGTTAGACCACAAAGTTATGGCATGAGACCATTAAAGTTACGGTTAGACCACAAAGTTATGGCATGAGACCATTAAGTTACTGTGTTAGACCACAAAGTTATGGCATGAGACCATTAAGTTACGTGTTAGACCACAAAGTTATGGCAGAGACCATTAAAGTTACAATGTGAGACCACAAAGTTATGGTTGAGACCAAAGTTATGGTTAGACCACAAAGTTATGGCAGAGACCACAAGTTACGTGTTAGACCACAAAGTTATGGTTGAGACCACAAAGTTATGGCATGAGACCACAAAGTTATGGCATGAGACCACACAATTATAGCATGTGATCACACAGTTATGATGTGAGAACACAAGTTATGATGTTGAGACAAAGTTATGTGATGAGACCAAAAGTAATGGCATAGACCACAAAGTTATGGATGTGAGACCAGAAGTTACTGTGTGAGAACACAAAGTTATGATAAAAGACAAAGTTAAAGTGTGATAACCACAAAGTTATGGCAAAGAGACCCAAAGTTATGGTGTAGAACACAAAGTTATGGCAATGAGAACATAAGTTATGGTGTTAAGACACAAAGTTATGGAATGAGACATTAAGTTATGGTGTGAACACAAATTTATGGCATGAAGCACAAAGTTAGGGTGTAGACACAAAGTTATGGCATGAGACCAAAAGTTATGGTTGAGACCAAAAGTTATGGCATGAGAACACAATTATAGTCGTGTTAGACCACAAAGTTATGGCATGAGACCATAAGTTACTGTGTAGACCACAAAGTTATGGCATGAGACCAATAAGTTATGTGTTAGACCACAAAGTTATGGCATGTGACCATTCAAGTTACTGTGTGTAGACCACAAAGTTATGGCATGAGACCATAAGTTATGTGTTAGACCACAAAGTTATGGCATGGACCACAAGTTACTGGTGTAGACCACAAAGTTATGGCGTGAGACCATTATAGTGACACTGTTGACCAAAAGTTATGGCAATGTAGACCATAAATACTGTGTGTAGACCACAAAGTTAGGCATGAGAAAACCAAACAAAACGTTAATGGATGTACATTAATTTACTGTGATAGACCACAGAAGGTAATGCAATGAGCCTTTATTAAGTATCCTGGTTAGAAACACAAAGGTTATGGCAAACTGTACCATTTAAGATTAGCTATCTTACGAAACCACAAAAGGAATGTGAAAACGACATAGTTAATGATTAGTACTTTGGTAGAACCACAAAGGGAACTGTGAACACGAATAGTTAATGTTAGCTACTGATAGAAACACAACAAGGAATGTGAAAATGTATATGTTAAGATTCAGCTATTTGATGAGAACACAAAGGAACTGTGAAAACGTAATATGTTAGATTCAGTATCTTTGAAGAAACCACAAAGATAGCTGTGAAAATGAAATATGTTTAAGACCACAATGTTTGGATAGAACACACAAGGGAACTGTGATATAATGTACAGTTAATGATTCAATCTATGGATAGAACCAACAAGGATACTGTGATAAACACAATAGTTATGATGAATTCACTAATTCTTGTGATAGACACAACAAGATGGACATGGACAATTAAGTTATGTTTATGATCACATATTTGGATAGAACACAAAATGGAATGGAACACTTAATAGTTTAATGTGATAACACAAAGTTATGGCTAGAACAAAAAGGAACTGTGAAAACAAAGTATGTTTAAGACAGCTAATTTATGGATAGAACCACAAAGATATGTGAGAATGTACATAGTTATGTATCACATAGTTATGGATAGAAACACATTATAGGAATGTGAAACAAAGTTTATGGATTACACTAATTATGTGAAGAAACACAACAGAACTGGCAAATTGTACATAAGTTATGATGTACACAATTTTGGCGTGAACCACAACAAGGGAACTGTGAGAACTAATATGTTTAATGATTATCAGCTATCTTTGGATAGAAACACAACAAGGAACTGTGAAACTGTAATAGTTAATGATTTCAGCTATCTTTGACAAAACACAACAGGGACTGTGAAAACTGTAATATGTTTAATGATTCAGCTATCTTTGATAGAAAACAACAGGAACTGTGAATGAATATGTTTATGATTCAGCTACTTTGGAAGAAACCAACAAGGGAACTGTGAAAATGTAATATGTTAGATTTCAGATTTTGAAGAACAAAAACAAGGGAATGTGACAATGTAATAGTTATGATTTCAGCTACTTGAAGAAACACAACAAGGAACTGTGAAAACGTAATATGTTTAATGATTTCAGCTATTTAAAGAAACACAACAAGGGAACTGTGAAAACTGTAATATGTTTAATGATTTCAGCTATCTTTGGCATGAAACACAACAAGGGAACTGTGAAACTGTAATATGTTTAATGATTTCAGCTATCTTTTGATAGAAACACAACAAGGGAACTGTGAGAAAGCTGTAATATGTTAATTTTCAGCTACTTATGGACAGAAACACAACAAGGGAACTGTGAAACTGTAATATGTTTAATGATTTCAGCTATCTTTGGACAGAAACACAACAAGGGAACTGTGAAAACTGTAATATGTTTAATGATTTCAGCTATTTGGATAGAAACACAACAAGGGAACTGTGAAAACTGTAATATGTTTAATGATTTCAGCTATCTTTGGATAGAAACCAAAGGGAACTGTGAAAACTGTAATAGTTTAATGATTTCAGCTATCTTTGGATAGAACACAACAAGGGATTACTGTGAAAACTGTGAAATGTTTAATGATTTCAGCTATCTTTGATAGAAACACAACAAGGGAACTGTGAAAACTGTAATATGTTTAATGATTTCAGCTATCTTTGGATAGAAACACAACAAGGGAACTGTGAAAACTGTAATATGTTTAATGATTTCAGCTATCTTTTGGATAGAAACACAACAAGGGAACTGTGAAAACTGTAATATGTTTAATGATTTCAGCTATCTTTGATAGAAACACAACAAGGGAACTGTGAAAACTGTAATATGTTTAATGATTTCAGCTATCTTTAACAGAAACACAACAAGGGAACTGTGAAAACTGTAATATGTTTAATGATTTCAGCTATCTTTGAAGAAACACAACAAGGGAACTGTGAAAATGTAATATGTTTAATGATTTCAGCTATCTTTGAAGAAACACAACAAGGGAACTGTGAAAACTGTAATATGTTTAATGATTTCAGCTATCTTTGAAGAAACACAACAAGGGAACTGTGAAAATGTAATATGTTAATGATTTCAGCTATCTTTGATAGAAACACAACAAGGGAACTGTGAAATGTAATATGTTTAATGATTTCAGCTATCTTTGGATAGAAACACAACAAGGGAACTGTGAAAACTGTAATATGTTTAATGATTTCAGCTATCTTTGGATAGAAACACAACACGGGAACTGTGAAAACTGTAATATGTTTAATGATTTCAGCTATCTTTGGATAGAAACACAACACGGGAACTGTGAAAACTGTAATATGTTTAATGATTTCAGCTATCTTTTGACAGAAACACAACAAGGGAACTGTGAAAACTGTAATATGTTTAATGATTTCAGCTATCTTTTGACAGAAACACAACAAGGGAACTGTGAAAACTGTAATATGTTTAATGATTTCAGCTATCTTTGGATAGAAACACAACACGGGAACTGTGAAAACTGTAATATGTTTAATGATTTCAGCTATCTTTTGACAGAAACACAACAAGGGAACTGTGAAAACTGTAATATGTTTAATGATTTCAGCTATCTTTTGACAGAAACACAACAAGGGAACTGTGAAAACTGTAATATGTTTAATGATTTCAGCTATCTTTGGATAGAAACACAACACGGGAACTGTGAAAACTGTAATATGTTTAATGATTTCAGCTATCTTTGGATAGAAACACAACAAGGGAACTGTGAGAAGTGTAATATGTTTAATGATTTCAGCTATCTTTGGATAGAAACACAACAAGGGAACTGTGAAAATTGTAATATGTTTAATGATTTCAGCTATCTTTGGATAGAAACACAACAAGGGAACTGTGAGAAGTGTAATATGTTTAATGATTTCAGCTATCTTTGGATAGAAACACAACAAGGGAACTGTGAAAATTGTAATATTTTAATGATTTCAGCTATCTTTTGATAGAAACACAACAAGGGAACTGTGAAAACTGTAATATGTTTAATGATTTCAGCTATCTTTGGATAGAAACACAACAAGGGAACTGTGAAAACTGTAATATGTTTAATGATTTCAGCTATCTTTGGATAGAAACACAACAAGGGAACTGTGAGAAGTGTAATATGTTTAATGATTTCAGCTATCTTTGGATAGAAACACAACAAGGGAACTGTGGAAATTGTAATATGTTTAATGATTTCAGCTATCTTTGGATAGAAACACAACAAGGGAACTGTGGAAATTGTAATATGTTTAATGATTTCAGCTATCTTTGGATAGAAACACAACAAGGGAACTGTGGAAATTGTAATATGTTTAATGATTTCAGCTATCTTTGGATAGAAACACAACAAGGGAACTGTGAAAATTGTAATATGTTTAATGATTTCAGCTATCTTTTGATAGAAACACAACAAGGGAACTGTGAGAAGTGTAATATGTTTAATGATTTCAGCTATCTTTGGATAGAAACACAACTAGGGTTCTGTGAAAACTGCAGGTGCCAGCAAAGAAATAAACTTATACTATAGTATAAGGGCTGAGTTTCTAGGAAATGAAATACATTTACACTGTATGACTTTGTAGAACAATAAACTTACACTGTATAACTTGTGTAGGACAATAAACTTACACTGTATCACTTGTGTAGGACAATAAACTTACACTGTAGGACTTGTGTAGGACAATAAACTTACACTGTATGATGTGTAGGACAATAAACTTACACTGTATGACTTGTGTTGGACAATAAACTTACACTGTAGGACTTGTGTAGGACAATAAACTTACACTGTATCACTTGTGTAGGACAATAAACTTACACTGTATGATGTGTAGGACAATAAACTTACACTGTATCACTTGTGTAGGACAATAAACTTACACTGTAGGACTTGTGTAGGACAATAAACTTACACTGTATGATGTGTAGGACAATAAACTTACACTGTATGACTTGTGTTGGACAATAAACTTACACTGTAGGACTTGTGTAGGACAATACACTGTATGACTTGTGTAGGAAAACAAACTTACACTGTAGGACTTGTGTAGGACAATAAACTTACACTGTATAACTTGTGTAGGACAATACACTGTATGACTTGTGTAGGACAATAAACTTACACTGTATGACTTGTGTAGGACAATAAACTTACACTGTATGACTTGTGTAGGACAATACACTGTATGACTTGTGTAGGACAATACACTGTATGACTTGTGTAGGACAACACACTGTATAACTTGTGTAGGACAATACACTGTATGACTTGTGTAGGACAATAAACTTACACTGTAGGACTTGTGTAGGACAATACACTGTATGACTTGTGTAGGACAATACACTGTATGACATGTAGGACAATAAACTTACACTGTAGGACTTGTGTAGGACAATAAACTTACACTGTATAACTTGTGTAGGACAATAAACTTACACTGTATGACTTGTGTAGGACAATACACTGTATAACTTGTGTAGGACAATACACTGTATGACTTGTGTAGGACAATACACTGTATGACTTGTGTAGGACAATACACTGTATGACTTGTGTAGGACAATAAACTTACACTGTAGGACTTGTGTAGGACAATAAACTTACACTGTATGACTTGTGTAGGACAATAAACTTACACTGTATGACTTGTGTAGGACAATAAACTTACACTGTATAACTTGTGTAGGACAATAAACTTACACTGTAGGACTTGTGTTGGACAATAAACTTACACTGTATGACTTGTGTAGGAAAATAAACTTACACTGCATGACTTGTGTAGGACAATAAACTTACACTGTAGCACTTGTGTAGGACAATAAACTTACACTGTATGACTTGTGTAGGACAATACACTGTATGACTTGTGTAGGACAAAAAACTTACACTGTATGACTTGTGTAGGACAAAAAACTTACACTGTAGGACTTGTGTAGGACAATAAACTTACACTGTATGACTTGTGTAGGACAATAAACTTACACTGTATGACTTGTGTAGGACAATAAACTTACACTGTATGACTTGTGTAGGACAATAAACTTACACTGTATAACTTGTGTAGAACAATAAACTTACACTGTATGACTTGTGTTGGACAATAAACTTACACTGTAGGACTTGTGTAGGACAATAAACTTACACTGTATGATGTGTAGGACAAAAAACTAACACTGTATGATGTGTAGGACAATACACTGTATGACGTGTAGGACAATATACTTACACTGTATGACATGTAGGACAATAAACTTACACTGTAGGACTTGTGTAGGACAATAAACTTACACTGTATGACTTGTGTAGGACAATAAACTTACACTGTATGATGTGTAGGACTATAAACTTACACTGTATGACCTGTGTAGGACAATAAACTTACACTGTGTGTGTGTGTGAGTGTGTGTGTGTGTGTGTGTGTGTGAGTGTGTGTGTGTGTGGTGTGTGTGTGATGTTGTGTGTGTGTGTGTGTGTGGTGTGTCTGTCTGTGTGTCTCTGTGTGTGTGTGTGTGTGTGTGTGTGTGTGTGTGTGTGTGTGTGTGTGTGTGTGTGTGTCTGTGTGTGTGTGTGTGTGTGTGTGTGTGTGTGTGTGTGTGTGTGTGTATGTGTGTGTGTGTGTGTGTATGTGTGTGTGTGTTGTGTGCATTGTGTGTGGTGTGTGTGTGTCTGTGTGTGCATGTATGTGTATGTGAGAGAGAGACAGACAGACAGACAGACAGACAGTCAGACAGACACAGAGAGACAGAGAGAGAGAGAGAGACAGACAGAGAGATATACAGACAGACAGAGACATAGCTAAAGAGCTACAAACCCCAGCAAGCAAACGTGAATTCTTTACAGAAGACAATTTCAATTTCAAATCAAACAAAAAACAAACAAGACCAAATCAAATGAAAACCACCACATTTGACCAAACTGGCCATGTCGATGACAGTAAAGCAACACGCTTTACCAACAACAGAACTGTCCAAAGCAAAACTGTGCGAACCATCCGTCAGGCTGAACGGCGGGGACGGTGTGGGGGACAGGGGAAGTGACAGTGAAGCTATAAAACGCTGGTGACCCACAATCCACATGCAGCCCGTGTTAACCCTTACCCCTACACCTACACCAGCAGGATTAACCCTTCCTAAGCTAACCAGCCTGCGGCCACATCTCACCAGTTTGACCAAGCCCAGTGAGGCACTGCGCCGGTGTTTGACCAGGTTCGCTCTGGCCAGTCGTTTGGCCACTCCCTTACACTGCAACCACCGCACCGCTCATCAATATCCACAATACTGACAATAACAACAACACTCATGAATGTTGACAATACTGACAACACCACTCGTCCATAGTGTGATCTTATCAACAACAATACTCATGAATGCTGATAATAACAACACTCATACGTCAGGCATCAAACACTGTGACACAGACATAATTAACAAGCTGACAACATCTGGCATCAAACAAGGCAATATGATCCACTGAACTGACAAGCTCACAGCATCTGACATCAAACCAATTTAAGACAAGTCTGACATACAAACACAGAATTTGTAAAACGCATCTTACAGTGATACATGTAACATACACGTATGAACGAAAACAAAGAACCAAACACACATACATCAAACAAGGGATAAACAAAGGCACACACACTTATACATCAAACAAGGGATAAACAAAGGCACACACACTTATACATCAAACAAGGGATAAACAAAGGCACACACACAATACATCAAACAAGGAAAAAACAAAGGCACACACACACATACATCAAACAAGGGAAAAACAAAAGGCACACACACTTATACATCAAACAAGGGATAAACAAAGACACACACTCATACATCAAACAAGGAAAACAAAGATACACACACTCATACATCAAACAAAGGACAAAGATACACACACTCATACATCAAACAAAGAACAAAGATACACACACTCATACATCAAACAAAGGACAAAGATACACACACTCATACATCAAACAAAGAACAAAGATACACATACTTATACATCAAACAAAGAACAAAGATAACACACTCATACATCAAACATCAAGGACAAAGATACACATACTTATACATCAAACAAAGAACAAAGATAACACACTCATACATCAAATACAAAACAAGGTACACACATACATCAAACAAAGAGAACAAAGGTACACACACTCATACATCAAAGCAAGAACCATTCAACAAAGAAAAAGGTACAACTCATACATCAAAAAAGACAAAGGATACACACATACATCAAACAAGGGACAAACAAAGGTATACACACATACATCAAACACAGGACAAACAAAGGTACACACATACATCAAACAAGAGACAAAGGTACACATACACATACTTTACAAAAGGGACAAAGACAGGTACACACATGCATCAAACAAGGGACAGAGGTACACACACATATATCAAACAAGGATAAACAAAGGTACACATACAAATACATCAAACAAGGGGCAAACAAAGGTACACACACATACATCAAACAATGGACACAGGCACACACACATACATCAAACTATGGACAAACAAAAGGTACACACACACACACATATCAAACAAGGGACAAAGGTACACACACACATACATCAAACAAAGGACAACGATAGGCACACACACACATACATCAAACAAAGGACGATAGGCACACACACATACATCAAACAAAGGACAAAGGACAAACAAAGGTACACATACTCATGCATTAAACAAGGGAGATGGAAACATTAAGCTGGGCAGCGAACAAAAATGACATCATCACGGGTCACCTGAGTGGCAGGCGAGCATTCTACCATTAGACCACCGATGCTGCTTCATTACAAACAAGGAAGGAAGCAAGATATGCACACACATGCATCAAATAAGGGAGAAACAAAGAAACATTAAGACCTGCATCAAACAAAGACATAAGAATGCCTCACAAGTAGACAAAGATATGTGTAAACAGAAAAAAAGCTCAACAGATGAAAACAATTTTCGGAAATTGAAAACAATTTTTGCTTTAAAAGCAAGACACATGTAAACAGACACAAGCTAAGCAGATAAAATGCATGTTTAACTGAATAATAAAAGTCTTGTTTTACGACTACACAATATAGATAAATATGCACAATTAAATAATAGCTATTAAGGAACAAGGACTCGAAAACAGACATGTAAACATCAATTATCAAGAACAAGGACTCGAAAACAGACATGTAAACATCAATTATCAAGGAACAAAGACTTGAAAACAGACATGTATATATAAAATATATCACGATACAATGATTTAAAAACAGACAGGTAAAATAACAATTGTGTCAAGAAACAAAAACCTGATAACAGACATGTCAGAAACAGTTAATTACCTCAGCAGTGGCTCCAGACTCAGGCATCTTCTGTAATATCGTACTCTGTACACACACACACACACACACACACACACACACACACACACACACACACACACACACACACAGAGTCAGTATATGCAACTTGATAAAACATTTTTACATCAATGATATAATAATAATAATAAATAATAATAATAAACAATACTACTACTACTACTACTAATTATAATAATGATACTACTACTACTACTACTACTACTACTACTACTACTAATGATTAGGTGCACAAATCAAATCAAAGTCTACACTCATCATTCACTAAAACATTCACTTACAATGACAAAAACTTGAAGGGGGAAGACATGAGGGGAGTGGGATGAAGGAGTTGGTGTGTAGAAGGGGAAGTCACTGCTGGACAAAAAGACATGTCTTGAAGTAAGATCTGAAGGATGACAGTGCATATGACTGTCAAAGACACAGGTGAAGTTCATTCTGGATGTATGGACCAGACTGTGGAACATCTGTACACAGGAACTTGTAAACAAGTAGTATCAGGAGCAGAACAGAGAATTTGGACAGGGGTGTACATTCAGAGGTGATCATAAACATAAGTTGATGCAATACACCAAATACACATGTATCATAATGTATAAATTTTGTATGAGATACACTGTCATGACATAAAATACACACACATACACATGAAACACAGTCATGACATAAAACACACATGACATGAAATAGATGTAACATGAAATATGGGCATGACATGAAATACACACACATGACATGAAACAGACATGACATGAAATACAGACATGATATGAAACAGGTATGACATCAGACACAGAAAGATATCCTTTACAAACAACAGACATTACCACACAGCAGACACACATGACATCAAACACAGACATGACATCAAACACAGACATGACATCAGACACAGAAAGATATCCTTTACAAACAACAGACATTATCACACAGCAGACACACATGACATCAAACACAGACATGACATCAAACAAAGAAAGATATCCCTGACAAACAACAGACATTACCACACAGCAGACACACATGACATCAAACACAGACATGACATCAAACAAAGATATCCCTACAAACACAGACAGTACCACACACAACACAACAGACATACAAACACAGACACATGACATCAAACACAGAAGAATAACCCTGACAAATAACACGAACATACCACTACACAACAATGACATCACACACAGACAATGACATCAAACACAGACATGACATCAAACACAGAAAGATATCCCTACAAACAACAGACATTATCCACACAGCAGACACATGACATCAAACACAACATGACATCAACACAGACATACACAACACAGAAAGATATCCCTGACAAACAACAGACATTGCCACACAGCAGACACACATGACATCAAACACAGACATGACATCAAACACAGAAAGATATCCCTTACAAACAACAGACATTGCCACACAGCAGACACACATGACATCAAACACAGACATGACATCAAACACAGAAAGATATCCCTGACAAACAACAGACATTGCCACACAGCGACACGCAACAGCATGACATCAACACAGAAAGAATCCTACAACAACAGAACCCATCCGACCACATGACAACACAGACAGACATCAAACAGAAGTATCCCTGACAAACAACAGACATTACCACACAGCAGACACGCATGACACAAACAGACATGACATCAAACACAGAAAGATATCCTTGACAAAGTAACAGACATTACCACACAGCAGACACCATGACATCAAACACAGACATGACATTAACACAGAAAGATATCCTTAACAAATAACAGACATTACCACACAGCAGACACACATGACATCAAACACAGACATGACATCAAACACAGAATGACATCCAACAACAAGACATGACATCACAACACAGGACACTGACATCAAACACAGACATGATACCCATACAAAAAACAGACATTACCACACAGCAGACCATGACATCAAACACAGACATGACATCAAACACAGAAAGATATCACTTGACAAACAACAGATTATCCACACAGCAGACACAACACAAACATCAGACATGACATCAAACACAGAAAGATATCACTTAGACACAACAGACATTATCCACACAGCAGACACAACACAACTCAGACATGACATCAAACACAGAAAGATATCCCTGACAACAACAGACATTACCACACAGCAGACACATGACATCAAACACAGACATGACATCAAACACAACAGAAGAAAGATATCATTTGACAAACAACAGACATTACCACACAGCAGACACATGACATCAAACACACACATGACATCAAACACAGACATGACATCAAACACAGAAAGATATCCCTGACAAACAACAGACATTATCACACAGCAGACACGCATGACATCACACCAGTACTTACATCTTTGGGTTGTACTCTTGGGGGAACGGCTGGAGGCAACAGTGATGAACCTGTCACACACACACACACACATCAGAACAGAACAGATGATTCACTGACTAACAATCTAAGGAATAAAATATGTGGTCAACAGTGATGGTATACTCTTAATTTTTTTTCTACAAATATAGAACAGATACAATCATGCGTGTACTCTAACGTTTTTCTACAAATATAGAACAGATACATACACCTTATGCGTGTGTGTGTGTGTGTGTGTGTGTGTGTGTGTGTGTGTGTGTGTGTGTGTGTGTGTGTGTGTGTGTGTGTGTGTGTGTGTTGTGTGTGTGTGCTGTGCGTGCGTGCTGCGTGCGTGAGTGTTGCGTGCGTGGTGTGTGGAGTAATGATTCCTCCACCTCTCACCTCTCACTACACATCATGTGACAATTTGTCAATATTCACTGATGTAGATTCAACAGGTATGTAGGTATGTCTGGTCACATCCTGTCAATATGTATTCATTCACTGATGTAAATGTTAATCCCTTTTACTCCCGCATCCTATCCACCAACAGCAAAAATTCAACCTTTTGACTCCCTCAGTGTATCCACCATCTTCCTGCTGTTGGACAGGGTGAGGGAGTCAAAGGGTTAAGTTTTTGCTTTGTTTGCATGGTTGACAATGCAGGATGCTGGTGGACAGGGTGTGGGAGTCAAAAATGTTAATGCAAAAGCTCAACTTCAATACAGAGGCTGCCCATGGGCATATACCAAGGAATAATCAAGAACCTCTCCACTATCTGACAATCACTCAGCCAATTAAACTACCTTCCAACACCATCAACATCTCCATGACAACCACCCACCTAAACTACCTTCCACCACCAACCATCTCTCCATGACAACCACCCAACTAAACTACCAACACCAATATCTCCATGACAACCACCCAACTAAACTACCTTCCAACACCAACATCTCCATGACAACCACCCAACTAGACTACCTTCCAACACCAACCACCTCCCCACTCACTGACCACCCACCCACCCAACTGAACCATCCCAACAATTCAACCAGACCCCAAGACGTTCTGTACCTGCTTTGAGGTCCACCGACATGCTGCGTCCATGCATCTGTGGTCGTGGGGGAGGGGTGGGAGGCCCTTGGGAAGGGGGCACAGAGGCAGCTGCAGGATCCCCGCTGCCTGTCACCCCTGGTGATGCTCCCCCCTCCTCTGCACCCTGACTGGAGGCAGGTGGGGGTTGCAGCTGACCACGCGTCACACCAGGCACTGGAGAAACAAGGGCACTGTCAGTATGACTGTCACTGATGTCACAATGCTGGTAGACAAAATGCAATGTAATAGTACTATCCACTGGCCAATCCAACGGACAGTCACAGATATATGCTGTATACAACATAATATCACTGCCCACCAGTGCACAGTTACAGACATATATGCTGTATACAAAATACTAATAATACCACTGTCCACTGGTTTTTCCAATGTACACATATATATGCTGTACACGTAACAATACCACTGTCAACCGGTCTTTCCAGTGTACATCAATGATATATGCTGTATACAAAATACATAATAATACCACTGTCCTCTAGTCTTTCCAGTGTACAGTCATAGATATATGCTGTATATGAAATACATAATAATACCACTGTCCTCTGGTCTTTCCACTGTACAGTCACAGATATACGCTGTATATAAACTACATAATAATACCACTGTCCACCGATCTCTTCCATGTGCTGACATTCACTCAGCTCTCAAAGTGTTCCTATCTTGTGTTATCCTACATCCCCTTGAACTGTCTTGTGTTTTCCTGTGTCCCCTGAACTGTCTTGTATTTTCCTGTGTCCCCTGAACTGTCTTGTGTTTTCCTGTGTCCCCATGAACTGTCTTGTTTTCCTGTGTCCCCCTGAACTGTCTTGTTTTCCTGTGTCCCCTGAACAGTCTTGCATTTTCCTGTGTCCCCATGAACTGTCTTGTGTTTTCCTGTGCCCCTTGAACTGTATTGTTTTCCTGTGTCCCCTTGAACTGTCTTGTTTGTGTGCGTGTCCCCCTGAACTGCCTTGTGTTTTCCTGTGCTCCCTGAACTGTATTGTTTTCCTGTGTCCCCTTGAACTGTCTTGTTTGTGTGTGTGTCCCCCTGAACTGCCTTGTGTTTTCCTGTGCTCCCTGAACTGTCTTGTTTTCCTGTGTCCCCTTGAACTGTCTTGTTTGTGTGTGTGTCCCCCTGAACTGCCTTGTTTTCCTATGCTCCCTGAACTGTCTTGTTTTCCTGTGTCCCCTTGAACTGTCTTGTTTGTGTGTGTGTCCCCCTGAACTGCCTTGTTTTCCTGTGCTCCCTGAACAGTCTTGTTTTCCTGTGTCACCATAAACTGTCTTGCATTTTCCAGTGTCCCCATGAACATTCTTACGTTTTCCTGTCCTCCTGAACTGTCTTGTGGTTTCCTGTGTCCCCCTGAACTATCTTGTGGTTTCCTGTGTCTCCTGAGCTGTCTTGTGTTTTCTGTGTCCCCTCAACTGTCTTGTGATTTCTTGTGTCCCCCTGAACTGTCTTGTTTTTTGTCTGTGTCCCCTGAACTGTCTTGTGTTTTCTGTGTCCCCTCAACTGTCTTGGGTTTTTCTGTGTCCCCTCAACTGTCTTGTGATTTCCTGTGTCCCCCTGAACTGTCTTGTGTTTTTCTGTGTCCCCTGAACTGTCTTGTTTTTCTGTGTCCCCTGAACTGTCTTGTGTTTTTCTGTGTCCCCTCAACTGTCTTGTTTTTCTGTGTCCCCCTGAACTGTCTTGTGTTTTTCTGTGTCCCCTGAACTGTCTTGTGTTTTTCTGTGTCCGCTGAACTGTCTTGTTTTTCTGTGTCCCCCTGAACTGTCTTGTGTTTTTCTGTGTTCCCTAAACTGTCTTGTTTTCCTGTGTCCCCTTGAACTGTCTTGTTTTCCTGTGTCCCCCTGAACTGTCTTGTGTTTTCCTGTGTCTTCCTGAACTGTCTTGTTTTTTTTTCTGTGTCCCCCTAAACTGTCTTATGTTTTTCTGTGTTCCCTGAACTGTCTTGTTTTCCTGTGTCCCCTGAACTGTCTTGTGTTTTCCTGTGTCCCCTGAACTGTCTTGTGTTTTCCTGTGTACCCTTGAACTGTATTGTGTCTTCCTGTGTCTTCATGAACTGCCTTGTTTTCCTGTGTCCCCCTGAACTGTCTTGTGTTTTCCTGTGTCCCCCTATCCTGTCTTGTGTTTTTCTGTGTCCCCCTGAACTGTCTTGTGTTTTTTTGTGTCCCCTTGAATTGTCTTGTTTTTCTGTCTCTCTGAACTGTCTTGTGTTTTCCTGTGTCCCCTTGAACTGTTTTGTGTTTTTCCTGTGCCCCCTCCCCTGAACTGACTTGTTTTCCTGTGCCCCCCTGCACTGTCTTGTATTTTCCTGTATCCTCCTGAACTGCCTTGTGTTTTCCTGTGTCCCCCTAAGCTGTCTTGCTTTATTATCTATTGATGATCTGATGGCCATGCTTTTTTGTGTGTTTAGCTGTCTATGTCACCGTGTGTTCATTAGTGTGTCTGTCTGTATGGATGTCTGTCTGTGTCTTTGTTCGTCTGTGTCTGTACCTCTCTGTGTCTATGTCTGTCAGTGTCTATCTCTGTCTACATCTCTGTCTATATCTATGTCTGTTCATCTGTGACTACATCTGTCTATGGTTATGTCTGTGTCTATGGCTGTCTGTCTATTGTCTCTCTCTCTCTGTCTATGTCTGCCTGTGTCTGTCTATGCCTGTCTGTGTCTATGTGTACATCTATCTATGTTTACATCTGAATCTACATCTAGCTATTGTGTGTGTTTATGTATGTGTTGATGTCTGTGCCTGTCCATGGTAATCTGTCTATATGCATGTCTATGTCTATCTATGTCTGTGTCTACGTCCGTGTTTAAGTATGTGTCTGTAAGTCTATCTGTGCCTCTGTTTCTGTCTATATCTGTGTCAGTGTCTATCTGTCTGTGTCTTTATGTCTATATATGTCTGTCTTTGTCTATCTATGTCTGTCTATATGCATATCTGTCTCTATGTCTATGTGTGTGAGTATGTCTGTTCATTCGTTCTTTGATTCAACATCTTTTTACTATGAGTGATATTAGACAAATGTATATATGTGTGCGAGTCTGTATGTCTGTCTCCGTGTCTATGTGTGTGAGTCTGTGTATCCATGTCTACGTCTATGTCCTTGTCTATATCTATGTCTGTCTGTCTCTGTGTCTGTGAGTGTCAGTATCTGAGTGTTTGTGCAGCTATTCATGTGTCTGTCCATGTGTCTATCTGTCCGTGTGTCTGTGTCTGTATTTTTGTGTCTATCTGTGTGCATAATGAATGTGTGTCTGTCTGTCTGTGTGTGTGTGCCTCTGTGTGTGTGTGTGTGTGAGAGAGAGAGAGAGAGATAAAGAGAGAGAGAGAGAGAGGAGGAGTGTGTGGGGTGGTTGTGTGGTGTGTGTGTGTGAGTGAGCGTAGTGTGAGTGTGAGTGTGTGTGTGTGTGTGTGTGTGTGTGTGTGTGTGTGTGTGTGTGTGTGTGTGTGTGAATGTGTATGACAGAGAGAAAGAGAGAGAGAGATAGAGAGTGTGTCCATCTGTGTCTCATGTTTTATTTGTAGCAGACCTGAAGATCCTGCTCCATGTTTTTGTTTGTTCCCTGTGTATGTATATTTACCTGTAGAAAACATATGCAGAACAATGCTTCCATTTGTGTTTGTTCCCTGTGTGTTAATCTGTAGAAAACATAAGCAGCACAATGCTTTCATTTGTGTTTGTCTGTTCCTGTGTATGTGTGTTTATCTATATCTGTAGGAACATATGCAGCACACTGCTTCCACTTGTGTTTGTTCCCTGTGTGTTTTTCTGTAGAAAACATACAGCACAATATTTCCATCTATATTTGTATGTTTATCTGTAGAAAACACATTCAGCACAATGCCTCCATCTGTACTTGTATATTTATCTGCAGAAAACACATTCAGCACAATGTTCCCATCTGTATTTTCCATCTGTATTTGTGTGTTTATCTGTACAGCAGACATGCAGCCCAATGTTTCCATCTGTATTTTTCTATTCCCTGAGTGTGTGTTCATTTTTAGGCAACACAACATAAGACAACACAAGCAGCAGTGTGTTTCCATCTGTTTTTGTCTGTTGTTTGTCTGTTCCCTAGGTGCGTGTATGTTCATCTGTAGGCGACAAAACATACGAAGACACAAGCAGCACTATGTTTCAATCTGTTTTTGTCTGTTCTGTTTATCTGCTCCCTGTATGTGTGTTCATCTGTAGTCGCCAAAACATAAGAAGACACAAACAGCACTGTGTTTCCGTCTGTTTTTGTCACTGAGTAGAACGCACACTGTGAACTACTACTCTGGCCTTGGACAGGTAAGCTGACACAGCCAGTCAGCTGTGACACAGGATGACTGACGACTGACAGAGGTAGAATGAAGCTGAGTGGTGAGAGAGAAGACAGTACGAGAGGAGACAGGCAGACAGAAGATGAAAGCGACAGGCAGACAGAAGATGAAAGAGGAGACAGGCAGACAGACAGGAGACAGGCAGACAGAAGATGAAAGAGGAGACAGGCAGACAGACAGGAGACAGGCAGACAGAACATGAAAGAGGAGACAGGCAGACAGACAAGAGACAGGCAGACAGAAGATGAAAGAGGAGACAGGCAGACAGAAGATGAGAGAGGAGACAGGCAGACAGAGAGGAGACAGGCAGGCAGAAGATGAGAGAGGAGACAGGCAGACAGAGAGGAGACAGGCAGACAGAAGATGAGAGAGGAGACAGGCAGACAGAAGATGAGAGAGGCAGACAGAAGATGAAAGCAACAGGCAGACAGAAGATGAAAGAGGAGACAGGCAGACAGAAGATGAGAGAGGAGACAGGCAGACAGAAGATGAGAGAGGAGACAGGCAGACAGAAGATGAGAGAGGAGACAGGCAGACAGACAGGAGACAGACAGACAGGAGACAGACAGGAGACAGAAGATGAAAGAGGAGACAGGCAGACAGAAGATGAGAGAGGAGACAGGCAGACAGACAGGAGACAGAAGATGAAAGAGGAGACAGGCAGACAGAAGATGAGAGAGGAGACAGGCAGACAGAGAAGAGACAGGCAGACAGAGAGGAGACAGGCAGACAGAGAGGAGACAGGCAGAGAGGAGACAGGCAGACAGAAGATGAGAGAGGAGACAAGCAGACAGAAGATGAGTGGTGAGAGAGGAGACAAGCAGACAGAAGATGAGTGGTGAGAGAGGAGACAAGCAGACAGAAGATGAGTGGTGACATAGGAGACAGGCAGACAGAAGATGAGTGGTGAGAGAGGAGACAGGCAGACAGAATGTGAGTGATGAGAGAGGAGACAAGCAGACAGAAGGTGAGTGGTGACACAGGAGACAGGCAGACAGAATGTGAGTGGTGAGAGAGGAGACAGGCAAACAGAAGGTGAGGGGAGAGAGAGGAGACAGATAGAAGATGAGTGGTGACACAGGACACAGGTAGACAGAAGGTGAGTGGTGACACAGGAGACAGGCAGACAGAAGATGAAAGAAGAGAAGGCAGACAGAAGATGAAAGAAGAGACAGGCAGACAGAAGATGAAAGAAGAGACAGGCAGACAGAAGATGAGTGGTGACACAGGAGACAGGCAGACAGAAGATGAGTGGTGACACAGGAGACAGGCAGACAGAAGATGAGTGGTGACACAGGACACAGGCAGACAGAAGGTGAGTGGTGACACAGGAGACAGGCAGACAGAAGATGAAAGAGGAGACAGGCAGACAAAAGATGAGTGGTGACACAGGAGACAGGCAGACAGAAGATGAAAGAGGAGACAGGCAGACAGAAGATGAGTGGTGACACAGGAGACAGAAGATGAAAGAAGAGACAGGCAGACAGAAGGTGAGTGGTGACACAGGAGACAGGCAGACAGAAGATGAAAGAGGAGACAGGCAGACAAAAGATGAGTGGTGACACAGGATACAGGTAGACATCAGAGAGGGGAGAGAGAGAGGAGATGGGAAAGAGAAAAACAAGACAGGAAGGAAGAAGGAAGGGAGGGCAGATTTGGAGCGGGTGTCAGGTAAACACTAAAGAACTGAAAATGAGAAAACTGAAATAAAAATAAAAACACCAAAAAGGAAACCACCAAGAAAACTGATTCTTTACACCACATGCCACTGACTACACTATATGTATAAATAACACTGACAAAACCAATACAGATACATATGTAAAACACTGACTATACTATATATATATATATAACACTGACTACACTCTAACTAAACTATAATACTGACTATATACAATGTATATATATATATATATATGTAACACTGACTACACTAATACATATTATATCAAACACTGACTACACTATATATAACACTGACTACACTAGATAAATATATACACATAACACTGACTATACTATATATGTTACACTGAGGACTACACCAGATACATATAACACTAAATATATGTAACAGTGAATGCAGAAATCAATATAACATAAAGAAATATGGAAATGAAAATGACATCATGACACTGAAGATGATTTCACAACACTGAGGGTAACATCACTACACTGAAGATGACATCGCAACACAAACTGAATATCACATCACAACACTGTAGGTGACATCACAACACTGAAGATGACATCACAACACTAAGTGAAGATGACATTACTATACTGAACATGAAATCACAACACTGAATACATGACATCAAAACCGTGAAGATGACATCACAACATTGACGATGACATCACAACATTGACAATCACATCACAACAACAACATCAGAAGACAATATCAAAGAACTACCTGACTGCAGGTTCTCAACCACCTCACAGCTGCCTTCAAGACAAATTGTAAGGGTTAGTTCCTCCCTCTCTCTCTCAGATTTTTACACACAATAAGTATATGTCATTCACAGCCTTCATGATGGTTTGTCAGTGTTAGTTTCTCTCTCTCTCTCTCTCTCTCTCTCTCTCCCTCACATACACACACACACGCACGCAAGCACACAAGAGCACACACACACACACACACACACACACACACACACACACACACACACACACACACACACACACACACACACACACACACACACACACAGAGTCCCTCCTCTCTTCTCAAAACACAGATAGACAAATAATAATATACCATATTGAGATAAATCTGAAGGGTTGGAGATATATAATCAGAGGCCATCATGAGATAAATCTGGGGAAAGATGATGAAACCAATCTGAAAGAGGAAAGATGGGAGGGGTAGAGGGGAGGCTGAAGATTATGAGGACGGATGTCAATATTTACCAAGTCTATTGTCTATGCACAAGGAGAGATATCATTTCATCATCATCATCATGACACATGGTGCTGGTGATCATGGCCCACCACATCATCTTTCATCACTGTAAGTACATCTCCCATCGTCTCTGTCTTCATCCACACCAAAAATCCGTCCAATATTTTCTCCTTGGGTCTACCTGGTGCTCATTTTCCCTCCAGCTTTCCTGTTGTGACTATTGCTCAAATTTCTCTTGCCTCATAAAATGCCCTATAAATATTGCTTGTCTTTTCCTGTTCTTCTTCATTAATGTTCTTTTTCATTTATCTCTTTCAAGACTGTCTCATTTGTTTTCTTTGCTGTCATGAACTCATATTCTTCTAAAACAACTGGAACTCATCATTCTTCTTAGAAACAACATGTCAGCCGACTCAATTTTGTTGATTTAACGTGCTGACTTTCCATGCTTCATATCCATACAACAGTTTTGGTTCTATATAACACTGAAGAACTCTCTTCCTAAAGTTAATCGATACACATTTATTTGTAAGAACACTTCTCATTTTCCTGAATGCTGTTTTAGCTTGGCCAATTCTGCTGGATGTTTTTAATGTGCATCTCCCTTCTGATGAGACGACTGTTCCATGATATTTCAACTTATCAACTTGTCTCAATGTTGTGCTGTTATTTCACGAGGGGATTTCTTGTTTCTTTTACCGATTACCATGACTTTTGTCTTCCTGCTACTTAGTCGTAGCCCTTTATTTCTGCTTTCTTTTCCTATTATATTTACAAGATTTTGTAGGGCTTTTTCATTTTCTGCAATTAGGATGGTGTCACCTGCATAATGATGACTGTTTATCATTTTTCCTCCAACCTTTACTCAAGGCATTTTTCTAGGTTTCTCATGATGGTTTCACTGTAAGGTGAAAACAAATCTGGTGACAGAACACATCCCTACCTAACTCCTCTACTGACATTTTGAAAAGAGCTTATATCATTTTTTACTCTCATTGCTGCTTTTTGTTTCAAATACATATTCCTCTCGTCATTCTTACATATTTTCCATCAATACTGAGCTTTTCCAGTTGGTTGATATATTCTTCATGTCTTACCTGATCAAAAGCCATGGTATAGTCAACAAAACGAACACAAATCCTTTTTCAACTCAACTGATCTTTCTAGAAGTCAACCATTTGCATACCTTGGTCATCTCTAGAAGTCAACCATTTATGTGCCTTGGTCATCTCTGGAATTCCAGTCATTTATGTACCTTGATCATCACTAGAAGACAACCATTTATGTACCTTGGTCATCACTAGAAGACAACCATTTGTGTACCTTGGTCATTGCTAAAAGTCAACCATTTATGTTCCTTGATCATCACTAGAAGACAACAATTTATGTTCCTTGATCATCACTAGAAGACACCATTTATGTACCTTGATCATCACTAGAAGACAACCATTTATGTACCTTGATCATCACTAGAAGATGACCATTTATGTTCCTTGATCATCACTAGAAGACAATCATTTATGTACCTTGATCATCACTAGAAGATAACCATTTATGTACCTTGATCATCACTAGAAGACAACCGTTTATGTACCTTGGTCATCGCTAGAAGACAACCATTTATGTTCCTTGATCATCAATAGAAGACGACCATTTATGTTCCTTGATCATCAATAGAAGACAACCGTTTATGTACCTTGGTCATCGCTAGAAGACAACCATTTATGTACTACCTTGATCATCACTAGAAGACAACCGTTTATGTACCTTGGTCATCGCTAGAAAACAACCATTTGTGTACCTTGGTCATTGCTAAAAGTCGACCATTTATGTACCTTGATCATCGCTGGAAGACAAGCATTTGTGTACCTTGGTCATTGCTAAAAGACAACCATTTACGTACCTTGGTCATCGCTAGAAGACAACCATTTGTGTACCTTGATCATCACCAGAAGACAACCATCTGTGTACCTTGGTCATTGCTATAAGTCAACCATTTATGTACCTTGGTTATAAAACTGACAGCCATTATTAGATATCAATGACCTCTTCTTCCTCTGACTCCCATTTCACTGAAGTACTGCAATGTTTGATGCAAAATCTACAAAATACGGTGTAAATTCCACAAAACTTGGAGCAAAATCTACTTATGACTGGTGACTCATTCACCATCAAGAAGTCTTAATACGTGAGGAGTCAGGTGAGTTGAATCACCCAGTGACTCATTCAAAATCAAGAAGTCTTAATACATGAGGAGTTAGGTGAGTTGAATCTCCTGGTGACTCAGTCACCATCAAGAAGTCCTATTACATGGGGAGTCTGGTGATTTGAATCACCTGGTGACTCAGTCACCATCAAGAAGTCTTAATACAAGAGGAGTCTGGTGAGTTGAATCACCTGGTGACTCAGTCACCATCAAGAAGTCTTGATACATGAAGAGATTTGAATCCATCCAAAAAACGTACACATCACCGCCCTCAAAAAGTCACAAAATATGATACATGCCTGTCATTTCACTTCGCTAAAAGTTCATGTGAATGACATATAAAATGTCACAAAATATGATACATGCCTATTATTCAACTTCACTAAAAGTTCATGTGAATGGCATACTTTTGGATCCCAATAGTCCTTCACGAGAGAAATGCAATCATCAGGTAAGATAGATTTGAAAATGATGTGAGGACAACTGATCAAATGGTTCTATCTTGTAATGTGTGTACCCTCTTGCTATGTTAGAACACCACTGTTCTATCTTGTAATGTGTGTACCCTCTTGTTATGTCAGAACACCACTGTTGTATCTTGTAATGTGTGTACCCTCTTGCTATGTCAGAACACCACTGTTCTATCTTGTAATGTGTGTGCCCTCTTATGTCAGAACACCACTGTTCTATCTTGTAATGTGTGTACCCTCTTGCTATGTTAGAACACCACTGTTCTATCTTGTAATGTGTGTACCCTCTTGCTATGTCAGAACACCACTGTTCTATCTTGTAATGTGTGTACCCTCTTATGTCAGAACACCACTGTTCTATCTTGTAATGTGTGTACCCTCTTGCTATGTCAGAACACCACTGTTCTATCTTGTAATGTGTGTACCCTCTTGCTATGTCAGAACACCTCTGTTCTATCTTGTAATGTGTGTACCCTCTTGCTATGTTACAACACCACTGTTCTATCTTGTAATGTGTGTACCCTCTTGCTATGTCAGAACACCACTGTCAGAACACCACTGTTCTATCTTGTAATGTGTGTACCCTCTTGCTATGTCAGAACACCACTGTTTATCTTGTAATGTGTGTACCTCTTGCTATGTAACACCACTGTTCTATCTTGTAATGTGTGTACCCTCTTGCTATGTCAGAACACCACTGTTCTATCTTGTAATGTGTGTACCCTCTTGCTATGTCAGAACACCTCTGTTCTATCTTGTAATGTGTGTACCCTCTTGCTATGTCAGAACACCACTGTTCTATCTTGTAATGTGTGTACCCTCTTGCTATGTCAGAACACCACTGTTCTATCTTGTAATGTGTGTACCCTCTTGCTATGTCAGAACACCACTGTTCTATCTTGTAATGTGTGTACCCTCTTGCTATGTCAGAACACCACTGTTCTATCTTGTAATGTGTGTACCCTCTTGCTATGTCAGAACACCACTGTTCTATCTTGTAATGTGTGTACCCTCTTGCTATGTCAGAACACACTGTTCTATCTTGTAATGTGTGTACCCTCTTGCTATGTCAGAAACCACTGTTCTATCTTGTAATGTGTGTACCCTCTTGCTATGTCAGAATACCACTGTTCTATCTTGTAATGTGTGTACCCTCTTGCTATGTCAGAATACCACTGTTCTATCTTGTAATGTGTGTACCCTCTTGCTATGTCAGAACACCATTGTTCTATCTTGTAATGTGTGTACCCTCTTGCTATGTCAGAACACCATGTTCTATCTTGTAAATGTGTGTACCCTCTGCTATGTCAGATCACCATGTTCTATCTTGTAATGTGTTACCCTCTGCTATGCCAGAACAACACTGTTCTATCTTGTAATGTGTGTACCTCTTGCTATGTCAGAACACCATTGTTCTATCTTGATAATGTGTGTACCCTCTTGCTATGTCAGAACACATGTTCTATCTTGTAATGTGTTACCCTCTTGCTATGCCAGAACAACAATGTTCTATCTTGAAATGTGTGTACCCTCTTGCTATGTCAGAACACCAATGTTCTATCTTGAAATGTGTTACCCTTGCTTCAGATACATAGTCTATCTGTATGGTATACCTCTGCTGCCAGAACAAAGTTCTTCTTTAATGTGTGTACCCTCTTCTGTGTCAGAACATCAAATGGTTCTCTTATAATGTGTGTACCCTCTACTATGTCAGAACATAAATGGTTCTATCTTATAATGTGTGTACCCTCTTACTATGTCAGAACATCAAATGGTTCTATCTTATAATGTGTGTACCCTCTTACTATGTCAAACATCAAATGGTCATCTAATGGTCCTCTACTAGCAGACATTGCCCTCTACTATGTCAGGACATTTGTCATCTAGGTCTACCTGTCCCTCCCCTCCCCCCCCCCCCCCCACACACACAATCCTCATCAGTGATGAGCTGGACTGGTAAGACAGAAAGCGCAGACATGGATGACAAGGACATCATGTCCACGGAATATGGTTTTACAGGCTAAGGGTTCAAGTCTTCAGATATTCATCTTCCAATCTTCTATTTCAAATGTTCTTCCAAGGAGCAAAGCATGTAAAGCTGCAAGGACGGGTGCACTGAAATATTTTGTTTCTCTATACATGGACGAGTACATTACAATGTTCTGCTTCTTTATTGCAGTGTTTTAATTCTCTAAACAAGGATGAGTACATTACAATGTTTTCAATTTATATTACAGCATTTTCATTTTCTAACAAGTACATTACAAAGTTTTCATTATTTATAACAATGGTTTAATTTTCTAACACAAGGATGAGTACATTACAATGTTTTCATTCTTTATTACCAAATGCTTTAATTCTCTAAACAAGGACGAGTACAATTACAATGTTTTCATTCTTTATTACAATGTTTTAATTCTCTAACAAGAGTGTTTTGTCTAAGCTCTCACACAGGACTCATAACAACTAAAACACAACATTTATGTGGTTATTATTGATGTTTCCCTCTCATCCTGCAAGTGCTCTCTCTCAAACACACACACACACAGACACACATACACACACACACACACACACACACACAAACACACAAACACACACACACACACACACACACAAAACACACATAACAAACACATCACCATCTGATCGTGTCCCATGCTGGTCAAAATGAAAAGAGTTAGAGAAAAGCAGCGTACCTGCAGTAGCTTTCTTTGGTATGGGGCGGGGCCGACCCTGAATGTTAGCGCTATATTTAGACCCTGGCCCCGGGCTATCGCATGTGGACAGGTCGGAGGGGGGTAGAGGGGGCTGGGAGGGAGGGGGATGAGACTCGGTGCGTGCACGTTGAGAGGGCTCTGGACCACAGTCATGCGATGGAGACACAGCAGAATCTGGAAGAACAAGCAAACCTACACCACACGAAACAGCATCTTTAAACACAACAACACACACACACTACACACCTACACACAATAAACACACACAACACTCAACAAACACACACAACAATCACAAAACACACACAGTGACACACACTACACACTGCAAACACTACACATAATAATCACACTCTACACACAAGAAAGACGCACTACACAAACAAGAATAACACACTACAAACACACAAAACAATCACACACAGCACACAACAAACACACACTACACACAACAAACACACACTACACATACAATAATAACACACTGTACACAAAAAAGACACTACACATACAACAAACACACACTACACACACAACAATAACACACTACAAACACACAAAACAATCACACACAGCACACAACACAACAATCACACACTACACATACAACAATAACACACCACACATACAACAATAACACACTACACACAAAAAAGACACACTACACATACAACAAACACACACTACACACAAAAAAACACACACTACACATACAAAATAACACAGTACACACAACAAAGACACACTACACATACAACAATAGCACACTACACATGACAAAGACATACTACACATAAAACAATAACACACTACACACAACAGAGACACACTCCACATACAACAATAACATACTATATACAAGAAATACACTACACACAACAAAGGCACACTATACACAGAACAATAACACACTACATACAACAATCACAAATTACACACAAGAAAGACACATTACACAAACAATAACACACAACACACTACAAACAACAAAGACACACTACACATACAACAGTCACACACTACACGAAAAATTCAACACATCAATGAATCTCTATGAACACAACACAGGAACAAAAACCACACAGTTTAGTATATGATGTGTATATACATCTCAAGAACACACCATGCCTTAACACATGACAACATTCATACACAAACACACATTAAATCATAACCACATAATTATATACACACAAGTACACCTACAGTACAGACATTTGATACATGACAACACTGTAACACACAACTCATTAAAATAGGACACTGCCAACACAAACATACACCGTTACACACAAATCATTACGACACAGCCAACACAAATATACATTACATACCTATCATTAAGACATGACAACACAAACACTGTTACACACAAATCATTAAGACACTGCCAACACAAACATTGATACACTTACACACAAATCATTAAGACATGACAACACAAACAAACATTGTTACACACAAATCATTAAGACATGACAACACAAACAAACATTGTTACACACAAATCAATAAGACACTGCCGACACAAACATACACTGTTACACACAAATCATTAAGACATGACAACACAAACATTGTTACACACAAATCAATAAGACATGACAACACAAACATACACTGTTACACACAAATCATTAAGACACTGCCGACACAAACATACACTGTTACACACAAATCATTAAGACATTACGACACAAGCGAACAATAATGTCTTTAAACCCACACACTACAAACTAAGTGAACAATAATGACTTTAAACCCACACACTACGAACATAAGCGAACAATAATGACTTTAAACCCACACACCTTTAAATTATAATTAAAACATGAGAAACGACACAGTCTGAACACACATCTACCAATAACAATAATATCAAACACATGCACTTCTAATGACAACAATACCAAACATGATCAGACAATATCAAACACAATAAAACAATATCAAACACAATCAGACAACAATGGCAAACACAATCAGACAATATCAAACACAATCTGACAACAATATCAAACACAATCAGACAACAATATCAAACCACAGAAACAACAAAATCAAATACAATCAGATACAACAAAATCAAACATTATCAGAGGCCACAACAGCAAACACAACCAGAGAAATAACAATGCCAAAAAAGGTGCCATCACCACTGCATGCAGGGATATATCCACACCACATTTCATGTTATCCGGTTAACTGTCTGCTTGATACACCAGTTACTGTCTGCCTGATACACCAGTTACACTGCCTGCCTGATACACCAGTTACACTGCCTGCCTGATACACCAGTTACTGTCTGCCTGATACACCAGTTACATTGCCTGCCTGATACATCAGTTACACTGCCTGCCTGATACATCAGTTACACTGCCTGCCTGACACATCAGTTACACTGCCTGCCTGATACATCAGTTACACTGTCTGCCTGATACACCAGTTACTATCTGCCTGATACACCAGTTACACTGCCTGCCTGATACATCAGTTACACTGTCTGCCTGATACATCAGTTACACTGCCTGCCTGATACATCAGTTACACTGCCTGCCTGATACATCAGTTACACTGCCTGCCTGATACACCAGTTACTGTCTGCCTGATACACCAGTTACACTGTCTGCCTGATACATCAGTTACACTGCCTGCCTGATACATCAGTTACACTGTCTGTCTGATACACCAGTTACACTGCCTGCCTGAAACACCAGTTACTATCTGCCTGTCTGATACATCAGTTACACTGTCTGCCTGATACACCAGTTACACTGTCTGCCTGATACACCAGTTACTGTCTGCCTGATACACCAGTTACTGTCTGCCTGATACACCAGTTACTATCTGCCTGATGCACCAGTTACTGTCTGCCTGATACACCAGTTACTGTCTGCCTGATACACCAGTTACACTGCCTGCCTGATACACCAGTTACACTGCCTGCCTGATACACCAGTTACTGCCTGCCTGATACACCAGTTACACTGCCTGCCTGATACATCAGTTACACTGCCTGCCTGATACATCAGTTATACTGTCTGCCTGATACACCAGTTACACTGTCTGCATGATACATCAGTTACACTGTCTGCCTGATACACCAGTTACACTGCCTGCCTGATACATCAGTTACACTGTCTGCCTGATACACCAGTTACACTGTCTGCCTGATACACCAGTTACACTGTCTGCCTGATACACCAGTTACACTGTCTGCCTGATACACCAGTTACACTGCCTGCCTGATACACCAGTTACTATCTGCCTGATACACCAGTTACTGTCTGCCTGATACATCAGTTACACTGCCTGCCTGATACATCAGTTACACTGTCTGCCTGATACACCAGTTACACTGTCTGCCTGATACACCGGTTACTATCTGCCTGATACACCAGTTACACTGTCTGCCTGATACACCAGTTACACTGCCTGTCTGATACATCAGTTACACTGTCTGCCTGATACACCAGTTACACTGCCTGCCTGATACATCAGTTACACTGCCTGCCTGATACATCAGTTACACTGTCTGCCTGATACATCAGTTACACTGCCTGTCTGATACATCAGTTACACTGTCTGCCTGATACATCAGTTACACTGTCTGCCTGATACACCAGTTACACTGCCTGCCTGATACATCAGTTACACTGCCTGCCTGATACATCAGTTACACTGCCTGCCTGATACATCAGTTACACTGTCTGTCTGATACATCAGTTACACTGTCTGCCTGATACATCAGTTACTGTTTGCCTGATACATCAGTTACACTGCCTGCCTGAATACACCAGTTACACTGTCTGCCTGATACATCAGTTATACTGTCTGCCTGATACATCAGTTACACTGTCTGCCTGATACATCAGTTACTGTTTGCCTGATACATCAGTTACACTGTCTGCCTGATACATCAGTTACACTGTCTGCCTGATACACCAGTTACACTGTCTGCCTGATACATCAGTTACACTGCCTGCCTGATACACCAGTTACACTGTCTGCCTGATACACCAGTTACACTGCCTGCCTGATACACCAGTTACACTGTCTGCCTGATACATCAGTTACACTGTCTGCCTGATACACCAGTTACACTGCCTGCCTGATACATCAGTTACACTGCCTGCCTGATACACCAGTTACACTGTCTGCTGATACATCAGTTATACTGTCTGCCTGATACATCAGTTACACTGTCTGCATGATACACCAGTTACACTGTCTGTCTGATACACCAGTTACACTGCCTGCCTGACACACCAGTTACTGTCTGCCTGATACATCAGTTACACTGCCTGCCTGATATACACCAGTTCCTGCCTGCTTGATACATTTGTTATACTGCCTGCCTGATACATCAGTCATTCCTGCACCGGACAAATCCCAGCCCTACACTGGCCTCAATGGTGATCCGAGTTCTAGCCTTGAAAACAACAACTTTACATTACTGAAGCATTGTAGCATTAGGTCCAACTAGACTGTCTTACAGCTAGTCTTTTATATTCTACACATAAAAGCATATACTAAAAGACAGACACATACATCAATCAAAACTATACAAATGAAAAGAATGAATTCTACAAAGTCAAATACACACATACACAAAAACATACTGACACTCACGAAGACTATGTGATACAATGACCAACACATGTCAAACTATGTCTGAAGAAGATGGTGCGATACAATGACCAACACATGTCACACTATGTCTGAAGAAGATAGCGTGATACAATGACCAACACATGTCACACTATGTCTGAAGAAGATGGTGCGATACAATTAACAACACATGTCACACTATGTCTGAATAAGATAGCGTGATACAATGACCAACACATGTCACACTATGTCTGAAGAAGATAGCGTGATACAATGACCAATACATGTCACACTATGTCTGAAGAAGATAGCGTGATACAATGACCAACACATGTCACACTATGTCTGAAGAAGATAGCGTGATACAATGACCAACACATGTCACACTATGTCTGAAGAAGATAGCGTGATACAATGACCAACACATGTCACACTATGTCTGAAGAAGATAGCGTGATACAATGACCAACACATGTCACACTATGTCTGAAGAAGATAGCGTGATGCAATGACCAACACATGTCACACTATGTCTGAAGAAGATAGCGTGATACAATGACCAACACATGTCACACTATGTCTGAAGAAGACAGCGTGATACAATGACCAACACATGTCACACTATGTCTGAAGAAGATAGCGTGATACAGAAACCAACTACCTTTGTCAAGTGTAGTGGAAAACAACAAAGAACAAAACAACAAATAACAAACAAGTTATCACTATTTAGCATCACCCATTCTCTTTACTGTACATGTTTGTTTATCTATAAAATGTGAATTTCCTCTTTTTCTCTGTGTGCTTGGTGCATGCTATACAACAGACTTCATTTATGCGAGTTCTCTGAAAGGCAAGAAATCGGATCACCAAAAGAGTGAAGAGGCAGAGAGAAGAGGCAGAAAACGTGAGAGGGGAGAGAGAGAAATTGAGATTAGAAAACTCTGAGATGAGACACAAGACAGAAAACACAAAAAGACAAGAGACAGAAAAAGAGGAGACAGAAGAAAGAGTGACCTGACAGAAAGTGAGGGGGAGACAGGAAGAAGGTGGAGACAGAGATATAAAGAGAGAACAAATATAAGGAGAGAAGAGACACAAGAGACAGGAAGAGATAGAAAGACAGAAAAAAAAAGAATAGGGGAGACAGAAAGAAAGAAGACAAAAGAGAAAAGACAAGAGACAGAAAAATAGATAGAAAGAGAACAGAAAGAGAGAAAAGACAGAAAGAGAGAGAAGACAGAATCAGAGAAAAGACAAAAGAGGAGAGACAGAAAGAGAAGAGAGGCTGGATGGGAGAAGAGACATAAAGACAGAACAGACAAAAAGAAGTGATACAAAGAGAGGGGGGAGACACAGAGAGGGGAAACAGAAAGAGAAGGGAGACAGAAAGACAGCAAAGAGAGAACAGACAGAGACAGGGAGATAGAAAGATAAGGGGGAGAGAGAAACAGAGACAGAGAAAGGGAGACAGAGAGCTGACAGAACGAGAGAAGAGACACCGAACAGGAGACACAAGAGTTCATAGAAAAAAAAGATGGAGAAGGGAGTAGACAGTTATAGAGACAGGAAGGCAGGTACAGAGATAGGCAGACAGGTACAAAGACAGGAAGGCAGGTACCGAGATAGGTACACAGATATGGAGACAGGCAGACAGCTACAGAGGCAGGTGTACAGGTACAGAGGTAAGCATAGAGACAGACGGGTATAGTGACAGGCAGGCAGGTATAGAGACAGGCAGGCAGATAGATTGATAGGCAGGCAGGTAGGTTGACTGGCAGGCAGGTACAGAGACAGGCAGACAGGTAGGTACTGAGACAGGCAGACAGGTAGGTATCTATACTATAGAGACAGGCAGGCAGGCACAGAGACAGGCAGATAGGTACAGAGACAGGTAGGTATAGAGACAGGCAGACAGGTAGTTATCTATAGAGACAGGCAGGCAGGCACAGAGACAGGCAGAGATACAGACAGGTAGACAGGTACAGAGACAGGCAGACAGGTAGGTATAGAGACAGGCAGACAGGTAGGTATAGAGACAGGCAGACAGGTAGTTATCTATAGAGACAGGCACAGAGACAGGCACAGAGGCAGGCAGACAAGTAGGTACAAGGACATGCAGAGAGGAACAGACAGGCAGACAGGTACAGACAGGCAGGCAGGTAGTACAGACATGTGCAGAGACAGGCAGACAGGTAGGTATAGACAGGCAGAAGGTACAGAGACAGGTATACAGGTAGGTATAGAGACAGGCATACAGGTATGTATAGAGACAGGCACTGAGACAGGCAGGTACAGAGACTGGTATACATGTAGAGACAGGCAGACAGATACAAGAAGAGAGGTATATCAAGAAAGGCGGACAGGTATAGAGACAGTAAGAGAAGTAAAGAGACAGGCAGAGGTACAGAGACAGGTACAGAGACAGGTACAAAGACAGGTAGACAGATGCAGGCAGAGAGGTATATATAGAAAGGCAGTCAGTTATACAGACAGGGAGACAGGTATACAGACAGAGACAGATAAACAGGTACAGAAACAGGCAGAGAGGTACATAAAGGAAGGCAGACAAGTATAGAGACAGGCAGACAGTTATGGATGAAGGCATAGAGGGATTAATGCAGTCCCGCAAGCAGCAAGCCAAAAAGCAGTACCTGACAAAGCCCTACCGCGGTCAAAGCCCTCGGGGGGCAGTGGGTGACTGTCCGGTGATGCTCTCACCGCTACAGGGTGCACAATTTTTGAGTCCTGAAACACCACAGTCATAGGATTTTAGTCACAATATCAGTATGAAACATCACAGATATATGATTTTAGTTGCAGTATGTAACACCACAGTGATAGGATTTTAGTTACAGTAACACCACAGTGATAGGATTTTAGTTTCAGTAACACCACAGTCATAGGATTTCAGTTTCAGTACGCAACACCACAGCGATAGGAATTCAGTTACAGTAAAACCACAGTGATAGGATTTTAGTGTCAGTATGTAACACCACTGTGATAGGATTTTAGTTTCAGTAACACCACAGTGATATGATTTTAGATACAGTAACACCACAGTGATATGATTTTAGTTACAGTATGTAACACCACTGTGATAGGATTTTAGTCTCAATAACATCACAGTGATAGGATTTTAGTTACAGTATGTAATACCACTGTGATAGGATTTTAGTTACAGTATGTAACACCACAGTGATATGATTTTAGATACAGTAGCAAAGCCGTGCGAACCGAAACGCGACGTCAAATTTGTGGTACCAAAAACTGGGCAAAAATGGGGGCCGGCCGCAAAACTGGGGGGTCTTCAGTTCAATCAAGTATTACTGCCTCTTTAACCCCTTAACTGCTCAGTATAATAGCACTTTCGAATAACTGCTTGCCAGGGTAAAATTTAGCTTTTTAGGGTAGGTTCAATAAAATGGTTACTGCTTATTTATTTCTTGACAGATCTCTCAGATTTTTTGCATGTTTTGTTGTTATGCATTGGTCTACAATGTCCTGTCAAAATAACTTGATTATGTTGATAATTAGTATAGCAGAAACTGACATAACTACAAAAAATTACCAAAAAATAACAGCTTTCGAGTATACACAAATACACTGTGCCACACAAAATGAGTCAGAACATTGGAAAAGTGGTTTTACTATTTATTCAACATCAGCACTAACACATGACAGTCATATAAATCCCAAGGAATGTTGCTCTTGATCATAATCTGCTCATAATTGGGAGTACTATTTTTTAGGAAAAAAGGGGCATAATCATGCTTTTTGCAGTATGTTCACTAACATGTACATTACTCATCCACTTATTGAGTTATTTGTTAGATTTTTTGTGGACTTCTTCCTTATACCCTTGTTTACAATTTCACATCATTCTAATTTGATTTTGTTGGTAATGATGATGGTTCACACTAATAACATGTGATAAATCAGTTTTTGTTTTGTTTTCAATTTGAGAGTTTTAGAACAATTCAGCACATAAAAGCCCACTGAACAAAGCAAAATACCTTTTGGTGTTTGCTCAGCAATATTACAAACACCTGGGATTCAAACTGATGTCAATAAATGTCCCTCTGTGTAACAATCTGTATGTTACTGGGGGTACCCCAATTCTACTGGAAAGGGGCATAATTTTACTATTTGGGGTAGGTTCAGTACCGCAATCACTGCTTATTCATTTGTTGACATATGACTTAGATTTTATGGCTTCTCTTTCATTTTACCCCAAGTTATAATGCTATATAACAATAGTGTAATTTTGTTAGCCATTGGGAAGATGGCCAGGGATATAACGGATGGTGGTTTTACAGAAAATAAAAGTTTCTAAAAACATACACATGTTACAACACATAAAACCTGTAAAACACTGACAAAAACTTCTGTTAGTGTTTACTCAACATCACTGTAAGTACACAGTATGGTCCAAATTGTTATAGTATAATATTATACATATTGATAAATGTTCAAAATGACAACTATGGGAAAAAAAAGTCTGAAGAAAAAAATAAACAATTGTCTGTTCAAAAAGAAAGACCCTCCCCCCACATACACACACACTTGGTATCCATTTGTTATCACATAAAACACTGTGGGAACTGTGTTAGTGTTTCTGAACATATTGTACTCACATTACTGCCATACTGTTCTATAGGAATCCAGCACTTGCGCTTGGACATAATCCTCAGGTTGTCTACATTCGTTACTTCATAACTTTGGGGGATGGTGTTCATTTTTTTGTCTGTCCAAATTGTGGTTCAAAGAAACACACAAGGGGATTCATTCTATACTCCACTTGGTCTTCTTTCACTGATGGCACTCAGTCTTGTCACAGCGTTCACAAAACGGTGAACACACACACAGGTGAGGAAAAAAAAATGCACTGTAGAATGGAAAACTAAGAACACAAAAACAAAAGCACAAAAAAGCAGAAGAAAATGAAATATATATAACTGAGGGGAAAAAAAAAACTAACACAGAACACCCTACTGCCAATACACAAACTTGGTGTGGTAGTCCTTGAAACATTGGCCTAAGCACAATCCAGGCTTGGATGGGCAGGAGGGGCAGTAGTAGCGGGATTCCTTCCGCACTTTTATTTTCTTCGTGCAGACCCGACACGGCTTGGTGGGGTTAGACTTGTTTGGTGTCGGTGGCAGTGGAAATAAAAAGTGGTGTGCACCCACCCTCACCTCGTCATCTGTTTTTCCCTCTTCCACAGCTGGCACCTGATCTGGCCAAATCCAAGAGGTGATGACACTCTCCAAAAAACTTAGGAAAGTGTTACAGGAGTCATCACCTCTTGACTTTTGCAAGATGAATGCATTGCAGGCTGCAACCTGCAGAAAATGGAAAAACAGTTTTTTTTGTCCATTTCATCGACTTACGTGAGCAGTCATATGGGTGAAGCAGCTGATCTTGTTTGTCAACTCCACCCATATTCCTGTTGTAATTCGATGAAACAGACGGACGCATGTTGACACCCCGTCGTCCCCGGTGTGGAATGGGTGCCTCAGTGTGGCCATGCACAGAGGACAGCAGGTGCACCACTTTTGTGCTGTGGTACTTTGTGGCGACGATCTTGTTGTCACCACAAAGAGCAGCTGATGATCCGGGGTCCAGCTTCACTCCACGTAGCTCCTCTGGAATACCCCGGTTCTCCCGGACGGTGCCGCAGGCCAAGGTGTTCCTTTCCAGGAGGTAGAGGTACAGCCGCAGACTACTGTACCAGTTGTCCGTGTAGACATGGTAGCCCTTTTCCAGGAGAGGGGCTACCAAGTACAGCACCATCTTCTCGCTGGCCGAGAGAGTTGGGTTGTCTGCATTTACGGACTCTAGGACAGGCTGCACCTCATTGACGGGGTCCTCCTTTCCAGCATACACCTTGAAGCGGTAGCAGTAGCCACCACTTCCCTTGACACCGCCGTCAGACTCACAGCACAGGTATATTTTGATGCCAAACCGGGCACGTTTCAACGGTATGTATTGACGAAATATCAGTCTACCCTTCCAAAGAAGTAGACTTTCATCAACACATACCGCTTGCCGGGGCTCATACACCTCCTGGAACCTCTCATGCAGATGATCCAGAATAGGACGGATCTTGTAGAGCCGGTCGTACGCTGGATCACCTGGCACTGGCATGGCTGCATTGTTGTTGAAGTGCAGAAACTGAAGAAGAATCTGAAATACAGAGTAAACTTTCAAGATAAGTAAGCAGACCCACAACTGGGCACACACACACACACACACACACACACACACACACACACACACACACACACACACACACACACACACACACACACACACACACACACACAGCCTACACACACACACACACACACACACATACACACACACACACACACAGCCTACACACACACAGCCTACACACACACCCACTACACAAGCACACACTGACAGTATCACACACACTTGAATATATAAAAACACCACACTGGTATAAAAAAGTGCTTTTGTCTTTTACAAAATGAATAAACTTGCATGGAAAACTTACACACAGAAAATAAATAATGCTTATGCACACACGCGCGCGCGCACACACACACACACACACACACACACACACACACACACACACACACACACACACACATACACACACACACACATTCACACAAGCACACACTGACAGTATCACACACACATGAATATAAAAACACCACACTGGTGTACCAAAAAAGTGCTTTTGTGTTTTACAAAATCAGCAAACTTGTATGGAAAACTTGCAAACAGAAATAAATAATGCGTATGTACACATGTGCACTCACACACACACACACGCACATGCACACACACACACACACACACACACACACACACACACGCACACACACACACAGCCTACACATACACACACACACACACACACACACATTTACACAAGCACACACTGACAGTATCACACACACTTGAATATATAAAACCACACACACACACACACACACACACACACACACACACACACACACACACACACAACACACACACACACACACACACAAAATGAATAGTGGAGGGATGAAGAATCAAGTAGTGAAAAAAAGAAAAGAAAAAAAAATAGAGCTACTTGCCTGGAACCGGTTTCTTGTCATGATGGAGCTGAAGACTGGAATTCTGTACAGCACCTTCTTAGACCAGTACAGTTCAATTGAAGGTAGCCGCACAATGCCCATCAGCAGAACCAGGCCCAGAAACTTCCTCATTTCTGCACAGTCGACTTTCTCCCACTTGTTGGCCCTGGAAAACTGTGGAAGATTGGGGTGTGCCTCGAGAAACTGGTCAGCATACAGGTTTGTCTGAATGACGAGATGGTTGACTAGGTCAGAAAAAAATAATTCCAAATAGTCAACCGGCCTAAAATTAGCACAGCTGACCTTCAACCCCGGATTTCCAGTGAAAACTACACCAGGGTTGGGGTGCTGTGCATCAGCTTCTCGCCATTCTCTCACTAGCTGTTGCTGACCACGCCTCACGCCACGCCCCCTGCCGCTTCCACGGGGCCCTCGCCGTCGTCCAGACCCCCTACCACGTCCACGACCCCGTCCCCTCCTGACAGGAGGGGGTGCAGTGCTTGTTGATGGTAGAGGATCCCCCATTTCCTCTTCTTCACCCTCGCTAGCACTGGTTTCCCCACTGCTTTCACTGGGAGCGAACGAAGGATCCACGTCATCACCAGCACCTATCTCCGATAAAAGTGGATGGTGCTGGTTCCCATCCGTCTCCTCCTCATCACTGATGTCAGGATCCGATCCTCCCATGTCTTCTTCTCCACTGTCTTGATCGTTGAATATCTCGTCCAACACATCAAGCGCAGTGTACCGCTTGAAAACAGGTCGAGCCGACGACGTACTAGGTCTCGCTGCCATCTTGAATTCGCTAATCACTGTAACCTCTCAACTCGCGATTTGCATATCCTGTGGTCAGTTACTGGTGACGTGAAGGATATGGGGCTCTTCGCTGATATCAGCAACAGAGTTGGAAACATTTTGCGCAGTCATTTCTTGTGTAGATTTGCTCGCTTTCCGTGACGAGTTTACTACGAGTGGCACTCGTATACGGGCGTGGTGAATTTCGATTTTACTACGAGCGTTACTCGTACCAAGCAGAGAAGAGGTTAAGCGGTGTTTCATCCTTATTTTTTTTCTTATATGAATCAGAAATGAATAAAGATTTGAATGATTGCCATTTTATGTACTTACAGCGAAAATGGAATTAGTTATTTGATGAGAAAGTTGAAAATCCGCGTTTCGGGCGTAATCGCGGAGACGGTATGCGTTTAGAATCGAAGTTTGTTTGGGGTGCTTCACTATTTCGGTCGGTATGGCTATATTTCTGAACCAATCACATTGTAATTTTGCAACCAATGAGAATCAATGTAACAAAATGATATATCCCGACGAGAGTGTGCCAGTTTCGAACCGAGATCGACGCTTCCAAAGTTTTGCTTTTTTTCATCGGAAAAGTTTGCAGGCAAGTCGCCATTTTTGGAACTTCTCGTCGGCGGGATTCGATTTTGCATACTTTTTTCTATGTGCATGTGTAATATGAAATCAATTTGATGTAAAATACGGCCGTACGCCAACTTTTTACATGAGGATCTGTTCCAGATCAGTAGCAAAACAACGTCGGAATGTGCCGACGCCATAGGCCTACTACCGGCGTAACAGAACGCTGTGCAAGTTTCAGCTCGGCAAGTTTTACGTTGTCGGACAAAGACTAGATCTAGCAATCAACAGATCAAGTTCTGTTTTATCTGTGACATTGTATTTTTGAAGAAAAGGACAACTGCGTTTGAACTCGATTCGGAGTTGTCAGCCGAAGCTAGGTTCGTCAACCATTTCCTCCCCGAGATCATGCTATTTGCATGTCGCAGTGTAGATCTGCTCACCCCACGACGGGCGAGCTTACTACTAAAAATACTATGTGCTCGACGAGCTTCGCCGAGCCGTGGAAAATGGGTTTGCCCAAACAGAGGGGTGCGCATACCCGCCTCCCCAACTCTCTCTCTCTCTCAAATAAATGAATGAATACATAAGTCTAAATATTTTTTTTTTTCAAATCAACAAACAATTCTGTGCAAGTTATTGTACTTTCCTTGACATGAATCTCTCTCTCTCTCTCTCTCTCTCTCTCTCAGAGAACAAGAAATGAATAAATAAGTAAATAGGCCACAACACATTCATATCCAAGTTGTTAACAGGCATGATCCTCTCTCTCTCTCTCTCTCTCTCTCTCTCTCCATCTCACTCTCTCTCTCTCTGACAACACTCTCTCTCTCTCTCTCTCTCTGACAACACGAACACACACTAACACACACAGAGATTTAGAATGTCACAAAACAAAATCTTCTGTTCATTGTTATAATATTCTTCATTTAGGTTTTGAAGCTGATTAGAAGGCTATGAGTTGTATTATTTGTAAAGTAGGCCATCCATTAGCTTACGTAGTTGTTTCAATTTGTAGTCAATATCTGAAAAGGATAGGCCCATTGTCATTAATTTGTTTTAAAGGGAAGATTGCATCTTATTTAATAGTAGCCTGTTGTTATTGATTTGTATTAAAGGGCAAGAGTACACTGGAAATACTTAGGATTGCTCTGCTTTGGTGGATTTTTACAAGTAATATGCTAAAAATCAAAGTCGTGAGTTTGGGCTTAATGTTAAAGTAATGTTAATGTGAAGACTATGCATTATGGTTTCCTTTCCTTTCCAATCTCTCAATGAATAGTATATATTATGCAGAAATTCACATATTTCTCTATTGTAGGAGTTAAGTGACCTGTTCCTGAATGGTGAGTGGTCCCATATCCTTCCTGAAGTTTTCTTTGGACGCTGGCTGTGCTAAGTGTTCGGTGACTTGACTCATCCACAGACAGTTTAGTCTATTTTTTAAAGACTGATGAGTGATGTATAAAATAAAAATCAAATGTAACGTACATAAATCTTGTCTGTTATGTTTTTCTCTGTGTGTGTATAGATGTGTATGTGTGTGTGCATGTGTATGTGTGTGTGTTTAGTTTTTAGTAGAATTTTGATTGGATGATATTTTTGGATAGACTGCAGCATAAAAGCATGCAGTAATTTTTAATATTTCAATTATTTAAGTGATTCCAGAAGTCAATGATTCTCAGATGTCCTTTTATATGTACAGAAACTGATGAAATATTAAAAGTTATTCATAAGACTACTGAAGTAGCGAGTCGTGACTATTTTGGTTTAATTTGCAGTAATAAGACACTTGAATGATGAGCAAAATGATTTTATATCTATCTCTTGAAATGATTGTTTTGTTTCTAGCTTCATTTTTGTCTGTTATTAATACAATATGGGCAATTATTAATGAAACACTGATAAAACATCCAAAATATCACATGTTTCCTGTAATAAGACAAAAATGGCTCGTCACAGAGTTCCAATAATGGTTTTATTCAATTTGGCACGCCAAAATTATCAACGACCAAAATTTCATGACTTTTGATCCGGTCTGTCTCTCACAATTACAAAATGAATGTCATTTCCAGCAAAATCAGCATACCATGCCATTTGATGAGTTTGTTCTGTGACACTGGTCCTTCTTTGTCCCACTAAAACGTGGTACCAAACTTTAAGAAATTTTTGACGCTTCAAATTGGAATATCTCATGAACTATTAGTCTGATTTGAAAAATTTAAACTGCTTTTTACTCAGAATAACAATATCTTCAAAACCATATACATTTTTTAACTCAAAACCCAATTTCAATTTTTCATGCGGCATTGCTAGATACAGTAACACCACAGTGATATGATTTTAGTTACAGTATGTAACACCACTGTGATAGGATTTTAGTTTCAATAACATCACAGTGATATGATCTTAGTTACAATAACACCAGTCATAGGATTTTAGTTACAGTATGTAACACCACTGTGATAGGATTTTAGTTTCAATAACATCACAGTGATACGATCTTAGTTACAGTAACACCAGTCATAGGATTTTAGTTACAGTATGTAACACCACTGTGATAGGATTTTAGTTTCAATAACATCACAGTGATACGATCTTAGTTACAGTAACACCAGTCATAGGATTTTAGTTACAGTATATAACATGATGGTCGCATGACTTTGGTCGTGAAACATGGCAGTTGTACATTACATATGGAATGCAGTAACAGTTACACATTACCAATGGAATGCAGTAATCTCATGATGCGTGCGTGCATTCGTTAGTTATTTCTTTTAACATCTATTCACATACATGCTTTTAGATGTGCATGCATGTGTGCATGTTCTTCTTTTTGGAGTTTGAGTTTTACTTCTGTGAGTACAACAAAGTTTGGAGTCTGAAGTTTCTTCAAACAGGTTTATCGTACTCAGATAATTCCATATGTGTTCCTCCCAAATCTGCCAGCAATTATCTGGCAGCATCCCTGAACCTGTGCAAAACCTACGTGCCAGTCTTGAAATGGGGGGGTGGGGGTGGAGGGTAGAGACCTTTGATAAACCTGAACTGACACCACTAGAATAATGGAAGCATTAAGAGTGGCAGTGAATAGGCCAGTTTTTGTACAACTGAATCATTCAGTAATCTTACTCAAGTTTTAATCAATCCATTACTGAATACCATCTTGAATGTACTTTAGAACAACTGTTCTTCCTAGTAATCTTGGTAATCTTTCAATCCATATATTGACAAGTCTGACTGAAGACAATGTGTCATTGTAAGTCAGTTGTTCATGGTCAGTTCTTCATGATCATTCACACCTATGAGCAACCACAATCACAGTTATTCACTCCAGGTGGCATGTTGTTAGATGATAAAGGAATGCCCTTGCCGTTTGCTACTTAACTTCGACAGTCACAATCACAAAAGTCAACATCACAACCATAAACAAGCTGACCAACCAACAGTTCACAGGATCAAGATTCGCACACACATGCACACACACACACACACATACACACGGGACATAAAGGTTCAGTAGAAGACTGTGTGATCACACAAACGCACAGAATCAGCATAGGGCTTGGTGTAGTGACAGACAGATAGACTGAGGGACAGACAGACTGATGGACAGACAGACACAAAGACAGACATACAGAGGGAAAGACAGACAGACTCACAGGATCAGCGGAGGGCTTGGCATAATCAAAATTAACCAGGTGAGCAGGGGAGGACACTCCACTGGACCCCGGGGATTCCTGAACAAAGCTGGCCTTCCATTGCTGACAACACAGCATAAAATACCAGTCAGTCAGTCAGTCAGTCGACAACACAGCATAAAACATCAGTCAGTCAGTCAACAACACAGCATAAAATACCAGTCAGTCAACAACACAGCATAAAACACCAGCCAGTCAATCAACAACACAGCATAAAACACCAGTCAGTCAGTTGACAACACAGCATAAAACACCAGTCAGTCAGGCAACAACAGCATAAAACACCACTCTGTCAGTCAACAACACAGCATAAAACACCAGTCAGTCAGTCAACAACACAGCATAAAACACCAGTCAGTCAGTCAACAACACAGCATAAAACACCAGTCTGTCAGCCAACAACACAGCATAAAACACCATCAGTCAGCAACAACACAGCATAAAAATACCAGTCAGTCAACAACAGACATAAAATACCAGTCAGTCAACAAAACACATAAAACACCAACCAGTCAGTCAGTCAGTCAACAACACAACATAAAATACCAGTCTGTCAGTCAACAACACAACATAAAACACCAGCCAGTCAACAACACAGCATAAAATACCAGTCAGTCAACAACACAGCATAAAAGACCAACCAGTCAGTCAGTCAACAACACAACATAAAACACCAGTCAGTCAACAACACAGCATAAAACACCAGTCAGTCAACAACACAGCATAAAACACTCAGTCAGTCAACAACACAGCATAAAACACCTGCCAGTCAACTGTTATCAAGATAAAATATTGCTAACGTTGTGTGTGTGTGTGTGTGTGTGTATGTGTGTGTGTGTGTGTGTATGTGTGTGTGTGTGTGTGTGTGTGTGTGTGTGTGTCTGTGTGTCTGTGTGTGAGTGTGCATGTGTGTGTGTGTGTGTGTGCTGTGTGCGTGTGTGTGTGTGTGTGTGCCTCTGTGTGTGTGTGTGTGTGTGTGTGTGTGTGCTTGTGTGTGTCTCTGTGAGTGTGTGTGTGTGTGTGTGTGTGTGTGTGTGTGTGTGTGTGTGTGTGTGTGTGTGTGTGTGTGTGTGTGTGTGTGTGTGTGTGTGTTGTGTGTGTGAATATGTGTGTGAGTGTTGTGTATGCGTGTGTGCAGACCTAGTCGTTACTCACTTTGTTTTCAACAGGGGAGGGAGGGGTGGCACGTTTTAGTGTGCTCCCTGGTGGCAAGTCTGCAGCAAACGGTTCATCTGAAACATTCATAGAATTCTGTTGAATGGCAAAGTAAAAAAAAAAAAATGGTCCAACTCAACAACATCTGGAAAGACAGAGGCATACCAAATGGCCTGAAAGTTAGACTTCTAAAATGCTTGATCTGGCTAGTCATGATTTATGGCTGCCAAGCCTGGACTCTGAGAAAAACTGATTGGAAAAGAATTGAGGCAGTAGAGATGTGGTTTTATTGGAAACTACTACTGTCAAATGGACAGACAGAAGAACTAATGAAAGTGTCATGGAAGAACCAGAAAATTACTAGCAGACATCAACAAGAGAAGACTAAAATAGACTGGCCATGTGTCATGCAACAAGAACATGGACCTCATGGCAACCATCTTTCAAGGAAAAAACAGTGGCAAAAAGGAAGAAAGGCAGACCTCCAATCTCATACATCGAGAACATAACCAACATCAGTGGCCTAAATATTCAAGAAATTGTCCACAAATGGCAAGACAGAGTGGCCTGGAGGGAGATGGAGGCATCAGATGTGCAGCGGCCAACACTGAACCTAGTCATGGAGACAGGTGAGACTGTCTATGGCTATGGTTCATCTGAGACATTCATAGAACATTCAAACTCCCTCTTTGAACAGAACATGAAACGGCACACAAACAGAATGACACAAAAAAGGAATTTAGCAAGGACACTTATCATATCCAACTGATGAAGAGTGGTGCAGAACTGCTCTATTTTGGCTGGAACTTGCCCAGAATTTGGTCACAAAATGGTTTTCAAGGGACACTTCACCACAGGTCCAGGTCATATGAGAACAAAAGTATCCCTTTTTCTGCAGCTTGAATTAGAGGCCAAGACAGAATCTCAAGAGGGGCCAGCAGAGTTGGATATGGTAAAGTGTTCTAGCTAAAATAGGACTTTACATGGTAAAAATTCCTCTTTTAGCATCAAACATTCTCACATATCCAACTAATGCAGAATTTAAAGATTGGAAGATGGGAGATATCTCATTCTTATCTATCCGCCGAGCCAAGGCATCAAATACGTTGCTAACCAAAATGAGATCACATGTCATGCGAAACGGACTGTCAAAGGTAGAGGTTTGGAGGTCTCACAGACAGTGGCTGATAAAAGAGGATTTGCAAAGTGAACTCCAAGGGGAGACTCGCGTGTCAGAGACCTCAGATCTGGAACTAGGGCTGGAGAGATGCAATGACATTCATTTGAGCTTTTTCTTCACTCACTTTCCTGATTACTTTGTGATGGACAGGGAGTGGCAAATGGCCTAGCTGCTCAGTGGAGCCAAGTCTAGAGAGAGGATACTCACTGCTATGGCTTCCAGGCCCTGAACCAGTGAGATGTAGATCAAACTGTTGAATTTGGTCACAAAGAGGTCCATCCACCAGATGTCCCAGACTGTCCAGAGGTCCTGGTGTCTGAGGATCCACTCAGTCTGGATGACTACTCCATGTGGCCCCTGCTCAGGTGGTTGGCAATGATGTTCGTTTTGCCATCATTGTGAGCCACTGACAAGGAAATCTTGTGGGTCCAACACCAACGGAGGAGATCCTTGGCTCGTGCAGAAGGGAGGATAAGTCCTCCCCCACCCCCACCGTCTGTTCACGTAGCAAGTAACTATTCTGTTGTCTGTAAAAAACTTGGTGGGCTTGCCTTGGAGGAGAGGTTTGAATCAAGGTAGTCCCGAGAAACTACCTTCATTTTGAACACATCTATGTGAAGCAAAATTTCAATCGGAGACCACAAGCCTAAGGCATAGGCTGCGACTGTGTGGCTCTCCAGCCTATGCGACTGTGTGGGCTCTCCAGCCTATGTGAGAGATGTCTGCACATAGGGCTAGTTTGTGTGTGTGGGGGGGGGGGGGGGGGGGGGAGCAATGGGAACTCCCTCATCCAGACCAGGAGTCAGGAACTACTGAGTGGCTTCCAGCAACCAATGGCCCAGGGGAACTGTTGATTTCTTCTAACTGAGAACTGGCATCATCAGGTCTTGAAAGCCTGTTGGTGGGGTGTTTTTGAGCCCTGCCCATTGGATGGACTGAGGTGAGTGATGAGGCCAAATGAGGAAGAGATTTGCCTGGCCCATGCAGAGGGCGCCTCCAGAGGGAGGTCAGTTTGAGCTGATGCTTTTGGTGTTTTACCATAGTTGAGAAAGTTGTCATGCTGAAGGTGTTGAACCCCATGCCCAAAATTTTGAACGACTGGAATGGTGTTCCTTCAAAACTCTAGATGAGCAGAGATCCAGGATTCTCTGGCTGTGAAGCTGGAACATGGAGTTGGATTCTGCAAGAATCAGCCAATTGTCCAAGTAACAGGAAAGGCGGATGGCTTCCCCTAAGGGTCAGAAATACCTAACCACCCTCACAAAAATAAAGGATGCTAGAAAGATGCAAATTAGTAGAACTTTGAACTAGAGGACTTCTGTCCTTCCACGTACAGCAGAAAAACGTCTTGCAAGAAGGGTGAATGAGGATGTGGAAATATGTATCCTTTATGGTCAACAATGGAGGCCCAATTCTCCAGCACACCAATGCCAGATTGGACCAGAATTTCCATTTTGAATTAATACCTGCAATAATTATAACAACAAAACAAAACAATAATAATAACAATATGTAATGATAATGATAATAACAATGACACTTATAAGGTGCGAAATCTTAATATAAAAAATCAAATAAAAGCACACTCTCATTATTCACCAAAGCATTCACTCACAATGACAAAACCTCAGGGCACAAAACACAAAAACCAGAAAGAGGACAGGAGGGGGCGGGGAGGAGTGGGAGGAAAGGGTGGGCACATAGAATGGGAAATCACTGCTGGGCAAAAAGGTGTGTCTTCAAATTATACTCGAAGGAAGACAGAGACTGTGACTGGGAAATAGACAGGGGAAGATCATTCCAGTTGTATGGACCAGATACACAAAAAGAACAGCAACTGACTGCGGAACAGCTACATTGAGGAATTTGTAAACTAGTAGTATCAGAGCAGAACGGACAGGTCGGGCAGGGGTGTACATTCACAGGTGGTCACAAAGATTAATAAGTGCAGCACCACTGATACACTTGTAGCAAAATGTATTGATTTTGTATGAAATTCTTTGAAAACAGGCAACCAACAGATAAAGTGAAGCAAAGGAGTGACATGATTACGTCTCTTTTTACAAAGGGCAAGACGGGCTGTGGAATTCTGCAAACGCTGGAGGCATGCAACAGAGGAAACAAACAAGCAAGAAGCAAGAGAGCAGAAAGTTACAATAATTGATTGAGACAAGGTAACAAGTTGTGAGTTTAGATGAGTTTAGATGCTGCTGGAATTTAAAGATAATGGCAAATACAACTGAAATGTCGCAGTTGACAACAACAAGACCAACAGTTTTGGGTGATGTATTTCAGCTCCAAGGTGATGTTAAGCGAAGATGTGTCCAGGAGAGGATGCCTGCCACCAGAGGACTTGGGGACTACAAAAAGACGGTCAGAGAGACCAAGCCAGGCTGTGAATGTAGTACTTCCATTGCCTATCTGAGGATGAGGTCTGCCAACCTCTCAGTTCAAGGCATCGGCCTATTTGGGGGATGTTTACCACGGATTGAGGGAAATAGTCTGAGAAAGGATTTTACTCCTTTCCTTAGGCGTGGGCAGCCTTCCTCTTAAATTTCTACCACCCATGGGCTGAGTCTAAGCATTTCCGCTCATGGACATGGAGAGTCAGGCTTCCTGCAATACTATGACCCTCTGCTGGGGGTGTAAAGTCCCTTGTGAGTCACTGATTGACACATGGACTGACAGTCTAAAGCTTTCAACTGGGCTGGCAGTTGGAGCATGAGTGAAAAACCGACTTCTGATGGTTGGAGCTCTGAGGCCTCCGTGTCCTTGACGTTGGAGCCTGTTTAGGTGTTGTTGACGGCTGCAACTGAAGGAGGAAGACTGCCTGAGGGACATGTGCCAGAAGGACAAGGCCACTAAATCTCATCTACCTGTAAAAAAAGGAGGCCAGCTGGGAGGGGAGACTGCCAAACAGCAAGGTGGTTCTCCTTCAGAGGATGGTATCCCCCCCTGATATGCTAAGGCTGTTGCTGAGAGCGACATCTGACCCTTCAGGGGATGTGTGCACCTATAATGTGCTTGCCAAGAGCCCACATGGAAATGCCTGAACAGAAGGTTGACAACTGGGATCGATGGGGCCAGGTCTGTCCTTATGCGAACAGAACACAGAAGACACATTAACTTTATACTGCAGAACACAAAACAGAATGACACATTTACACAACAGTGTGGCACACAAAACACAACACATTTACACAACAGTGTAGCACACAAAACACAACACATTTCCACTACAGTGTGGTACACAATATAGAATGACACATTTACAAGGGCACACACATTTGATGACACTGAACAACACAGAGAATGACACATTCATGAAATGGCACGCACACATCATGATACACAGAACACCACAGAGAATGGCACACTCACAGAATGGCACACACACGTATGACACACAGATTAACACAGAGAATGGCAGGATCACAGAATGGCACACAGCAGACAGAATATGGACCTTACCACTGAGGGTACAGTATGGCATGAGGGAGGAGGGAAGCTGGGGGGAAGCTCGATGTCATTGCGACGAAGGACCACCAGATGCATGGCAATACAGAACTCCTCCACGGACAACGCTCCGTCACGATTAAGGTCAGACAGTTGCCTGCACACACACACACACACATACACACACACACACAACACACACACACACACACACACACACACACACACACACACACACAAACAGATGCACACGTGCGTGTGCGCACGCACACACAAACACAAACGCATGCACGCACACACACACATGCGCGTGCGCACACATACGCATATGCACAAACGCCCCAAGTCATACACACACACATTAACGTCTCTGTAATCAGAGTTCCAGGCAAACCTGCATTACTGCAAAAACTGTACGTGAACAGTTTTTATACATATGTGAGAAGAAACATTCATTCGCACCTATCTAATTTCTGTCCTAAATGTCTATATACCTGTCATTTCCAGTAAAGGCCATATTTACCTGTCATTTACATCAATGTCTATCTACTTCACGACAGCAATGTTTATCTATATGTCATTTACAACAATGCCTATCTTCCTGTCATCTACAGCAATGTCTATCTTCCGGTTATTTCAGCAATGTCTGTCTACATCTACAGACCAGTCAGCACAATTTTTGTTTTCCTACTCATACTGTCTGTTACATTGCAATCCAGACATCATTCACGTAGATATATCAAGCTTTCTGACTGGCTGTTAGTTTCAGACATCATTCATGTAGATGTATTAAACTTCCTGACTGGCTGTTAGCCACAGACATCATGCAAGAAGATATATCAAATTTCCTGAAATGGCTGTTAGCTACAAACATCATTCAAGCAGATGTATCGATCTTTCTGACTGGTGCAAAATGTGATTTCCCAGCTTTAACCCTCCTGCACCCTGTCCACCAGCTTCCAGCATTGTCAACCATCCAAGCAATGCAAAAACATAACCCTTTGACTCCCTCCCCCTATCCACCAGCTTCCTGCAGGAAGCTGGAGGTGGGCTGAGGGAGTCAAAGATTAAGTTTTTGCACTTGGTAGACAGAGTGCGGGAGTCAAAGGGTTAAAATGGATGTAGAAACATTTCTGACATGGCACTGATATACTAGTACCTCCCTGGCAAGCCAGACACTGCATCACTAGGATCTACCCAAATGTCTTTGGCACTTAAGAGGTTAAAACGGGTGATTAATGTCTTTGGCACTTAAAGAGGTTAAATTGGATGATTTGAAAGAGAGTGAAGACTCAAAAGATGGCAAAACTAAAAAGAGGTATAAGATCAGTCATGGTTGAGAGGTCAAAGGTCAAATATGAAGGGGCTACTGCAGAGGTGAAAAGTCATAAGGATAGGAACAGGAAAGAGCAAGGTCATGGGGGGGCAGGGAAAGAAAGAGGTTAGTAGATGATGAAGTACGAGAAAGGTCAGAGATCAGGGTTCAGTCAGAGGTCAGCGAGGGACTGACAACTCACCAGATTTTGGACAATTCCACCACAGGCAACTTGGATTTCTCAAAAAAGTTCTTGGCCACAGGACCTGAAGACACAGGTATACATCTCTTACATCTTTTTGTCACACAATTGTAGTCTATCTCTCTCTCTCTCCACACACACGCACGCACGCACACACACACTCACTATTTATATAATGAAGTTCTTGGCCACAGGACCTGAAGACACAGGTATACATCTCTTACATGTCTTTGTAACTCAATTGTTGTCCCCCCTCTCCACACACACACACACACACACACACACACGCACACACATTCATTTGTATAATGAAATACTTGGCCATGGGACCTGAAGATGCAAGTATACATCCATTTCATCTCTTTGTGACTCAGTAGTAGTCCCCCCCTCTCTCTCCACATACATACAGAGTACACACCAGTGATGTGTTCATTCAGATCAGGTTGCATGGTGTGTGTGTGTGTGTGTGTGTGTGTGTGTGTGTGTGTGTGTGTGTGTGTGTGTGTGCGTGCGTGCGTGCGTGCATGCGTACGTGCGTGCGTGCGTGCGTGCGTGTGTGTGTGTGTATGTACCTACCAGTGATGTGTTTATTCAGATCAGGTTGCATGGACAAAAACTGTTTGATATAGTATTCTCGCTGTTCCTCGGTGATGGTCCACACGTCATCCACACTCTCTGCTTCAGAACTGATTGAGGATGAGTCCACGCCTGGCGGCTCCAGTGATGACTCCCATTTCTTGATGCCATTGCCTATCAACACTGACATCAACACATCAACCATCAATGACCAAATCAACACTTCTTGACGGGGTACTGATATCAACACATCAATGACTAAAACACTTCTTGATGTGGTACTGACATCAACACATCAACGATCTAATCGACACTTCTTGATGTGGTTATCTATCAACACCGACATCAACACTGACATCAACACATCAATGGTCATATCAACACTTCTTAAAGTGGTTATCTATCAACACTGACATCAACACATCAACGATCATATCAACACTTCTTAATATGGTTATCTATCAACACTGACATCAACACATCAATGGTCATATCAACACTTCTTAATGTGGTTATCTATCAACACTGACATCAACAAATCAATGGTCATCAACACTTCTTAATGTGGTTATCTATCAACACTGACATCAACACATCAATGATCATATCAACACTCCTTGATGTGGTTATCAACACTGACATCAACATATCAATGATCATATCAACACTCCTTGATGTGGTTATCAACACTGACATCAACATATCAATGATCATATCAACACTCCTTGATGTGGTTATCAACACTGACATCAACACAGCAATAGTTTCAACACTTCATGACATGGCTGTCTATCAATACTGACATCAACACATCAATGACCATGTCAATGCATTCTTATACACTCATATGGCTGAAAATATACAGTAACAGAAAAGCCTTTGAAAAACAATTAACAGGAAGATAATGGAAAGCCACTACAGTAAAGGAAACCTAAACATAACCAATGTGTCTTAGTTCATAAACATGAAATTTACACTGGGAAGTAAATTACATAATGCAGCTACTAACGATAATTGGAGCGATACCAAAATGGCACTTAAGCAAACTTGCAAAAAGAAAATATTTTCCAGATAAACTGCAGAACAAGGGATGCAAAAGGCCTTGATAGGATTGACAATGACTTCTGGAAAAGTAGTATCATAGTACTTATCTAAAAAAAAAAAAAAAATTATTCACAAGGAATTCAAAAGCCTTGACAGGATTGATAATGATTCGGGAAAAGTATTACAGTGACTTATCTAAAAAAACAACAACAATTTTTTCCATATAAACTGCACAACAAGGAATTCAAAAGGCCTTACATTACTTATAGGACTGTTAATGACTTATGGAAAAGTATTATAGTGATATACGCAAACAATAAAACACAAACAGGAATGGAACCACGGCAATTTCCTCAAGGCAATTAGTATTCAATAAATCAACGATAAAATACAAAACTGAGGTGCTTTTCTTTGAAAATTAGCAAGCTATGGGAATTAAACAAATCAAAGATATGAGACCTGTTTTCATGAGGGGGCAACAGTCTTTTGGGGAAGTAGTCAGGTATCAATATCACTCAAAAGTACAAGAAATGCTTTTTCCAACGGTGTTTAGATCAAATGTCTACCAGCAATAGTGTCCCAGTTATTGCTGTTTAAATGGAGAATATGAAGAAGTAGCCATCTATTCAAAAATGTAAAGGTGGGCGCTATGTTTTCCAGTACTTTCCTTAGCAATCATTGTTAAGATGGAGAAGAGTGGCAGAATGGTTCAGACATTCGCCTGCCAATAACTAAACTCAAGGTTTCAGGGTTCATTCCCTGAAGAGGCCTGAACTTTTCTCCTCACTTTGACCGGAAAATCTAACTGAATGTCTAGTCCTTCGGAAGGGGACAAAAAACGAGTCAGACCTGTGTGTCTTCTGGCTGCGCACGCTTAAGATCCCACGGCAGTTCAAGAGATAGGTTCATTTCCCAGGTCCCATCCCTTGAAGACCAATTAGCCTTCTTGCCTTAGTGAAGTCTTGATAAAATCAAAAATGTGAATATGAATATGAATATGAATTTAAGCAAGGGAGAGGGGATAGGCACTGCCCTCATAATGCTGGCACCAGGAAAAGTTGAGGTCTATACCACTCTGCTCCCCTAAAACCTCAGGTTATTGGAACTATCTAGGTACGACCTCAGGATCTGGTCAGCTCTTGAGTTTATGTGCAGGCTAAAGACTTGAGCCATGATCATTCTGGATCTTCTCCATCACATGGCACCTGTGACGATAGCGCATATGGAATTCATTCCAAGCGCGGAGATGTCATCTTGAGAAAATGAATTGAACTGAATTGAATCTCAAAATTTCAGAACTTGCAGATGTTGTTGTAAAATGTTGTACAATATGATACGCCAAGGTCATGTAAAGTTTGATTTCTGTGTAAACCTGTGTGAAACACTGATTTTTGCTTGACAAACTAGTTTATTTTGAAGGGGACAAATCATTTAGAAAGGCCACTTCCTGATCAAAATTTTACTTTAAACTCTCACTATACGATAAATACAGGGTTACTATGTAGATTGAGTGCCATAATTTCTATACACAGTAGGTCATGATAAAATCCATGTACATGCAACCACAATTCAAAACATTGAACGTTAACAAAAATCTGAACTGTCCATATCAGAGTACAAAGACACCCAATTTTGTGAGAAAACCAAGGCCAACAGGATTTCACTTGGATCTTATTTCCAAGCAGTGCAAGGGTTAATTAAAACTAAAGGTCGTAACTCACAGAGCCACAAAGACTAAAGGCTAGAACTCACAGAGACCATTAAAACTAAAGGCCACAACTCACAAAGACTAAAGGCCAGAACTCACAATGACCATTAAAACTAAAGGTCACAACACACACAGCCACAAAGACTAAAGGCCAGAACTTACAGTGACCATTAAAACTAAAGGTCATAACACACACAGCCACAAAGACTAAAGGCCAGAACTTACAGTGACCATTAAAACTAAAGGCCACAACTCACACAGCCACAAAGACTAAAGGCCAGAACTCACAGTGACCATTAAAACTAAAGGTCATAACACACACAGCCACAAAAACTAAAGGCCAGAACTCACAGTGACCAGTAAAACTTAAGGTCACAACACACACAGCCAACACACACAGCCACAAAGACTAAAGGTCAGAAGTCACAGTGACCAGTAAAACTAAAGGTCACAACACACACAGCCAACACACACAGCCACAAAGACTAAAGGTCAGAACTCACAGTGACCAGTAAAACTTAAGGTCACAACACACACAGCCACAAAAACTAAAGGCCAGAACTCACAGTGACCAGTAAAACTTAAGGTCACAACACACACAGCCACAAAGACTAAAGGTCAGAAGTCACAGTGACCAGTAATAACTAAAGGTCACAACTCACACAGCCACAAAAACTAAAGGCCAAAACTCACAGTGACCAGTAAAACTTAAGGTCACAACACATACAGCCAACACACACAGCCACAAAGACTAAAGGTCAGAAGTCACAGTGACCAGTAAAACTAAAGGTCACAACTCACACAGCCACAAAGACTAAAGGCCAGAACTCACAATGACCAGTAAAACAAAAGTCCACAACTCACACAGCCACAAAAAAATAAACGCCGGAACTTACTGTGATCTTCATCCTCCTCGAACATGGCCCAGTTGCCGCTGTTGTCATTGGTGGAGTTGTGGATGGTGGAGGGGACAGTGGTGGAGACGGTGGAGACGGTGGACAGGGAACCAGGGGGCAAAGAAGCGGACATGGCCGGGTTGATGATCCCTCCTCCACCTCCACCTCCTGAACACATCACAATGTCCACTGTGTAGTTACACACACACACAACACAGAGAATACATTATATACCTCCACCCCCCCCCCCCCCCCACAAACACACACACACATACATACACACATACATACACAAACAGTGAAACACACAGAATATATTGTGTACTCACTCACCCATACACACACGTATACACACACGCACATACACACACAGTGTGAACTCACCTGCGGTCCCATTATTGGAGGCCAAGGCCACAGGGTTCACGTGACCAGTGTCCATGGGGGCAGTGTCTTTACCCAGCGCACTACTGATATAAGCAGCAGGCGCTGTGTGTTGTCGCATCACTGTGCGTGGGGTGGGGTTGGGTGAAGTGGGTGGTGACTGCTTTGGAGAAAATGCTGGTGATTTGGAATTGTGCGGTGATTCCTCTCCTTGTGTGGACTGAGAACACAAAACACACAGTTATAGGTGAAAGTCTGGATTGAGAACACAAAACACACAATTTCAGGTGAAACTCTGGATTGAGAACAAAAAACACACAATTACAGGTGAAAGTCTGGATTGAGAACACAAAACGCAATTTCAGGTGAAAGTCTGGATTGAGGACACACAACACACAATTTCAGGCGAAAGTCTGGATTGAGAACACAAAACACACAATTTCAGGTGAAACTCTGGATTGAGAACAAAAAACACAAATTTCAGGTGAAAATCTGGATTGAAAACACATGACACGCTTGCAGCATACTAGTGGACAATTGTGTCAAAAACCAAGGCAGATCATCTGCCTGTAACAAATGACAGAACAACACAAAACAGATGTCAATAACAACTGATACAAAACAACATACCTGCCAGTAACAACTGACACATGACATAACGGCAGTCTGTAACAACTGACAGAATACATAACTTTCTGTAACAACAGACACAATATGACAAAACAGCTGTCTATGACAACTGACTGAACAATATATAACAGCTCTCTGTAACAACTGACAGAACAATACAAAACAGCTTTCTGTAACAACAGACAGAACAATACAAAACAGCTTTCTGTAACAACCGACAGAACAATACGTAACAGCTTTCTGTAACAACTGACACAACATGACATAACAGACGACTGTAACAACTGACACAACAGACAAAACAGCTGTCTGTAACAAACATCACAACAAATCAAATGCCACAAGACAAAAAGCATTACCTGTGAGGTGGTGAAAGTGTTTCCATCGGGGACCACACCCCTATACTGGCCGGACAGACTACGCCGATGGGACTGTTTGCTGACTGGGGGCGGGGGCAGGGCTCCTGAGGCTGGTCCCTTCCTGTTCCACACATCACAAAAGTCTTTACTATTGGTGTATATTACAATGTACTGTACAACCACTCAGTCTATACTATGGCTGTATGTACTAATGTACAATAACAAAGCCTGTACTAATGCTGTATGTACCAATGTACAATAACAAAGCCTGTACTATTGCTGTATGTATTAATGTACAATAACAAAGCCTGTACTATTGCTGTATGTACTAATGTACAATAACAAAGCCTGTACTATTGCTGTATGTATTAATGTACAATAACAAAGCATGTACTATTGCTGTATGTACCAATGCACAATAACAAAGCATGTACTATTGCTGTATGTATTAATGTACAATAACAAAGCCTGTACCATTGCTGTATGTACCACTGTACAATAACAAAGCATGTACTATTGCTGTATGTATTAATGTACAATAACAAAGCCTGTACTATTGCTGTATGTACCAATGTACAATCACAAAGCATGTACTATTGCTGTATGTATTAATGTACAATCACAAAGCCTGTACCATTGCTGTATGTACTCTTGTACAACCACAAAGCCTGTACTATTGCTGTATGTACCAATGTACAATCACAGCTTATGCTATTGCTGTAGGTACCAATGTACAATCACAAAGCCTATACTATAGCTATACAGACCTGCCAACCCCTCTAAGCCTGCAATAGTACCTTTATAAATTTTTTATAGTATTTTTTCAAAAACAGTAGTATTCCAAGTATACAAAGAATTATATACCTCATTATAAAGTAGATTCGTCTCGTCATTTGTGGCTCCAGGAACACATATTTTCACATGTATCACTTCTAATGTCTTTTTTCACATGCATCACAAATTCTGAGTTCAAGTGTCTGTTTTCCACATATATTGATCACTATGAGTTCCAGTGTCTGTCTCCACTGAGGCACAATCACATATGATTCACTCAAAAAACATAAATTCTAATGTCTGCTTCGCTACAAACTGCATTGTCAAAATGACAATTTGAAGCCAACAAGGCACACTTTGAAAGTTACTGAGTTGTGTCGGTAGAGCTTGTTGCACTGTGCTCAGTGTGCTGCCTTTTGGTAGCTGACTTGCACTTTTTCAAGAGCTCATCAGAGAACACTGCTTTGTAGCATGGGCCCCCTTTCTTGGACTTCAGAACCATGAGAGCATCCAATGTCTTTGCCCCTATGGATCCCCGAAAGTCAGTCTTGTTTCTTCGCACTTGACTGAAGATTCTCTCACACCCACAGTTGGACACAGGGATGAGGAGAATTGACAGCATGAACTGGGACAGATGTTTCAGTCTAGTGGCACCATTGTGATCTTTCATGGCACCAATCTCCTTCCACTGCAGTTCTGCTGATGGCTGGTTCAACACCACAGGTGGAAGTTCTGCTGCCTGGTACTCCAGAAACTCTCCCTCCAGCTCATCAGGGGTTGTGTTAGGTGGCAGAGTGCATGGGAACTTCTTCAAGAAGTATTTCAAAGAAGATGCTTGAACTGACTTCTGCAGGTTCACATCCGCAAGCTCTGCATGTTTCCATAGAGTTTCCTCGGCCGGGTTCAGCTTCTCTTTCATGTACTTGCATGCCTCCTTGTAGAATGTCTTCACATTCTCCATGAAGATCTGCTGCTGCTTACTTTCCACACAGTCCAGGTGTTCTCGGGTGGTGCTACCAATGAAGATGTCTTCATCACGCTTCATGTTGTATGAGGATTTGAAGTCCACATCCATCAGGGCCCCATTGTTCAGAGCAGCTGGCTTCAGATAACTGACAAGCAGGCGTCTGTACAGTCGTTCCATGTCTCTCTTGATCAGATGGATTCTGGCGCTGTCGGTCTGTTCAAGTTTGTTGACTTGGTTGAACACCTCCAAGACTGTTGCATAGAACAAGACATACAATTTGGTGGTCTTGCGCCGGAAGAAATCCCCAAGTTTTTGCCTCATAGGTGGGTCAGAACTAGATGTACTTGAAGCATGTGATGTCTTCACACTGCATTCTTCCTTGAAGAATTTGTCCAAAGCGTTCCACTGCTCAACTGCTCTGTCCAAGGCAGCCCCAAGAGAGAGCCATCGGGTGGGAACATGCTCAACAACCTTGTGCTCTGGCAAGCCTAGTTCCTTCTGGATCTGCTTCAGGCGTTGCTGTCTGCCAGTGCTCTTGGAGAAATACCAGGCCAGTTGACGCATTGTGTCATCAAGGTCAAACTTGCTAGACTCCTTCATGGCTTTCTTCACAGTCAGACTAAGGAGATGGCATACACATCTGGCCAAGAAGGTCTCTGGATGCTTGTCTCTGATGAACGAGATGACACCTTTGTTGACCCCAATCATGACATTGGCATTGTCGGTTACAAATGCCAGGCAGTTCCTCCAGTCTATCTGGTAAGCCCTTAGCTCAGAGTCCAACAACTGAAAGATGTGTTCTCCAGTGGCTGACGTCTCACATGAGGGGACACTGAGCAGTTCAGTTTTGATAGTTCCATGGGGATCCACAGCTCTCACAACAATGGGAAAGAACTTGTCTTCCCCCTCCTGACTACCATCAGTACCTAACACAAAGGGTCCCTTCATGCACTGCACAAGTTCAGCCTTACTATCTTCAGCACATTCCTTCACAATGGATGTGGTTTTTGTTCTTGCAGAACTGTAGGTATCTGCTATGTTGCTGTCAGGAAACATCTTCTTAAACAACTGTCCAGCATGGTCAGAGGCTGAAAGTGGCACGTTGTGTTCCACCAAAAACGCCGTGAAATATGCCTCTGCACGAATGGGCTGGAGATCAGTATCTTCAGTTCTTTGAATATAATCAACAAGAGAAGAGGTGTTTCTTAAGGCTGATGCCTTTGCAATGTGCCTCAACGAAGTCACGTGCTTTTTTACATCGTCGATCCCGCCATGCGAAACTAGAAAATCGAACTCACAAGCACTGCACCTTGCATATGTGCTTCCCACTTTCGATGCAGTGATGCATGGGTACTCTTGTGAGTACGACTGGATGAACTTTTGTTCTCTTTTTGCCTTTTTCTGTACACTTTCACTGCCGGTGCCCAAAGCAGCTTCACCACCACGTTTTCCTTTGCCACTACCACGCGGTCTACCTCGTGTCGCCATTTTCTTTTTGCAAAAACGGAAGTCTCACAGTCGGTACGAGACTTTCGTTTGACCCAGTACGAGACTCTCGTTTGACGAGATTCTCATTTATAATAACAAACATGGCTGCGCCCATAGTCCACTTGTTTACCGATCGTGATTGTCTTCTCAGTGGCGCTCTCGGCTCAAAGTCACTACTAGACCTATAATCGTTTTTTGTTTTTGTTTTTGTTTTTTTGCATCGTATCATTTTTTACTCGATCGTAATTTAGTATTATTTAATTATGATCGTAAAATAATACGCCAAAATCGTACTGGTTGGCAGGTCTGGCTATATGTACCAATGTACATGTACAATCACATAGCCTATATTACTGTTGTACGTACCCATGTACATGTGTACAATTACAAAGCATGTACTATTGCTGTATGTTCCAATACACAACCACAAAGCCAATACTACTGCTGTATGTACCCATGTACTATACAATCAGTCATGTCATGGGACTCAAAGTCATGTCAGGGGACACACAGTCATGTCAGGGGACTGAAACCGTCATGTCAGGGGACTCCCAGTCATGTCATGGGACTTACACAGTATTGTCAGGTGATTGAAACCGTCATGTCAGGGGACTCCCACAGTCATGTCAGAGGACTCCCACAGTAATGTCAAGGGACTCCCACAGTCATGTCAGGGGACTCCCACAGTCATGTCAGAAGACTCCCACAGTCATGTCAGAAGACTCCCACAGTCATGTCAGAAGACTCCCAGTCATGTCAGAGGACTCCCACAGTCATGTCAGGGGACTCACACAGTCATCATGTCAGGGGACTCACACAGTCATCATGTCAGGGGACTCCCATAGTCATCATGTCAGGGGACTCACACAATCATGTCAGGGGACTCGCACAGTCATGTCAGGGGACTCACACAGTCATGTCAGGGGATTCACAGTCATGTCAGGGGACTCACACAGTCATGTCAAGGGACTCACACAGTCAGGGGACTCACACAATCATGTTACGGGATTCACTGTCATGTCAGGGGACTCACACAGTCAGGGGACTCACAGTCAGGGGACTCACATAATCATGTTAGGAGATTCAGTCATGTCAGGGACTCACAGTCAGGGGACTAACACAGTCATGTCAGGGGACTCACACAGTCAGGGGACTCACACAGTCATGTCAAGGGACTTACAGTCATGTCAGGGGACTTACACAGTCATGTCAGGGGAATTAGACAGTCATGTCAGGGGACTTACAGTCATGTCAGGGGACTTACACAGTCAGGGGACTCACAGTCATGTCAGGGGACTCACAGTCAGGGGACTTACACAGTCATGTCATGGGACTCACAGTCAGGGGACTTACACAGTCATGTCAGGGGACTTACACAGTCATGTCAGGGGACTTAGTCATGTCAGGGGACTTACACAGTCATGTCAGGGGAATTACACAGTCAGGGGACTCACAGTCATGCCAGGGGACTTACACAGTCATGTCAGGGGGCTTACACAGTCATGTCAGGGGAATTACAGTCATGTCAGGGGACTTACATAGTCATGTCAGGGGAATTACACAGTCAGGGGACTCACACAGTCATGTCAGGGGACTCACAGTCAGGGGACTTACACAGTCATGTCAGAGGACTTACACAGTCATGTCAGGGGACTTACACAGTCATGTCAGGAGACTCCCACAGTCATGTCAGAAGACTCCCACAGTCATGTCAGAAGACTCCCACAGTCATGTCAGAAGACTCCCAGTCATGTCAGAGGACTCCCACAGTCATGTCAGGGGACTCACACAGTCATCATGTCAGGGGACTCACACAGTCATCATGTCAGGGGACTCCCATAGTCATCATGTCAGGGGACTCACACAATCATGTCAGGGGACTCGCACAGTCATGTCAGGGGACTCACACAGTCATGTCAGGGGATTCACAGTCATGTCAGGGGACTCACACAGTCATGTCAAGGGACTCACACAGTCAGGGGACTCACACAATCATGTTACGGGATTCACTGTCATGTCAGGGGACTCACACAGTCAGGGGACTCACAGTCAGGGGACTCACATAATCATGTTAGGAGATTCAGTCATGTCAGGGACTCACAGTCAGGGGACTAACACAGTCATGTCAGGGGACTCACACAGTCAGGGGACTCACACAGTCATGTCAAGGGACTTACAGTCATGTCAGGGGACTTACACAGTCATGTCAGGGGAATTAGACAGTCATGTCAGGGGACTTACAGTCATGTCAGGGGACTTACACAGTCAGGGGACTCACAGTCATGTCAGGGGACTCACAGTCAGGGGACTTACACAGTCATGTCATGGGACTCACAGTCAGGGGACTTACACAGTCATGTCAGGGGACTTACACAGTCATGTCAGGGGACTTAGTCATGTCAGGGGACTTACACAGTCATGTCAGGGGAATTACACAGTCAGGGGACTCACAGTCATGCCAGGGGACTTACACAGTCATGTCAGGGGGCTTACACAGTCATGTCAGGGGAATTACAGTCATGTCAGGGGACTTACATAGTCATGTCAGGGGAATTACACAGTCAGGGGACTCACACAGTCATGTCAGGGGACTCACAGTCAGGGGACTTACACAGTCATGTCAGAGGACTTACACAGTCATGTCAGGGGACTTACACAGTCATGTCAGGAGACTCACAGTCATGTCAGGGGACTTACACAGTCATGTCAGGGGAATTACAGTCATGTCAGGGACTTACAGTCAGATCAGGGGACTCACACAATCATGTAGGGGACTCACATAGTCATGTCAGGGGACTTACACAGTATTGTCAGGTGATTGAAACCGTCATGTCAGGGGACTCCCACAGTCATGTCAGAGGACTCCCACAGTAATGTCAAGGGACTCCCACAGTCATGTCAGAAGACTCCCACAGTCATGTCAGAAGACTCCCACAGTCATGTCAGAAGACTCCCACAGTCATGTCAGAGAACTCCCACAGTCATGTCAGAGGACTCCCACAGTCATGTCAGGGGACTCCCACAGTCATGTCAGAAGACTCCCACAGTCATGTCAGAAGACTCCCAACAGTCATGTCAGAAGACTCCCACAGTCATGACAGAGGACTCCCACAGTCATGTCAGGGGACTCACACAGTCATCATGTCAGGGGACTCCCATAGTCATCATGTCAGGGGACTCACACAGTCATCATGTCAGGGGACTCACACAGTCATCATGTCAGGGGACTCCCATAGTCATCATGTCAGGGGACTCACACAATCATGTCAGGGGACTCGCACAGTCATGTCAGGGGACTCGGACAGTCATGTCAGGGGACTCACACAGTCATGTCAGGGGATTCACAGTCATGTCAGGGGACTCACACAGTCATGTCAAGGGACTCACACAGTCAGGGGACTCACACAATCATGTTACGGGATTCACTGTCATGTCAGGGGACTCACACAGTCAGGGGACTCACAGTCAGGGGACTCACATAATCATGTTAGGAGATTCAGTCATGTCAGGGACTCACAGTCAGGGGACTAACACAGTCATGTCAGGGGACTCACACAGTCAGGGGACTCACACAGTCATGTCAAGGGACTTACACAGTCATGTCAGGGGACTTACACAGTCATGTCAGGGGAATTACAGTCATGTCAGGGGACTTACAGTCATGTCAGGGGACTTACAGTCAGGGGACTCACACAGTCATGTCAGGGGACTTAGTCATGTCAGGGGACTAACAGTCATGTCATGGGACTCAGTCAGGGGACTTACACAGTCATGTCAGGGGACTTACACAGTCATGTCAGGGGAATTACAGTCATGTCAGGGGACTTATACAGTCATGTCAGGGGAATTACACAGTCAGGGGACTCACACAGTCATGTCAGGGGACTCACAGTCAGGGGACTTACACAGTCATGTCAGGGGACTTACACAGTCATGTCAGGAGACTCACAGTCATGTCAGGGGACTTACACAGTCATGTCAGGGGAATTACACAGTCATGTCAGGGGACTTAGTCATGTCAGGGGACTCACACAATCATGTAGGGGACTCACACAGTCATGTCAGGGGACTCACAGTCATGTCAGGGGACTCACACAATCATGTCAGGGGACTCACACAGTCATGTCAGGGGACTTACACAGTCAGGGGACTCAAAGTCATGTCAGGGGACTCACACAGTCAGGGGACTCACACAGTCATGTCAGGGAACTCGCACAGTCAGGGGACCCAGTCATGTCAGGGGACTCACACACTTATGTCAGGGGACTCACACACGTATGTCAGGGGACTCACACAGCCATGTCAGGGGACTCACACAGTCATGTCAGGGGACTCACACAGCCATGTCAGGGGACTCACACAGTCATGTCGGGGAACTCACACAGCCATGTTAGGGGACTCACACAGTCATGTCAGGGGACTCACACAGTCATGTCAGGGGACTCACACAGCCATGTCAGGAGACTCACACAGTCATGTCAGGGGACTCACAGTCATGTCAGGGGACTCACACAGTCATGTCAAGGGACTCACACAGTCATGTCAAGGGACTCACAAGTCATGTCAGGGGACTCACCCGTCTCCAACGTTGCCTTCTCCTTCTGCTCCTCCTCTCTTCCTTTCACCTGTACACACACACACACACACACACACACACACACACACACACACACACACACACACACACACACACATGCGCACGCACACACACACACACACACACACACACACACACACACACACACTAAATTACTAAACAACAAAGAGATTGGTCTTCCTTTCCTTTAATTGTGTGAACAATTCTGTCTGTATGTGTGTGTCTTTGTGTGTCTGTGTGTGTGTGCTATGTGTCGGTGTGTGCATTATGTGTGAGCATGTGCATGCACATACAGCTTCATTTTTCGTGTTTCACACTACATACTCCAACACACAACAGAAAATAGTCCGGCATTTCCAAATCAGAAACCACGATCAACAACACGCACCTACACATGCATGCACAGAACAGTGATGTTACCAAATGCACTTTGATGCTGGCACAAAGTGACAAAACAGAATAGTCATGTCACCAAATGTACTTTGGTGCTGGCAGAAGGTGACTCAGAAAAAGACCATGGGGTTGTCGTGGACAACAAATTCACTTATAGACAACATGTGGAGCAGATTACTGCCAAGGCAAAGCAGGCTGCTGGGATCATCCTTTCATCACATGACCAATGAAACATCTACCCAACTCTTCATAAGCCTTCTATGGCCGGTGCTGGAGTATGGTCATGCAGTATGGTCATACACTATGGCAACTGCACCATAGGACAATGCCGCACACTGGTAAACATCCAGAGGAGAGATATAAAACTGTTGGCACCAATAAAGAACAAACCTGCCCATACAGCCTTGAAGCACTCCATCTGTCAACCCTCCACAACTACTACAACATTGACTGTACCAAAGCTCCATCTAGCTGAAAAAATTAAAGACCTCAAACAGAAGTCACCTAAGTTACAGATAAACAGGTTCAGACTCAAATCCATGGGAACTTTGCCAACCATGTCATCAACATCCTGAGTGTCTGGACTACCAGTGGAAGGACTACCGACGTTGTCAAAATCATAAGGTGACTGTAGTGCCAACACACATATGCTATCACATCAATCATTTAGTCTCTACAATAAGGATCCACAGACAGGTGTCATATAAGTCAAGATAAGGGGGGAGGAAGAAAAGAGGGTGGAAAACAGAAAGGGACAAAAAAAAAGAAATTCTAAACTATGAAAGCCCAGACAGATCTTTACATCTGATCAGTCTGACTTTCACGCCAATGCTGATGATGCAGAAGGTAAGGTGTATATCCTCAAAGAACTGGTTTCACACTGATATAGGACTAGAAGGTAAAGACAGGCTGTTCAAAGATTTCATTAATGCCGATGTTGATGTTGTATACATCTAGAAGTTTTGTATTTTCAAAGAATTTCACACTGATGTTGATGGTATAGGACTGCAAGTTTACAAAAATAGACCAAGGACAACAGCCATCCTATTTTTCTTCTTTTTTCCCCACCCTTCTTCACTGCGCTACACTGCACTGTAATATCTGTACATTTTACTCTTACTCACAACTTTTTCTGCATCTTCTTGTTTATATTTTTCTTCTCTGTGACTTTGAAAAGAACTCCAACACTGAGCCATTTTTCTATAAAATAGCGGTTATTTGGTAGATTACTGTCAGTTAACACTGAGCCACCTTTCCTTAAAACAGCTGTCATTTGGCAGATCACTGTCAGTTAACACTGAGCCACCTTTCCTTAAAACAGCTGTCATTTGGCAGATCACTGTCAGTTAACACTGAGCCACCTTTCCTTAAGACAGCTGTTTATTTTGGTAGATCACTGTCAGTTAACACTGAGCCACCTTTCCTTAAGACAGCTGTCATTTGGTTCATCACTGTCCGTTAACACTGAGCCACCTTTCCTTAAAACAACTGTCATTTGGTAGATCACTGTCAGTTAACACTGAGCCACCTTTCCTTAAGACAGCTGTCATTTGGTTCATCACTGTCCATTAACACTGAGCCATCTTTCCTTAAAACAGCTGTCATTTGGTAGACCATTGTCAGTTAACACTGAGCCACCTTTCCTTAAAACAGCTGTCATTTGGTAGATCACTGTCAGTTAACATTGAGCCACCTTTCCTTAAAACAGCTGTCATTTGGTTCATCACTGTCAGTTAACACTGAGCCACCTTTCTTTAAAACAGCTGTCATTTGGTTCATCACTGTCAGTTAGCACTGAGCCACCTTCCTTTAAAACAGCTGTCATTTGGTTCATCGCTGTCAGTAAACATTGAGCCACCTTTCTTTAAAACAGCTGTCATTTGGTTCATCACTGTCAGTTAGCATTGAGCCACCTTTCTTTAAAACAACTGTCATTTGGTTCATCACCATCAGTTAACACTGAGCCACCTTTCCTTAAAACAGCTGTCATTTGGTAGATTACTGTCAGTTAACGCTGAGCCACATTTCCTTAAAACAGATGTTATATATTTGGTTGATCACTGTCACAGTCATCACCACAAGATCAACAAGCAAATAAGCAAATAGTCAACCGTCACCTGAGTAAGGGCAAAGAGTATGAACAAGCAAGCAAACAAACAATGACACTAATCCAAAGCTATCACCACAGTGTACTCTAGCCCAATCTGGTATACGTACCTTGATCACTGGATTTGGACGAAAACTTGGGAAGTGGAATATCTAGTCCTGAAACAGAAGACAAGTCTGCAAGTGGAAACTGTCCGAACCAAACACTTTGGCTACATTTCACAGGACAAGAACAAAAAGAAATTATATATATTATACATATATGAGCTTGTGACAAAAGGTGATCGTCCAGACCCCTTGTATATTTATCGCACAAATAAAGAATTAAAAAAATTACCAATGCTTCTTTATTTATTGCTTGATGCTTTATAATACCTTGAAGAGATACATAATATAACATGGTGAGTTTGGGTGTCTGCCTTTCATTTGAAAATGCCCAAGTTGTACGCTTTTCTTAGATAAATTTTCCCGTTCAAGATGGCGGACGAGTGATGCGGTTGGTGTCGAAGCCTGGACACATATCTAAATTGCATACCATCACAACAGTATGAATAAAAGATGCAGAAAAATCAACGGCGAACATGTTAATATCACAAACTGTTTCTATTTCTGATTGTTTTCGATGCAGTCAAGCGGTAAAAATCCGTTTGACAGTCGTAACGCTGAATGTCAAATCGTGTCGGTCAGCAAATCTCTCGATCGTTCACATCAAGTTCGGTTCGGTTTCGTGTTCATATAACTCGGCATGTCGGGCAACACTAACCGAATGGAGAAAGGTGTTTTCCGAACCAAATTCGATTCAATGGCTGCAAACGAGCGCGAAATCCATACGGTAATAAGCAGTATGTCAGAAAATAACGACCGTATTTTTTCTCGCAATTCTACTAACAACGAACTTACAGATCCCATGCCGTGCTTTAAATAGCACTCAAGGCAAACGGTTTCAAATCGAGGCTGGAGCTTTCGTCAAGAATGGCGCGTCGAAGCAGAGAAGGTGAGGAAATGTTGTTTGTCCACAATCAGTACGACCGTCAGAAATCGTAACAACTGTCAAATGCATAACGACCGTCAGAAGAAAATGATAGAAACATTGGTTTCAGCTGTTCTGTCAAATGTGTTTCTGTAAATGATTAAAATTCTTTAACATGCAAGTGAATCAAAAGTAGAGTGGCGGCAATTCAACGGGATTTTCCGCAATTTTCGGGCGATGTTTTGTGCATGACACATGATTAGGACATCGTTTTAGCGATGTCCGAAATAACGACTGAAGAATATTAAGTTAATCAATGTATCAAATATACGTGAAACTGGGGCAGAAAACGGCTTGGAATTTCTATTTTGCTTCTTCTTTAAATACATGACAGAACTAAAGTTCAGATCATAGGATTAGTGGGAAATCTGGCGATTATTTGACAGTTGTTACTCTCATAGTTGAAGACATTATCATTCAGTATGTCTGTCGTAACGACCATCAGTATCTCTTGTGATTAATAAATGATAAGTTTATTTTCATTATGATACATATTTACTTTGAAAATTTGAAAGTGCACATTTTCAGCTATTTCCATAATTCTTTTTGATAAAATGTGAAGGAGTAGAGACCAGCAACCAGATTCCACCAGCCCCCTTCCTCCCAGTCCCTCCATTTATTCTTTCTTCACTGTTCACCTCTTTCAAATGCAGCTTGTAAAATGGAGGAATGGCAAAGGGTGTATGTATTTGTTTTATGTGTTTGTTTTGTCTAAGAGCTTTTAAGTCGGTGTTCAGTCTCACACAGTCATACTCGTAGCACATACAAGGAAAAAAGAAACACATGTTTCATCAGAAATGATTTTAATACTTGCTTAAAATGTATGCTCACTTTTTGATTTTGTATTTGTTTACTGTTTTTTTATGTTTATTTGTCTGTTGTCAGGTGAGGCAACTGGTATCCCTACAACTTTCTCTGGGACACAGTCTGGGAATCCTGTACTTGGTGTTTCCACTCCAACTACACCGACAGCAACACCAAAGAAAAAACATGTTGTCAATTCACCGTCACTACAACGACTGAAAGCAGCTTACAAAGCACGGCTTCATGACCTAAAGAAGTCCAGAACCAGAGATGCAGCATTATTGAAAAAACTGTTGCATGATCTTGTCGACACATCAGTCACACCAGACAATGCTGATTTGTATAAAAGAAAGAAGAGTTCCCCAGCATCAAAGACAGCTTTGAACTTTCTGAATGATGTTGCAGTGGACATCCCAGGAAAAAGGTCTGTATCTAAAAAAAAACTGGGCAACAAAAGAAAATCTTGCCCAAGAGACTGAGGAGACTGCACAGGGACTTTTGCCAAAAATTCCCTGACAAAAAGATCTCTCTGAGAACTTTTTATCGTCTCTTGCCAAACAGCATATTGACATCACGAAAACAAGTTTTCCGTCAGTGTTTGTGTGAGATCTGTGCAAACATTGACTTACAACTTGATGCAGTAAACAAGATCATTACTGCACCGATTGATGGCAGAGATGAACTGTCTGAAATGAGTCTCTGTCCTCAACCCACACTGTCATGCCTACAGCGCAAATGTAAACAATGTGGTGTCGAGAAAATCAGGTGTCATATTGACACCCATCTTGTTGACCATCAAGACCAGGCCAGTCCAGTAAAATGGAAGTCATGGCAAATGGTACAGACAGAGAGAGGGAAATGAAGTGAGCTGATACAAAGAGAAGGAACAATGAAAACTCTCATTAATGAGTTGCTGAAAGAACTCCATTCCTTTTTTCAGCATCTGTTCACCTTCCGCTGGCAGCACCATCAGTTGAAAACCATCCAGACCTCTCTGCCTCCGAAATGGGCCATTGTCATCATGGATTTCGCAGAAAACTTTCTGTGTCGATACCAAGATGAGGTGCAAAGTGCCCACTGGGGGTACAATCAGGTCACTGTTCATCCATGTGTACTCTATTACCAGTGCCCAAACTGTGTGGATCTCGACACTGATTATTTAATTTTTCTCTCTGATGATCTCAACCATGATGCCCACATGGTGCAGGTCATACAAAAGCAGACCAAACAGCATCTTGCTGCCACCATGGGGCAGCTGGATAAAATGGTCATATTTTCTGATGGTTGTGCTGCACAATACAAGTCAAAACTTCCTTTCCACTATCTTGCCAACAGTGCTGCTGCTGATGTTGCTGTGGAGAGATGCTATTTTGGAAGTCGTCATGGCAAGAGCCCCTGCAACGCTTGTGGGGGTGTCATAAAAAGGCTGGTTGAAGATGACATCCTTTCAGGATCTGTAATCCAGAATGCAGCATCTATGTACCAGAACTGTTGTGAGCATTTTGTTCTTTCGCCAGAGTCAAATCTGTGCTGTCACACCAGGCGTTCCTTCAGACTGATTGAAACAGGAGATACTAATCGCTCTGTACCTGCCTCATCTTTGACAACAGTGCCTGGCACTCGTCAGTTTCACTGTCTGAAAAGACAAGGAAGGAATGCTTTGAAAACTAGGAAGCTGTCTTGCTTCTGCAATGCCTGCATTTTGGACAAGCCAGAAGACTGCGCAAACAAGGGATTCTATGTCTGGCCCTTGCAAGAGGATCTTTCCTGGGAACGTGTCCGTGTTTTGAAGGAAAAGGTGGAGATGGAGATGAATGCTCTGATGAGCAATCAGAGGATGCAGTTTTTTTAAATTAAAAAGTAGACCAAAATCTGACCTTGATGTCTAATAGGGACATAAAATGAGCTTTTGTTTTGGCATGTGGCTGTATTTTGCTCACTCCTGAAATTGACATTGTGCACGGTTTCCAATGATGTGACTGTTGGTTTACCAATGAATATTGACATAAATATTATGAGATGTTCAGTATGCAAATTTAAGTGCTCCATGAATAATACTTTTTGGAAAGTCTGTTATGATGATGTTTTTCCATTGACACTGTGTCATTGTCAGCAGCTAGTCACAGTCAATGCTGATGTTGTTTGGGAAAGTAAAAATCAAATGTTTACAAGAATCTTTTTGATTCTATTTTTGTACCATAACAGTATTATGGCTCCATTTTCCTTGTTTCTGATGTGTTGCAACTAGTCACCATTTTTTGCCATAAAGATGAACCTTGAATCAGACTGCTTGATATCATAATTTGTGGCATGACAATTTGACTTAATGTTTGCTCCTTTATTTGTCTTTGTACATTCAGTTAAATAGACAGAAAGAACAGCTAACAAACCAACCAAACAAAACAATTTTGCCACATGTTTTCTTGTGAAATTACATTTGTTAACCAGTAACCTGTTTTAAAGCATTTTGAAAACATATTTGTCATCAAGTGTCAAAACGACATTTAATGTTGCAACTTTCTTTGGTTTCTTGTAATTTGTAATTATGTTGTTTAACCACAAAATGTATTTTCATATGATTTGTAAGTGCTCTGAGCTTATCAGAGAGAGCAGGTGCCCTAAATGTACATGTTATTATTATTGTTGTTACTGTCAAACTGTTTCTATTCATTTTGATCATAAATAATCTAATTCCTGTCAGCACATGAGCAGTTTGTTGAGTATGTCCAACAGTGAGGCCATAACAACTGTCAGATGGATTCTGTTTAAGGTGTCTACAAGATCATTGTGACTTATTTAGCTTGTTTTATAGGCCTTTATGTGTAAAATATAACAATAACAATATAACTGTACTCAAAGGAAAAGTATGCCCATTTTTTTTTTAATGACTGTTGTTATTTTTGCATTGTTGGGAAATACTTGGGTATGTCCAATGCAACATCATAACAACTGTCAGATAAAAACGCCATATCATGGTAACAAGGCTACTGTGGGTCCTATACTTGGTATCATTGCATGAAATGCACCCTCAACAACACAGAAAATCATCAGAGGATGCAGTTACTGTCTTATTTCCAACTGAGCAATAAAGAACAAATCAATATGTCCGACGGTTGTTATGTCGGACATACCATCTCATGTGAAACTTGATCTTAAACTGCACAGATGCCTTTTCTTTTGGAATGAAATTTAGCTGTAATACTCAGTCTTACTTCCACTGAAACAATTATGCTGTATAAGAGACATTCAAATAGGAATATTGATAAAATTGAATGTCCAGCATAACAACCGTCAGATGCTCGTTATGATGCCTTATCGCATTACTAGCGGAACATCGGTGCATGAGTTATCTTTGTATGTATATTTTTATGACCCTTAAACATCAGTCTTCCTTTGGACAAAATTGCTGTTAATAAAAACTATTTTGAAAAATCCACTTTTTGTTGGCTTTTTTGGACGACCTTTTGTCACTTGCTCATATATATATCCTCCCCAAACAGGATCTATATTACACTATACATAAATTATGTATTAGACAACACAGACATTCCAACAAGGCAAAACATTAAACATTTGGTCAAAAAAATGCATCTGAAGTCTTTCCACATAGTAGTTGAGCACAATAAAATGTGTCAATGTAATTGGCCTGATTGACAACAGACATTCCAACACTTGCGGAAAACAATAAAAAATATGGTCAAAGAAATACATTTAAACTCTTTCTACACAATAGTTTCAAAAGCAAGTGCTATAAAATAAGTCAGTAATTGATCTGATTGCTGTACGAAAAGAGCTAATTAAAACATGCGCATTAATTTTGTGTGTGCTTCTGTTGTTTTATGCATTTCACAACAAGGCTAGGCTTGTTCCAATGACAGATGACAAACTGAAACAAAGCTATCAAACCCATACACTAGGTCGTCATCATCATCATGTGCCCTGCTGCATGGCGTTAGCGATTGTGGCTTTCCATATGAATATCTTTTGTCATTGCACGTTTATCTCCCACCCTCTCTGTCTTCATCCACTCCACAAGTCCATTCAGTATTTTCTCCCTGGGTCCACCTGGTACTCTTTTTTCCCTCCAGCTTTCTTGTTGTGATTGGGTGCTCTAATTTCTCTTGCCTTATAAAATGTACTAGAATGTTACTTATCTTTTCCTAATCTTGATAAATGTTCTTTTTATGTGTGCCTCTTTCAGGGCTGTCTCGTTCGTTTTCTTTGCTGTCCAAGGAACTCTTAACATTCTTCTTAGAAACCACATTTCAGCTGCCTCAATCTTGTTCTGACTTATACACTAGGTAGGACCTTAAAGTCTTGTTACTCTACTTACTGCATAGGGCTTATAAGTTATAATATGCATGTTTATGGCTTATGCCATGATAATTCCAATAGTACAGCACAAACATTTCATGTCAAAGCGTGTTTGTTCCACTTTACCTAGCAACAACAACATAAAAACTGGATCATTTTGGGAATGCCCTCCAGTGGAAAGGAAAACATTGTTTTAACTGGGAGGTCAATGTACATCTTATAGAAAGGAAAGTGATAGATCAGTTGAAGGTTTATGGACATTTTCCTGAGGAAAGGAAAGTGACGTTTCAGTTGTGAGGTCTATCCTGTGGACATTTTCCATTAGAAAGGAAAGTGATGTTTCAGCAGGGAAGTCTAGGGGCATTTTCCTGTGAAAAGGAAAGCGATAGATTAGCTGGGAGGTCTGTGGAAATTTTCCTGTGGAAAATGATGTCTTAGTTGGGAGGTCTATGGGCATTTTCCAGTGGAAAGGAAAGTGACAGATTAGTTGGTAGGCCTGTGGACATTTTCCTGTGGAAAGGAAAGTAACAGATTAATTGGGAGGTCTATGAATATTTTCCTGTGGAAAAGAAAGTAACAAATTAGTTGGGAAGTCTGTGGACATTTTCCTGTGAAAAGGAAAATGATAGATTAGTTGGGAGGTCCGTGGACATTTTCCAATGGAAAGGAAAGTGATAGATTAATTCACAGGTCTGTGGACATTTTCCAGTAGAAAGGAAATTGACGGATTACTTCGGAGGTCTGTGGACATTTTCCAGTAGAAAGGAAATTGACGGATTAGTTCGGAGGTCTGTGGACATTTTCCAGTAGAAAGGAAAGTGATAGATTAGTTCAGAAGTCTGTGGACATTTTCCAGAGAAAAGGAAAGAGGATCATGGATGTGAATCTACTGACTATTCTGACAAAAGGCTCATAGACATAAATGTTGACTCATGTTGACAAAAGGCTCATAGACATGAATGCAACAAACTAACAGGTACCTGCATTAAGGGTTTCCAGTTTGAGAGGCAGGTTGTTCTGTGCTACAGCGATCAGTTTGAGGGCAATGTAGAACTGACTACGTCCAAAGTGACCCAGCCGCTTGGCCCCACATAGCTCCCAAATCTGAAACAGTACCATACAACACACAACGTGCACACACACAACGCGCGCGCATGCACACACAAACAAACACACACACACACACACACACACACACACACACACACACACACACACACACACACACACACACAGATTGAACATGGTCTCTAAACTAAAACACAACACATATTATCCAACACACACATGAACACACATACACACAGACACACAGATTTTCTCTCTCTCACTCTCTCCCGTACACACAACTGTATGCATTGTACTTTGTAGACAGAAATTTTTATGGAGAAGCGGTAAGAGGGACAGGCAGAGGATGCTGCTGGAAGTATCTAGCCAAGACTCTGCAAGTTGTGGGATCACCATCCACACTATTGGCTACAGCCTACGAATATTACAGCTTTATCATTAGCCTCAGCATGGCTAGAGGCTACGTCAAGCCTGTATCATCTCAGGCTTCTGGAACTTTACCATCTCCACAGTTTGGAGTTCATTCAAGAAGAATTCATCGCACTTGGACAATTCCATACACGCTCCACCAAATCTCCCAACAGTTACCTGACAGATGCCTGCACTGGCAAAGTCTCCGCTTGTCAGGAACAACTAACAGATCAAGAAGAATTTTATTACTGGGAAGAACAGTGAACAGCAATGGATCTCTTAGTGCCGAGTTGGCATTATACATCTCCAAGGCTGGCATTACCTTTGGAAGGTTGACCATGAGACTGAATTAAGACCATGGCATCAGGCTCATTACAAAGACTGCTGTGTACAAAGCAGGAATCTTGACTGCCCTCCTCAACTGCTATGAGACCTGAAGACCTACCAATAGCACATTCAATAACTGGCGTAGTTCCACCAAAGATGCTTGTGCAAGATCTGCATCATGTGGCACAATCCAATATCCAACCGTCAAGTTCTGAAGAAGTATGGCTCATCAAGTATAGAGTTTCTACTCATTTATAGGCCAATTTCAATGAACAACACATGTTGCCAGTATGGAAGACAACCCCATCCCAAAGACGTTTCTGCACGGAAAGCTGAAGCAAGGATACTGACAGCAGGGAAGACAACAAAAGAGATAAAAGGATACTTTGAAGACCAGCCTCATCAAATTGGCATCAACATCAACAGCTGGGGGGACACTGCCTGCAAAGGGGTAAAGTGGTAACAGCAGTGCACAAAGGACATAATAACATCTAACAGCACAGAACAGTTGCTGTAACAAAAGAAGCACTGGTGGAAGCAGAACCCAAGGTCGTAGAACTCCTCCTCATGAAGTATCTGTGGAAAAGCATGTGCCTCCAGGATAGGTCTTGTATCCTGCATGATGACACAGTGACATTCTAGATGAAAATGACATTACATTACTTTCATTATTCAAGTCCAGCTGACTCCACAGAACCATATCAGGGCTCTAGCCAGAAAATATATGAATACACACCTTGTTGGAAAAAAAAATCCTGGAAAAGAATTGAGTACACATGACAAGGCACTCAGACACACACAAAGGATATGCCCCTGAACAACCATTCTGCCTAATTTATCACCAGAGGGTTAAAAAAATTGAATAATTGTAAACATAAGTGAGCACACACACAGTGACAAACACCACACACACACACACACACACACACACACACACACACACACACACACATACACACACACACACACACACACAACACACACCCGTACGTCGCAATATGGATGGACCTACAAAAGTCACAGGCATCGAATCTAAGCAATTTATTTTTAGAGATGTATTCCTGTAAGAAATTCTGTTGTTAGCTGTTTTCTAAACGCACACAAAGCACTACTTTGCCTAAAACATCAAAACTTCAAGACGCATTAGGGGACATGCTTCCCCATTTTTTTGTTTTGTTTTGTTTTGTTTGTTTTGAGTGATTAAAATCTGTGCACTCAAACACATTTTCAGCATCAAATCAGAAATTCAGAGTGCTTTACTTTCTGCACTATCTTTTTTTTTTTTTTATACATGTATGCACATGAATGTTAAAAATACAAACTATATATATATAGTATATTCATACTTACTCTACTGTGAAAAAAAGGGATATTTAGGAGTTTGGGTAGTTTGCTTTAATCTGGGAAGATCTGGACTCAGACCTCTTTCCTGAGCTTTGTGGGGTCTGATCTGATTTGCTGCAGGAAGATTAAGGCTCAATTGCTTTGCCTGAGCCTGAATACATGCTGCTCCATTTTTAAAACAGATTCTCTATGTTGGAGTCTGGCTCTTTAGCTTCTGTCATGATGTCTGTCAATTATTTTTTCCATCCATTCTCATCTCCAAGGATTTTGAACATTTTACCTTTCTTCACACTGTCGTGTCAGGTAGCCATGTTTGCTGTTGATGGTGTCCCTCAATCAGTCAATGCACCCTTTGGTACAATCTACCTTTCCAGAATGCACCAAATGAAAACAGGCTCAATTTGGGGACACCGGACAGAGTTTGCAGAGTCAGCAGATGGAGAACTTAACCAGAGTTATGGATTTTATTTTTCTGAGAAAAGGGCTCATATGATAAATTAATAAGAAGAAGAAGAAGAAGAAGAAGAAGAAAAAGAAGAAGATGAAGAAGAAGAAGAGGAAGAGGAAGAAGAAGAAACAACAACAACAACAACACTAATAATAACAACAACAACAATAATAATAATAATAATAATGAATGATTTGTAAGGTGCCCAATCTTAAAACAAGAATCAAACGAAGGTGCACACTCTCATAATTCCCCTAAACAATCTTCCACAATGACCAAAATGCCAGAGCACAAAACAGGTTATAGTTAAATACTATGCAAACTGGGTGGGGGAGGCAGGAAGGAAGTGGGGCACAAGACTTGAGTATGTAGAGCCGAGGAAATCACTGCTAGACAAAGAAGATAATCTATATCATTATATGTCTTCAAGCTAGACTTGAAGGAAGAGAGTTTGTGACTGTCAAACAGACGGAGGAACGGATTCTTTCTGCAGTGGAAGTCCATAGACCCAAGGATAATTCCCAGTCTTGAATCAAGGATAGAAGCATTAGAATATATATCTATCCCACTAGACCTATCTTAGTCTTACAGCTTTTTACTACTCTACACATCATACACACTGGAGTATGTCTACAATGAAATTCAAGGGAGACAGACATGTGTTTGTTATATACTATAGCAGTTATTCATAGCAGAGCTCTTTCTGCAACTTGTACAAGTTTTTAAAGTAAGAAAAATCAGTTGTTCAGAATATTCCCTATTTCTTTTACTCCCCCCCTCCCCTCACTCATACACACAAGTGACACATGCACATGCACATACACGCATACACACACACACATACATGCATGCACATGTGCACACGTGTGCACACACGTACACACACACACTGATTAATTCAGTCAAATTCACTTTAATCTAACTATTAATCCTTACAGAAATTCATTTGTGCAGTCACAGCTTGTAATAAGCACACACACCAACTCAACAGATGTAAAGAAGGGATTAAAAATATTCAATAACTGTTGCAACAAAAATGTATTAGTCATCCTTGAATTTCGTAGTTGGTGGGCCCCACTGTATTTATAGTGTGATGTACAAGCTTGTCTCTATGTGTACATGATTTTATGTCACTTTTTGTCAGACATTTATAATACAAGCAGCAATTTGTCATTAACTACATCAGCTACCAGTTCTGTTGTCAAAATGAATGTTACATTCCCAAGGATAACCCATAATACAGGGGTTGTGAGTTCAACCTGGGGCAGGTAACTTTTATTTTTCCAGTATTCTATCAGTTCAGATGTCATAGCACCATGCTCAAAATGCAGGGCTGGTTGGTTCATTTGATAGAGCCGTGGACTCAAGAATCTCAAATTCAATCCCAGCTTTTAACACTGGCCTGTTCACTGCCCATCTTAATGTTTTTATCATTCATCAAACACACACACAGCACACACACATTGCTGCTAGCATTACATTAATGGTATCGCAAAGTGACTGACACAAGACCAGCCAACCAGTCTTAAGCACTTATTTGTTATAGGGCAAGACTATAGTGTGTGCGTGCACGCATGTGTGTGTTGTGTGTGTGTGTGTGTGTGTGTGTGTGTGTGTGTGTGTGTGTGCGCGCTGTGTGTGTGTGTGTGTGTGGTGTGCTGTGCGTGCACATGTGTGTGCATGCATGTTTGTGGCTGTGTGCACGTGCATGTGTGTGTGTGTGTGTGTGTATTTTTGTGTGTGTGTGTGTGTGTGTGTGTGTGTGTGTGTGTGTGTGTGTGTGTGTGTGTGTGTGTGTGTGTGTGTTGTGTGTTTGTGTGTGTGTGTTACTGGATTCTTCAGAGACTGACTGGGCCTATAAAACTGACTGGGAATGGAGTCAAATCAATTTGGCCTATATGTGCATAAGTAGGCTTAATCAAACACTGGATAGAGAAATGAAGTAAGAAATATAATGTTACTGGCAAAAAACTGAGAAGGATCTCTTTCCACAAGAGAAATCCGAGGTGCAGCTAAAAGAGAAGTTCTTTGACAGGTGAGAGATTTGGAAGGTTTGATGGGCAGGAGATAATTTACACGTTGACATGGTATTCAAATTTAGTCTCTAGATACAGAAGGCAAATCATGCCAATTCATACCTGCAAGTCAATTCATGCTTTGATTGGAAACCAATGAAGTTTTTGCAGAATGCATACATGTACATTCTAGTCTTCTGGAGAAGTAGGCCTACAGTTTCTCTGTTTTGATCTACTGAGTTTGGATAGCTTGTCATCAGAAACCCCGGATATCATATCCATATCCGATATGTATCTTGAAACAAGTTACTTGAATCTAGATTATATGAAAGAAATGCACTGCTTGTTTTGTTTTGTTTTTGTGTGTGTGTGGTTTTTTTCCCCCTTTTCTTTGGTGCCCACGATCTTGAGGATGATCATTCCGGCACATAAAGGGGGGGGGGGGGGGTTGTAGACACAGTCCATTCGTAAGCTCCGATCATCTCACTATTCTTATTGTTTGTGATATCAGCAGAAAGAAATGGACCAATCTTGCTTATTCTGTGTAGTTGGAGACACATGTAACATTTTGCAAATGCACAGAACAAGTTACCATGTTTCCACTGACTGGGATTCATGATCAAGGAACACACCAATCGCCATTTCTTGCAGATTAGTTGTCAACAGGTCGATGGGTTATAATCTGAAATATCCCTACTCTATGAAGTTTTCTTTTCAATCCATTAATAAAAGGGTGTGCTTTATAATGTTAATAGTGACTTTAAAGAAAAATATGGTGTGGTTTCTGGTCTACCGGGGAAAAGGGGCGTGGCCTCTCCGTTTTGACTCGTTAAATGCCCTGGACCAGACGATCAAGACTCAAGCTGACCGGTCTGCAATTAACGGGCACAAACAAAGCGTTACACAAATTCGATTTAAAGACATTCACTTTCTGAACTATGTCGCTGCTGTGAGGTGTTTACTTTCGGTTAACCTACCTGTTTTAAAGCCTCCTGATGAAGACTGGACGCTAAAAACAGCTCTGACGCTTTCAGACCAGTGATTTTCCCAGTCCCCTCAACATCACATGTCTGAAACAGTTCTGCGTAGTAAGCATGCTCAATTTCACCAAGTTTCAAGCCTTCCATCTTGAAGCTTAAATCACGCAAAGCGTCCACTAATTCAATCGAACAGTAGCTCAGATAACTGACAAAACACTGTTGCTCATTTCGATACTCCTGCAGTCGACAACTCGCCCTCCATCTTTGATCAATTTCTTGCTGATGATGTCATAGTGATGTTCTCGTATAATGTTTCGATAGTTTAAGTAAGTTAAAAAGCTTTGTTGCTGTATCAATACATCCAAAACTGCTAAATTATAGTTTTTATATAGTAAGCGTTAAGATGTTTGAGTGTATGTGCAAAAATAAAATAACTTAAGAGTGGATTAATCCTAAAATGTCACAAAGGACATACACACAGCAGCCGTATATTTTGTGCGCGTTCTTTAAATGCCCGATGAAAACGGTGTCCAGTGATCTATTCACAGCTGAAAGGACTGCCTACAGTGTGCATGAAGTAAGGCAGATGTAGATAGATTGTAACTGCTCCAAGAGATGCAAAGAAGGGTTGTTACCCTTACAAAGGTCAGAATAAACGGGAAGACAGAAAACAAACAAAATAGACATTTTACTCGGCAAAGATACTGTCTGGTCTAAATTACAAGTTGAAACAATACAAAAACTTCTGAGGAACACAACGCAAAAATAAGTAAATGAATAAATAGATAAATAAATAAATAAATAAATAAAATGAAAAAAGAAGAAAGATTGCTGGTGCTGGGTGGCAGGACAGAAGACCTGCCTGAGTATTAGTCCAGTGAGCGTTGTGAGCAGTATGTGCAGATGTGCTAGAGTGATGCCCAGCCAGGTTTTCTGTACTGCCACCCACCCATCTTTCTTTCTTCTTTTCTTTTTTTTTCCCTGCTGCTTGGCTACAGCTGAAGCGCATAGCATTGTGTTTTTCAAAGGTTACTGTTTTGCTTTGATTTGTATTTTAGACCAAACAATTTATTCTGTTGAGTAAAAGATCTAGTTTGGATTTTTGTTGTTATTGTTTTGTTTCCTTCTTTGTTCTTACATTTATAAGGAAAACAACTCTTCTTTCTATCTCTTGGGGCTATGACAATCTGTCTGCATTTGCCTTACTTTGTAACCAGTCCCTGGCAGCCATTCTCTTTTTATAAATGTGTGCATGAACCAGATATAATTTGTTTCGAACACACTGGAAGACAGGAGGTCTCCTTTCTGTTAGCAGACCTCTTCGATGGATCACTTATAGTTCTTATAATAACTGTTCATTTTTGGGCCCCAGCTAGATCTTGCTCATTGACATCCTTTTCATCATGCAGCGTGTCAGGCCGTGGATATAATATTCACTGATATTGAAAATCGTTCTTGTGTAATGCTCTTCTCCGAATTCATTTGTACTCATGATGGTTCTCTTTGTCTGATTAGACAATGGCTGTACCTGGTTGAGAATTCACTTGGAAGTGCAACAGTATCAATGGATATTGAACAAGCTCATCCTTGCGGATTGGCATTCACGCATGGAGTCTGATGGCTGTGGCTGAGTGGTCTCCTCCACAGCTCTCTTTCCCACTCTTCTGTCTCAGTGACAACAGTCAAGTCTATATTTCCTCTACAATGTTGATGTCTGCGTCTGCAACCTGTCACCATGTACAACAATTTGTAGCTGTCCATTACAAAATATTTATGTTGACATTAGCAGACTTCAGGTCATGTTTGCAGACATTCCTATGTCACAGCAGCGGGTGACCTGTGGGCCAGGATCCTGCACCTATCTTTCTGTACAGGATATCTCTGGCCAAGTAAATGCAGTCATGATTGCATGAAGAGGCATACAAGTTCTTCTTGGCATGCTGGCCTGGTCCAGGACGTCCTTGTCTGGCACACGGTCCTTCCAGGAAATGTCCAGGATCTGTGTCGAGAATAGAGAGCTCAAGTTGTACACTGTCCAGATCTCCCCAGTTTCTTGTTGACTGATAGTCATTTATCTTATTTAAACATCAGGGAAAAAACTATTGTATACTATTCACATAATCACTGGAAGTTTTAAGCGCAGAAAATGTCGCCTGTCAAGGTTCTGTCCCTCATCATCACCGACATTTGTATATTGTTTAGATCGTTGTTTCATGATAGTAGGCCTACGGTTTGACAAATACTATTCATGATTGAGAGAGAGAGAGAGATTTTATTATGATTTGAACAATTTTTTGCTGCGTAATGCTAGAACCGCACTCTTCCGGTTGCGGTTCGGCGTGGTGCACGGACCGGCTGCGTTCATGGTATTCGGCGGCGGGTAATAGAAACGGGGACGTCTCGATACGTCCCAGGTTCGTTGCGTTCCAGGTTCGATACGTCCCGAGTTCGATGCGTCACACACACACACACACACACACACACACAACATGTCCGAGCGTGTGTAGGTAGCCTATGTCAGTTGTCACTGCTTGCAAAGCCAGGGGAACACAGACTCGTGGGAAACATTGTGTGGGGAAAATGGGTGGTAGGTATTACGGGGCAGATGGTCGGTGCTGAAAAATTAACCCTTTGATTCCTGCACCCTATCCACCAACTGCAAAAACGTAACCCTTTGACGCCCTCACCCAATCCAGTTTCCTGCAGGAAGCTGGTGGATAGGGTGAGGGAGCCAAAGGGTTAAGTTTTTGCTTTGCTAGCATGGCTGACAGTGCAAGAAGCTGGTGGAGAGGATGCGGGAGTCAAAGGGTTAAGAACAAATTTTTCCTGTGTTCATCCCTTTCTCTGTCTCTCCCTTTTTTTTTTCTTTTCTTTTTTTTCCCCCCATACACTAACGCGTGCGTGACAAAAATACGCTACACACGCACGCAAAAGAAGAGAGGTTTTGTACCTGGGACGTACAGAACATAGGACATACCGAACCTGGGACGTAGACTCTATCTGTCGAAACGCGCGGTCATGAATGTTATTACATGGGGACGACCTTCATCTGTTGTACGTTCGCCTCTACACTGGGTAGAAGGAAACATGACTACTCAGTGGTTTTCTGCTGCGCGAAACTGTACCTCCCTGTGTATAACTTAACATGCTAGCTGTCATACTGCATCAGCGTATTTAGATAACAGAAACACAAGTTCCCCTTTCCCGTTAGAAAGTAAGGCCCTTATTTTCTTTTATTTACAATTTCCTGGATTCACAAGGTTTCCGCTCTCATTTTCTCACTGTGAAATGCAGACAGACTTCTGAGTTTTCTACGATTGTGTGATCTTCAATATACTCTCCCCACCTATCAAATCTTTTGTCTTTTCCTATAATAATTGTACCATCTTATGGTTTTAAGCAACCAGTTGATGTGCATGTCTTTTTCCTGTGAGCAATTTCTTTAATATTTCTGTACTTAAACTTGGGTCTGTTTTGTGTTGGTCTTCTTTTCTTTGCACTTTATTTCTGCCCAAGCTTCCATAGCTTCATTCACTTTTTCTTATTTCCTTATCTATCTTGTTGTATTCTTGCTCTTTTCCCTTTACCTTCCTTTGTTCATTCATCAAACTTAAAAACTTCTTTTGTCATCCAGTTCTTCTTTGTTTGTTTGTTTTCTTCAGCTTTAGGCATTTATTCACAAGATTCGTTTACCGCATTTTTCAAATTTTTCCATCATTCCTTATTTTCCCCAATGTCTTCCAGAGTATTGAATTTGTTTTGAAGAGATACATTACATTTTGTATGAGTTGATTCATTTGTCTTAAAGAGTTCAAGGTTTAGTTTGGTATATTTTTGATTTGTTTTCTTTTCTTTATTTTCAGCCTAAATTTTTCCAGTACAGGATTGTATGATATCTTTTTGGTTTGTTTTCTTTACTTTATTTTCAGCTTAAATTTTCCCGTTACAGGATTGCAGTCACTGTTGCAGTCTATGCCTGGTAATGTTTTTTGCTTTCAATAAAGAATTTCTTAATCTCTTATTTATCAGGATGTAATCAGGATGGTTTCTTGTGTTGTCTCCTGGATTTATCCGTGTCCATTTTCGTCTGTTATGTTTGTTTCCTATTGTATATTCATTTACTTGTGCCCACTCAGCAAGGCCATGAGGTCCAACTAGGACATCTAATTTTTCCTGTACCACTTTAGCGTCAAAATCTCCCATTATTGTTGAAATGTCCTGTGATTTATATTGAACAATGTCCATTATGATGCCTGCCCTTCTTTCATATGTCACCTGCAGAATATATGATTTTATTCTTTCACGCTCCCTTCATCTCATCTCTAATCCTAAAATATTGATGTTCAGTCTTTCCATTTCTATCTTGACATTTTCGTTTTCCCTTCTGGAGCATTGTTTGAACATTCCATGATGCAATTCTTATACATTTGAATCTGATCACAGTAGTCTGATGTTGGTATGGTGTCACCTGTTCAACACTACTTCCCCTACCAGACGAAGATGCTCCAGTGGAGCTTCTGTTCATGTCTTTGTCTTTTATTTTGATGTGTCTGGCCATGATGTCCTTGGGAAGATACAATGGTGGTTTCTTATTGCCTTCCATCAGTTTTTGTACGGACTGTCTGCCAGCTTTTGTCATTCCCACGACTACCCACAAAGCAGTGGGGGCCGATTTTCTGTCGGGGTTTACTTCCATAGCCTTGGTCTCCCCTGAGACAACCACAAAGTCATGGTAATTTTCTGTCAGGGTTTACTCCTAAGCCTTGGTCTCTCCTGAGACACACCACAGGGCAGCGGTGCTTTTCACCATAGCTGGGATCTGGTTTGTGGCTCCAGGGCATTTCCACATGCCGGTGGGCCTGCATGCCGCACGTTTGGGGTCCAGACCTCCTCCAAATTTCTCAAGAGTGTGTCTTAATGGCTGATGTGATGTGATCTCGTGTGAAAACTTGAAAATGACGTCACACACACACACACACACACACACACACACACACACACACACACACACACACACCACACACACCACACACACACGCACACACACGCACTCACACACACACACGCACACCACACACGCACACACACAACAACACACACACACATATACACACACACTACACACACACACACACACACACACACACACACACACACTCACACACACACACACACAATGCGTGTGCGCGCGCACACACATACACACACTCACACACACACAAATGCGTGTGTGCACGTGCACACATCACACACACACACACACACATGGTCTGTTATGATAAGATTGGATGTAGGCCTCAATGTATGTACAAATATAGTGTGTGTATGATTTAAGTTTGATATAGACCTCAGCTGACCAAGAAGACAAAGATGGCTGTACACAACGCCTGTGTCCTCAGCACCTTGTTGTATGGCAGCAAGGCGTGGACCACTCATGCTCATCATCATATATTGATATGGTGTGTGGTAATAAGGTTTGATATAGACCTCAATTTTTGTGTTGTGTGTGTGTGTGTGTGTGTGTGTGTGTGTGTGTGTGTGTGTGATAAAGTTTGGTATAGACCTCAATGTATTACTAGTTGATTTTTGTTGACACGTTTTCTTCATACAGACACTCCCACACCCACACCAGCAAAGAAACTTCACATATTTACTGTTTATTGGTCAGTTATTATTGAGTCAGTAGTGCCATACTTGTGTGCTCTGGTGCCAAATTTTTGTACAATTGATGGGCACGTGTGTAACGACTATTATTACTACCGTACAAAAAAAGATTGCTATAACATCAATTCCTATACGTATAGAAAAGGACTGCCATAACATCAGTTCCAACACATATACTATAGAAAAAGGACTGCCAAACATCAGTTCCTACACATATAGAAAAGGGCTGCCATAACATCAATTCATACATAGTGTGATGATACTGCTATTACTATCATGTAGGAAAGGACTGTTATAACATCAATTCATACATAAAGTGATGATACTGTTATTACTATTGTTTTGAAAAGGACTGCTATAACATCAGTTCTTACATAGTGCGATGATACTGTTATAACTATTGTTTTGAAAAGGACTGCTATAACATCAATTCATACATAGTGTGATGATACTGTTATTGCTATTGTTTTGAAAAGGACTGCTATAACATCAATTCCTATATAGTGTCATACAACAGTTATTGCTATCGTATAGAAAAGGACTGCCATAACATCAGTTCCTACATAGTGTCATAATGCTGTTATTGTTATCGTATAGAAAAGGACTGCCATAACATCAGTTCCTACACATATAGAAAAGGACTGTTACTGCTGTAGTGTAACATCAATTCCTACATAGTGTCATAATACTGTTATTACTACATGTATAAGAAAAGGACTGCCATAACATAAGTTCCTATATAGTGTTATAATACTGTTATTACTATAGTATAGAAAAGGACTGCTATAACATCAATTCCTATATAATGTATAATACTGTTATTACTATAGTATAGAAAAGGACTGCTATAACATCAATTCCTATATAATGTCATAATACTGTTATTACTATCGTACAGAAAAACACTGCAATAACATCAATTCCTACATGTATAGCAAAGGACTGCTATAACATAATTCCTACTCATATAGAAAAGAACCGCTATACAATCAATTCCTACATAGTGTCATAATACTGTTATTGCTATCGTATAGAAAAGACCTGCTGTAACACCACTTTCTACACCCATAGAAAAAGGACTGCTATAACACCAATTCCTACACAATGTCATAATACTGTTATTACTATCGTATAGAAAAAAACTGCTATAACATCAATTTCTACACAATGTCAGACAGACTGACAGTGGACTGGCAGATCATTGTTATCAGTGTGACCATGTCCAGGTGACATGACATGGCATTATTGTGTAACATAAGTCGACATCAGGTGTGTGTGCATTGACAGGTGATAGTATACAACTAACGGTACAACACAAGAGAAGTACACACAGCGGTACATGTCAACATTAGGTGTGTGTACACTTAGACAGGTGATAGTATACAACTACCTGCACAACACCAGGGGAGTACACAAAGTGATACATGTCAACATCACGTGTGCGTACAAAGTGCAGGTATGGTGTAGGACAGGCTATGTAATTATAACATCTGTACAAAGTACATCATTTTGTTTACAAACACAACCCACACTCATGCATGCACGCACATTCACACATGATAGTTTCCAGTTTTAGGTGGGGATTAGATTATCGAATTTAGTCTGACCGTGACGTCATTTTTGTTTGTTTGTTTGAAAATTCAATCAACAATTGATGTCAGCATTCTATGACACAGTGTCAGTAGGTGACATCTGTTATAAATCGTTCAATGACAGTGTCAGTAGGTGACATCTGTTATAAATCATTCTATGACAGTGTCAGTAGGTGACATCTGTTACAAATCGTTTTATGGCCGTGTCAGTAGGTGACATCTATTATAAATCATTCTATGACAGTGTTAGTAAGTGACATCTGTTATAGGTCGTTCTGTGACACAGTGTAAGTAGGTGCATCTGTTATAAAGCGTTCTATGACACAGTCAGTAGGTGACATGTTATAAATCTTTTTTGACAGTGTCAGTAGGTGACATCTGTTATAAATCATTCTATGACACAGTGTCAGTAGGTGACATCCACTCTAAATCATTCTATGACAAAGTCAGTTGGTAACATCCGTTATAAATTGCTGTATGCCACAGTGTTAGTAGGTAACATCTGCAAGTGCTTTATCAGTTAACATTAGTATGTTGCACCCCCAAACACGTTAAAAACTTTCTTCTACACCCACAAATGTCTTATTAATATGAATAGATTACGCCCAGAAATATCGTATAAACATGGTACATTTCATAAGCGAGCAAACAAGCAAGCGAGCAAACAAGATTAAAAACAAAAGCATGTGATTGCATATAGACTAGCTTACAAGCAAGCAAGCAAACAAGACTCAAAATAAAAGCAAAGAGAAACAACAGTTTTGTGTGTGTGGTGTGTGTGTGTGTGTGTGTTGTGTGTGTGTGTGTGTGTGTGTGTGTGTGTGTGTGTGTGTGTGTGTTGTGTGCATTGTGCGCGCGCGCGCGCCATTTACTATTCTGTGTGTGTTCAAGATGAAGGATTGTGTGTGTGTGTGTGTGCGCGCGTGCGTATGTGTAGTGATTAAAGATGTCTACTGACTTGAGGGTCAGAGTGTGTGTGTTGTGTGTGTGTGTGTGTGTGTGTGTGTGTGTGTGTGTGTGTGTGTGTGTGTGTGTGTGTGTGTGTGTGTGTGATTTGATGGGTCATTGTGTGTGTGGTGATTTGATGGGTCATTGTGTGTGTGGTGATTTGTGGGCATTGTGTGTATGGTGATTTGATGGGCCATTGTGTGTGTGTGGTGATTTGATGGGTCACTCTGTGTGTGGTGAATTTAATGGGTCATTGTGTGTGTGGTGATTTGATGGGCCATTGTGTGTGTGGTAAATTTAATGGGTCATTGTGTGTGTGGTGATTTGATGGGTCATTATGTGTGTGGTGATTTGATGGGTCATTGTGTGTGGTGATTTGATGGTCATTGATGCGTGGTGATTTGATGGATCATTGTGTGTGCAGTGATTTGATGGGTCACTCTGTATATATGTGTATGTGGTGATATTCAAGGTGTCTAGTGACTTGATGGATCATTCTCTTTGTGTGTGTTGTGACATGATTTCATGAGTTGTGCTCAATTGTCACACGTCTTGGTGATGTCTGTCGGGACTCAGCACAGTCGTCGTTCCTTGCCGGCAGGACAGCGCCACGCCCCGTTGGGGTAACAGATACACATGTGCTGTACACAGCCGTCCCTGAAGGCAAAGAGCCGTGTGAAATAGGTCCTCCGGCCCACCTTACAACCTGCACACCCACAATACAACAAAAGTTAACACTGTCTACCTAGAGTAGCATAGCCCACAGTACAACAAGAGTTAACTGTTTATCTAGAGTAAAAGCCCATAGTAAGACAAGAGTCAACTCTGTCTACCTACAATATCATAGCCCACAATATAACAAAAATGAACACTGTCTACTTACAGTAACATAGCCAACAGTACGACATGAGTTAACTTTTGTCTACCTAGAATAACACAGCCCACAGTACAACAAGAGTTAATTCTACCTATAGTAACACAGCCCACAGTACAACAAGAGTTAACTGTCTACCTGGAGTAACATAGCCCACAGTACAACAAGAGTTAACATTGTCTACCTACAGTAACACAGCTCACGGTACAATAAAAGTTAACCGTGTCTACCTACAATAACATAGCTCACAGTATAACAAGAGTTAACACTGTCTACCTACAATACCACAGCTCACAGTACAACAAGAGTTAACACTGTCTACATACATAACACAGCTCACAGTACAACAAGAGTTAACACTGTCTACCTACAGTAACACAGCCCACAGTACAACAAGCGTTAACACTGTCTACCTACAATAACACAGCCACAGTACAATAAGGTTAACATGTCTACCTACAGTAATACAAGCCCACAGTACAACAAGAGTTAACACTGTCTACCTAAGTAATACAGCCACAGTACAACAAGAGTTAACATTGTCTACCTACAGTATACAACCCTAAGTACAACAAGAGTTAACACTGTCTACCTACAGTAATACAGCCCACAGTATAACAAGAGTTAACTTGTCTACTACAGTAACACAGCCCACAGTACAACAAGAGTTAACACTGTCTACCTAAGTATACAGCCCACAGTACAACAAGAGTTAACACTGTCTACTAAGTAATACAGCCACAGTACAACAAGAGTTAACACTGTCTACCTAAGTAATACAGCCACAGTACAACAAGAGTTAACACTGTCTACCTAAATAACAAGCCCACAGTACAACAAGAGTTAACATCTGTCTACTACAGTAAACAGCCCACAGTACAACAAGAGTTAACATGTCTACTACAGTAACACAGCCACAGTACAACAAGAGTTAACACTGTCTACCTACAGTAACACAGCCCACAGTACAACAAAGTTAACACTGTCTACCTACAATAACACAGCCACAGTACAACAAGAGTTAACCTTCTACCTAAGTAACAGCCCACAGTACAACAAGATTAACACTGTCTACTTACAGTAATACAGCCACAGTACAACAAGAGTTAACATGTCTACCTACAGTAACTACAGCCCACAGTACAACAAAGTTAACACTGTCTACCTACAGTAAACAGCTCACAGTACAACAGAGTTAACCTTCTACCTAAGTAACAGCCACAGTACAACAAGAGTTAACACTGTCTACCTACAGTAACACAGCTCACAGTACAACAAGAGTTAACACTGTCTACTACAGTAACACAGCCCACAGTACAACAAATGTTAACCTGTCTACTACAATAACAGCCCACAGTACAACAAGAGTTAACACTGTCTACCTAAGTAAACAGCCCACAGTACAACAAGAGTTAACACTGTCTACCTACAGTAAACAGCCACAGTACAACAAGAGTTAACACTGTCTACCTACAGTAACACAGCCCACAGTACAACAAGAGTTAACACTGTCTACCTACAGTAACACAGCCCACAGTACAACAAAGTTAACACTGTCTACCTACAGTAATACAGCCCACAGTACAACAAGAGTTAACACTGTCTACCTACAGTAATACAGCCACAGTACAACAAGAGTTAACACTGTCTACCTACAGTAATACAGCCCACAGTACAACAAGAGTTAACACTGTCTACCTACAGTAATACAGCCCACAGTACAACAAGAGTTAACACTGTCTACCTACAGTAATACAGCCACAGTACAACAGAGTTAACACTGTCTACCTACAGTAATACAGCCCACAGTACAACAAGAGTTAACACTGTCTACCTACAGTAATACAGCCACAGTACAACAAGAGTTAACACTGTCTACCTACAGTAATACAGCCCACAGTACAACAAGAGTTAACACTGTCTACCTACAGTAATACAGCCCACAGTACAACAAGAGTTAACACTGTCTACCTACAGTAATACAGCCCACAGTACAACAAGAGTTAACACTGTCTACCTACAGTAATACAGCCCACAGTACAACAAGAGTTAACACTGTCTACCTACAGTAATACAGCCCTCAGTACAACAAGAGTTAACACTGTCTACCTAAGTAATACAGCCCACAGTACAACAAGAGTTAAACATTGTCTACATACAGTAATACAGCCCACAGTACAACAAGAGTTAACATTGTCTACCTACTGTCTACTAAGTAATACAGCCCACAGTACAACAAGAGTTAACCTGTCTACTACAGTAATACAGCCCACAGTACAACAAGAGTTAACATGTCTACCTACAGTAATACAGCCCACAGTACAACAAGAGTTAACACTGTCTACCTACAGTAACACAGCCACAGTACAACAAGAGTTAACACTGTCTACCTACATAAACACAGCCACAGTACAACAAGAGTTAACACTGTCTACTAAGTAATACAGCCCACAGTACAACAAGAGTTAACACTGTCTACCTACAGTAATACAGCCCACAGTACAACAAGAGTTAACACTGTCTACTACAGTAATACAGCCCACAGTACAACAAGAGTTAACACTGTCTACCTACAGTAATACAGCCCACAGTACAACAAGAGTTAACACTGTCTACCTACAGTAATACAGCCCACAGTACAACAAGAGTTAACACTGTCTCCTACAGTAATACAGCCCACAGTACAACAAGAGTTAAACACTGTCTACCTACATGTAATACAGCCCACAGTACAACAAGAGTTAACACTGTCTACCTACAGTAATACAGCCCACAGTACAACAAGAGTTAACACTGTCTACCTACAGTAATACAGCCCACAGTACAACAAGAGTTAACACTGTCTACCTACAGTAATACAGCCACAGTACAACAAGAGTTAACACTGTCTACCTACAGTAATACAGCCACAGTACAACAAGAGTTAACACTGTCTACCTACAGTAATACAGCCCACAGTACAACAAGAGTTAACACTGTCTACCTACAGTAATACAGCCCACAGTACAACAAGAGTTAACACTGTCTACCTACAGTAATACAGCCCACAGTACAACAAGAGTTAACACTGTCTACTACAGTAATACAGCCCACAGTACAACAAGAGTTAACACTGTCTACCTACAGTAATACAGCCCAGTACAACAAGAGTTAACACGTCTACCTACAGTAATACAGCCCACAGTAAACAAGAGTTAACACTGTCTACCTACAGTAATACAGCCCACAGTTACAAAAGAGTTAAATGTTACTACAGTAATACAGCCCTAGTACAACAGGTAAAGTCTACTACAGTAACGCCCGTGGTCACGTACCATAGCCCAAGTAGATTACAGCCCAGTATGTACACAAGAGTGTAATAGTCTGAGTTACGTTCCTACAGTTACAGCAGAAAAAATACCTTGAAAATGGTTATAATGAACCGATAATGTTATACGGTTGTGAGGTGTGGACAGTCAACACGCAAAGCCAGAACGAGATTGAGGCAGCCCAGATGTGGCTTTAAGAAGAATGTTGAGAGTTCCATTGACAGCAAGAAAACAAACGAGACAGTCTTGATGGAGGCAGACACAAGAGATCATTCATAAGGAATATTGGGAAAGACAGGTGCATTTGTAGGCCATTTTATGAGGAAAGAAAAAAAATTGGAGCACCTGGTCACAACAGGAAAGCTGGAGGGAAAGAGAGCACCGGGTAGACCTGGAAAAAAATATTGGATGGACTTGCAGAGTGGCTGAAGACAAAGAGGATGGTAGAGGCACTCGAGGCAACAAGGGATAGAAACGGATGGAAGGCCATGATCGCCAATGCCATGTGGCAAGGCACTTGATGATGATGATGATGATGATGACCAACAGTAACGCAGCCCACAGTATAACAAAAGTTAACAGTGTCTACCTACAGTAACACAGCCCACAGTACAACAAGAGTTAACTCTGTCTACCTACAGTGTTAGACCAAGGGAGTGTGAAAATCTATTTCAGACAGACAGTCCTGAAACAGCAAAAGAACGTGGACCAACAGATAATAGTTTAATTTAAATATAAGAACCTAAAGGGAAAGAGTATCAGAAGCTGAGCTCAAGGTGCGAGTTGGCGATAAATACTGATGTTGTCACAAAGGTAGAATGGAGCAGATTGATCGAATAGATTTGTAGAACAAGATATCCAGCATATATTTAATTCTGTTTGAAACGGACAACCAGTGTAGAGAGCCAAGGAGAGGACTGACATGATAGAACTTCTCTTTCTGAGGACAAGACGAGCAGCTGTGGTTTGTGTGCGTTGCAGACAGAGGAGGGAAGAAGCTGGTAGGTCAGAAAGGAGATAATTACTGTAATCAAGACGAGACAAAATGAGACATTTCACAAGCTTAGATGCTGCCTCAGTTGAAAGGTATTTTCGTACGCAACTAACGTGACTGAATCTGACAGTAGCATGATTGGCAGATCTAGGTCAGGTACTTCTGCATAGAAAGAATGTTGTCCAAGGTCACACCCAGGTTTTTGACAGAATCAGAGAGAGAGAGAGATGATGATGATGATGATGATGATGTAGTCAAATAGCTGGATGGTACTCAGGGTAAGAGAGACAAGTTTCTTTTTGGTCCCTACAACCATGGCTGCTATTTTATCACTAATTAATTGTAGTTTATTTTGTGTCATCCAGTTCTAGGTACTGATAACAAAAATTTTTCACTGCACATGCAACAGGAATAAAAGGGTTGACGGAATTTTCTTTACATCTCACAAAGGCAAAAGGACAAAGGTTAACAGAATCTTCATTACAGCTCATATAGGCAACACGACAGAAAGAGTTAATTGAAATTTCATTACTATTCCTATATGCAATAGCACTAAAGGATTAGCCAACCAATTCCTAATCTTTACAGTGCTGCTGTCTACTTTTCTGTTGTGAGTGTGTGACATCACCATCATCACCATCATGTGCCCTGCCGCATGGCGTTGGCGATCATGGCCCTCCATATATATCTATCTATCCCTAGTTGCCACAAGCACGTCTTCCACCCTCTCTGTCCTCAGCCAGCCTGCAAGTCCGTCCAACATTTTCTCCCTGGGTCCACCTGGTGCTCTCTTTCCCTCCAGCTTTCCTGTTGTTACCAGGTGCTCTAATTCCCCTTTCCTCATAAAATGGCCTATAAATATTGCCTGTCTTTTCCTAATCTTCCTTATCAATGATCTTCTTGTGAGTGCCTTCATCAAGACTGTCTCGTTTGTTTTGTTTGCTGTCTATGGAGTGTGACAGACAGAAATATTGTGATATGTAGACATGTTATCTTTGTATGCACGATGTGGGTGTGGTGAGGTGTGGTATGGTGTGGTGCTGTGTTGTGCGGTGCTGTGCTGTGCTGTGCTGTGCTGTGCTGTGCTGTGCTGTGCTGTGCTGTGCTGTGCTGTGTTGTGTTTTGTTGTGTTGTGTCGTGTTGTGCTGTGTTGTGTGTGTCAGAAATATTGTGATGTTACATGTTACCTTTGGGTTGGTGCGCAGAGTCTGTGGTCAGAGAGGGATCAGTGTTGGCGTCATGATCACAGAAGTTGAAGGAACGGTCTTGTGGACAGGTCCAGGTTCCGTTACACTCACACTGACACAGGTATTCCTGGCATCCTCGTCTTTGACTGAATGCTGTCCGTGACCTGATAATAATAATAATAATAATCATCATCATCATCATCACAGTGAGACAGGTATTCCTAGAACTCAAGTCTTCCTGGAATTCTTCATCATCATCATCATCATCATCATCATCATCATCACAATGACACAGGTATTCCTAGAACTCAAGTCTTCTTGGGATTATTCTTCATCATCATCATCATCACCATCATCATCATCACCACCACCACCACCACCACCACACATCGATGTTGTCGTCGTCGTCATCATCATCATCATCATCATCATCATCATCATCATCATCATCACCTTAACACTGACACCCATGTCTCTGAAACTTGATTCCATGGCATCAGAGTTTTTTTTTTCCCCCCGTTCATGGATTGCAACCCCCACATGACCTCGAACATGTACGAGATTTACATATAGGCTAAGACAGCCACTGCAGTGTTCAGCTATGTGATTATAACACCTAAGGTAGACAATGCAGTGTTCAGCTATGTGATTATAACACGTAAGGTAGACAATGCAGTGTTCAGCCATGTGATTATAACACGTAAGGTAGGTAGACAGTGCAGTGTTCAGCCATGTGATTATAACACGTAAGGTAGACAATGCAGTGTTCAGCTATGTGATTATAACACGTAAGGTAGACAATGCAGTGTTCAGCTATGTGATTATAACACGTAAGGTAGACAATGCAGTGTTCAGCTATGTGATTATAACTCGTAAGGTAGACAATGCAGTGTTCAGCTATGTGATTATAACACGTAAGGTAGACAATGCAGTGTTCAGCTATGTGATTATAACACGTAAGGTAGACAATGCAGTGTTCAGCTATGTGATTATAACACGTAAGGTAGACAATGCAGTGTTCAGCTATGTGATTATAACACGTAAGGTAGACAATGCAGTGTTCAGCTATGTGATTATAACACGTAAGGTAGACAATGCAGTGTTCAGCTATGTGATTATAACACGTAAGGTAGACAATGCAGTGTTCAGCTATGTGATTATAACACGTAAGGTAGGTAGACAATGCAGTGTTCAGCTATGTGATTATAACACGTAAGGTAGGTAGACAATGCAGTGTTCAGCCATGTGATTATAACACGAAAGGTAGGTAGACAATGCAGTGTTCAGCTATGTGATTATAACACGTAAGGTAGACAATGCAGTGTTCAGCTATGTGATTATAACACCTAAGATAGACAATACAGTGTTCAGCCATGTGATTATAACACCTAAGGTAGACAATACAGTGTTCAGCTGTGTGATTATAACACCTAAGGTAGACAATGCAGTGTTCAGCCATGTGGTTATAACACATAAGGTAGACAATGCAGTGTTCAGACCTTACGTTATTATCCTTGTGCATTAAAGTGTTTTGGGACATTGAACACGCAGCACCAGTGCAGAAGAGTGATACTTTGTCTGCATGTCTATAACATACATGTCTATGACACTGAACACAACACCAGTACAGGAGAGCGTCACTTACAACATTAGTACAGGAGAGCGTCAGTTACAACACCAGTACAGAAGAACGTCATTCATAACATCAGTACAGAAAAGCGTAATTTACAATACCAGTACAGAAGAACGTCATTTATAACATCAGTACAAAAGAGCGTCACTTACCACACCAGTACAGGAGAGCGTCACTTACAACATCAGTACAGAAGAACGTCATTTATAACATCAGTACAGAAAATCGTAATTTATTTTACCAGTACAGAAGAACGTCATTTATAACATCAGTACAGAAAATCGTAATTTATTTTACCAGTACAGAAGAACGTCATTTATAACATCAGAACAAAAGAGCGTCACTTACTACACCAGTACAGGAGAGCGTCACTTACAACACCAGTACAGAAAAGCGTCATTTACAATACCAGTACAGAAGAACGTCATTTATAAATCAGTACAAAAGAGTGTCACTTACAACACCAGTACACAAGAACGTGACTTACAACACCAGTACAAAAGAACGTCACTTACAACAGCAGTACAGAAGAACGTCATTTATAACTCCAGTACAGAAAAGCGTCACTTACAACACCAGTACAGAAGAGCGTCACTCACAACACCAGTACTAAAAAGCGTAATTTATAAGACGAATACTGAAAAGCGTCACATACAACACGAAACACGGGTACACAAGAGCATCACCTACGAGACCAGTACACGAGAGCGTCACTTTTAACTCAAAACACCGGTACAGAAGAGCGTCACCTACAAGACCATTATAGAAAGCGTCACCTACAAGACCATTATAGAAAAGCGTCACCTACAAGACCATTATAGACAAGCGTCACTAACAAGACCATTACAGAAGAGCGTCGCTCACAAGACCATTACAGAAGAGTGTCACACACAAGACCAGTACAGAAGAGCGTCGCTCACAAGACCAGTACAGAAGAGCGTCACCCACAAGATCAGTACAGAAGAGCGTCACCCACAAGATCAGTACAGAAGAGCGTCACTCACAAGACGAGTACAGAAGAGCGTCACTCACAAGATGAGTACAGAAGAGCGTCACTTACAAGATCAGTACAGAAGAGCGTCACTTACAAGATCAGCACAGAAGGGCGTCACTCACAAGACGAGTACAGAAGAGCGTCACCCACAAGACGAGTACAGAAGAGCGTCACTCACAAGACGAGTACAGAAGAGCGTCACTCACAAGACGAGTACAGAAGAGCATCACTCATAAGACGAGTACAGAAGAGCGTCACTTACAAGATCTGTACAGAAGAGCGTCACTTACAAGATCTGTACAGAAGAGCGTCACTTACAAGATCAGTACAGAAGAGCGTCACTTACAAGATCAGTACAGAAGAGCGTCACTCACAAGACCAGTACAGAAGAGCGTCACTTACAAGACCAGTACAGAAGAGTGTCACTTACAAGACCAGTACAGAAGAGCGTCACTTACCTTATGATCTGTCCATCCACCATGCAGGGTTTACAGTTGACGGGTGGTGTCATGACCCCACTGTGGCCTCCACCTGCCTCTCTCAGGGCCTGGGCTTGTCCTGATGATTGACACCGGTCCATGGAGTGTTCTGGGGGACACACCGCCAGTCCGTTACACCCACAATGACACCTGAACTCCCAGCATCCATCGCTGTAGGAGAAGTTACTGCCTCCCGGATACGTCCGGTTGCCTAGGTGACACTGTTGGCATCCATCAGGCTGAGAGTCTCCCCCATGACACACCTCACGGGTGAGAGAGGCGGGGCAGTGCCAGGATCCATTGCAGAAGCAGTGGCAGGTGTAGAGGTGACAGTCCTGGCGGAAATGGAAATCGGAATTGGCGAGGTAATGTTTGCTGCCTACCTGACAATTCCGACAGTCCTTGTAAATGGCCGCCATTCTCGCTTGGTGCGCCGCCACTTCGGCCAGCGCTCTCTTGTGGCCATCCATCTGTTGTTCTTTGTGTCGTTGACGTTGATCCTGCTCATCTTGACCACTCTTCTCCTGGTGTTCCACTTTCCCGCCCTTTCCCTGCTGGCACACGTCCAAGGTCAGGGCTTTTGGGCACGCCCAGCTGCCGTCACAGGCGCAGTCACAAGTGTGTTGCAGACAATCGTCTCTGAGCAAGAAGCGTGTTCTGCTGGGATAGACCGTGCCCCTTACCTCACAGTCTTGACAACTCAACAGACTGTCTTCGTTCAGTTCCGCTGTACGGGAGTAAGTGGCATCTTCCAGGCCTCCCCTGCCTGCATGGTGATGGCGGTGAGGCTTGGACTGGAACCCCCGTCCACCTTCCGCGGCCAGGACGTCTTGCCGCTCATCCACCACACCAGCTGGCGGACTGGCGGGTTGCACGCAGTAGTTGCTGGGTTGTTGTGTGGGGCACATCCACAAACCGTCACAGCCGCATGTGCATTCGTAGCCGTAGCAACCTACCCTGAGGGCAAACTGCAGGCTGGGTGGATATTCGTGATTCTGAACGACGCAACTACGACATCGGCCACTGGTTGGGCCATACTGCGGGGGGCAGTCTTCACTCATAGCTTGCTGCACAGAACAGCGAAGTCGACCGGAACAGTCGCAGTAACATGTCACGTGGTAACAGTCCTTGGTGAAGACAAAACTACCGCGGTGTGACTGTCCGTTGACAAAACAGAAGGCGCACTTCTGGCTCTTGCCGTCCTGCATGCCGTCACCTGCCACGTGCACAGGCTGCATGGCCACGTGCTGCACGCTCGTACGGCTGTGGGAGGAACTGGAGGAACCAGCAGGGAGAGGCTGAGGTTGTTTGGGATAGACCGCAGCTTGACCTGGATGGCTCCGTCTGGGCGGGGTGGGAACATCTGCTCCAGGCTGTGCGGCCACAGGGTAGCGGGCCTGGCTGGGCGCCAGGTGTGGGTTGTACTGACCTGAGGGTTGTTGAGGGCCGTGTTGTCCCGAGGGTTGCTGCGGGCTTACCTGTCCTGACGCTGAAACTCCCGAGGGTAAGTGCACCGGCAGCATGCCAGGAAGGAGGAGTCCCCCGGCACCGCCCTGCCCTTCCTGACAGGAGGGGCAGTTGGCAGAGCTGAAGAAGGTCTGCTGGATGGTGTTGATCACTCGGCCAGGCCGCACTCCGTACGCCCCACCGCCCAACGGGAACACTGATGAGGCCGCCGGGTAGGGGTACAGAGCGCCCCCTAGTGGTGTGGACATGGCAACGCATCCTGGGACGGGTTTCTGGTCGGCACACTCGTGGTTACCATCACAGTTACACTGACAGCTCAGCTCCTGGCATCCCCGTCTGAGGGTGAAACTCATGTTGCCTGGGTACACGTAGCCCTGAAAACAGTGACACAGTGTAAAGGCTGCAAGCATTAACACTATGTAAAGTCCTGTAAAGTCACACTATGTAAAATCCTGTAAACAGTCACATTATTGTAAAGTCCTGTGAACTCATTACATTTATGTAAAGTCCTGTATACAGTAACACCGTGTTAAGTCCTGTAAAGTCACTCTATGTAAAACCCTATAAACAGTCACATTATGTAAAGTCCTGTAAACACATGCAAAAAAAGTCACACTATGTAAAATCCTGTAAACAGTCACATTATGTAAAGTCCTGTACACACATGTAAAAAAGTCACACTATGTAAAACCTTGTAAACAGTCACATTATGTAAAATCCTGTAAACACATGTAAAAAAGTCACACTATGTAAAACTTGTAAACAGTCACACTATGTAAAGTCCTGTAAACACATGTAAAAAAAGTCACACCATGTAAAATCATGTAAACAGTCAATTATGTAAAGTCCCGTAAACACATTATGTAAAGTTCTGTAAACAGTAACACTATGTAAAGTCCTGTAAAGCCACATTATGGGGGACTTATCTAATCCTATACTGACATCACCAGAACGACAATGATGTTTTTTTAAGATGGGACACTGAGAAGGCCAATTTTAATGTAGCGCACGGAGTGTGTATTTATCGAACATAAGCAGTACGAGAGTACTTGTATCTAAGATGATCTACAGAGCATAATCAGTCCAACAGTCCACATTACCTGTACGTAACAGTTGCCACAGGAGCCGCCTGGTTTACTTGCCGGCACTGGCCCCGCTGCTGGTCCGATGGGAATGCCCCCAGTGCCCTGACTGGCTTCCTCCTTGCTGCAGTCAGGGTCGACACCGAGGTGACAGCGATAGGAGCCACTGCAGAGGCAGGAGCACTTGTAGATGACGCAGCCTCTCCGCCAGTCAAACTTGGCCCCAGGCTGGTAAACTTTCTCGTCCACTTGGCAGGGAGTGCACATACCGCCCGCCTGACCGTCACCGTCTCCCCCCTCTTGCACAGAGACCACGCTGCTGGCAGAGCTGGCGTCTTGACCGGCAGATGCCATGACGGAGGATGCGCGTGATGCCAACTGCTGCTGCAGATGGCTCTGTGAAGAATGCGCGTGCTTTCTGGCCTCGTGTTGTCCATGAGACTGCTGCCTTCCCTGTCCGGACATCTGTGCTCCTCCTGCCTGCTGGTGCAATAGTCCAGACTGTTCGTTTCTCCTTCCGTACCTCTGTCCTGCTTGTGCTCTCTCGCTCTCTTCCCTGTACCGCACTGTCTGACTTGCTCTGTGACCCCCTACTTGAGCTGCTTGTCTGCTGCCTGCCTGTCTGTTGTCTGCCTGTCTGTAAGCTTGTTGTCCAGCTTGTCTGTTGTCTGCCTGTCTGTAAGCTTGTTGTCCAGCTTGTCTGTTGTCTGCCTGTGATGCTGAATCGACGTAGTATCCACGAACGTTCAGCTGTCCGTAGCCCCGCTCTCCTTCTCTCCTTGTTTGTCTGGATGATGACGACGACGACGACGACGACGACGATGAGGAAGGAGCAGTGTTGGCGCCAATGACTCTAATGTTGGCTGTCCCATAGCGCTGACCGCCTGCCACCACTCTGCCTGGCACGGCTGGTGTGTGTCTTGTGGGTGTCCTCTGTCTGTCCCCTGGGCTCTCACCATCCTCAGCGCACAGGTCGACCGATCTGTCTCTCGGACATCGCCATCGCCCATTGCAGTTGCAGAAACAGTGAAAGCGCTTACACTTCTTGTTGATGATAAAGTCAGACTCCGGGTCATAGTCGCGACCATCCACACGACAAGGTCTGCAGGATGCTGAGGGTCGGCTTGGGGCAGGAAAAGATCCCAGGTTGGCTGCCGACACGGATGAGCCTCTGGCGGTGCTGACCACTCTCGACCGCGTGTCAGACACAAGACTGCTCTGACGTTGGGGCTTGGGACTGGCAGAGGACGCGGAACTGACTGAACTGACGGCAGTTTGTCGGGATCTGAACCTCTCCCTAGCAGATGAAGAGTAAGGCTGACTACCACGGTCCCTACATATGTCCCTGGCCACGGTGTGGTTACAGGTCCACCTCCCCTCACAGTCACACTGACAATTGTACTGGGCACATCCCCTCGTCAGCAAGAAGGAAGACCTGCCCGGGTACGTGTAGGAGGACACCCGGCAGCTGGAGCAGGTCTGGGCACGAAGCTGGGGGTTGTCTCTCCTGGCGCAGACGTTCCTGGTGAGGTTGGCAGGACAGTCCCAGCTTCCGTCACACTCACACCGACAGCTGTACACGTGACAGCCACGTCTGAGCGTAAATTCCTGGTTGGGCGTGAACTGCTCTCTGTCGGAAACGAGACACCGGTGACACGTGGACGGAGGCTGTGTCGTGGTCGTGACCTGCCCGGTCAAAGGGGAACCATCCACGTTGCACACACGGCGTGCCCTTCCCCCGGGACAGTCCCAGCTGCCGTCACAGTTACAGCGACAGTTGTAGTGGATGCAGTTCTTCACCATCTGGAAGTCTGACTCTCCCAGGTAGATCTTACCATCTTCCAGCCGACACACTCGACACCCCCCAGGAACCTAACATCACACAACACACACACACACACACACACACACACACACACACACACAACACACACACACACACACGCACGCACGCACGCACGCACGCACGCACACACACACACACAGATTACAAAATCAGACAGATAAATAAATCAAACAAATACGTGAACAAATAAACAAACAAATAAAATATTACCTTGGCTTGCTTGTATTTCAATGGTACATTGCGGTATAATAATAATATATGAAATCACACTGTACAGTTTGCAGCTCCTCTTCCCACTCTCCCCCCCAAAGCACCCCTGTGTTGTATAAGTGCATTATGGCCCCACTATCGCAAATTAGCCAGACAGGTTAAGGGGCACAGTCCAGACAGGTTAAAGGGTGGGGGTAAAACAGGTGAAAGGGGTACAGACCAGACGGGTTAAGGGTACAAGCCAGACAGTTTGAGGGGTAGAGGCCAGACAGGTTAATATGTACAGGCCAGACAGGTTAAAGGGTACAGGCCAGACGGGTTAACATGTAGGCCAGACATGTGGAAGGATACAGGCCAGACAGGTGGAAGGGTACAGGCGAGACAGATTATGACAGGTTAACGTATTTAGGCCATACAGGTTAACGTGTACAGGCCAAACAACCCAATGCCATAAACCCTCCATGTTACACACAATACATCATCAGTGTTGTTATGGCCTAACAACCCAATAATGTCATAAACCCTCCATGTTACAGACACTACATCAGTGTTGTTATGTGGCCTGTTGGCAGATTGTTATAAAGAGTTAATTAATTGTTGTCTGTTATTGATTGACACTGTTAACTTAATGTTCTGAATTCTTAATTGTTATTGTTCCCCTTCTTACATTCAAACTATCACTACCCCTTCCCATCCCCGTCCCCCACCCTTTTTTTAAATTTTATTTTATTATTTTTTTCTCCCTATGTATGTGTGTGTGTGTATGTGTGTGTGTGTGTGTGTGTGTGTGTGTGTGTGTGTGTGTGTGTGTGTGTGTGTATGTGTGTGTGTGTGTGTGTATGTTGTGTGTGTGTGTGTGTATGTGTGTGTGTGTATGTGTGGTGTGTGTATGTGTGTGTGTGTGTGTGTGTGTGTGTGTATATGTGTGTGTGTGTGGTGTGTGTGTGTGTGTGTGTGTGTGTGTGTGTGTGTGTGTGTGTGTGTGTGTGTGTGTGTGTGTGTGTGGTGTCTAAAATCACTATTGTGAACAGACATTAAATAAAGATTCCATTCCATTCCTCTCCATTCCATTACTGAACGACTTTAAAGGTGTCCAGCCACTCATGTCTACAATACAAACCACTGTCCTATCCAGTACACACATCTAATGCTAAACAGTAACTAAGTCACTCACTATTCCAATGCACACCTTCGCTGCTTTACAGGTGACTAGATCACTCATCTTTCCTGTGCACATCTTTACTGCTAAAGAGGTGACCGAACCACTCACCTCTCCAATACACACCTTTTCTGCTATGCAGGTGACCGAATCACTCACCTCTCCAATACACACCTTTTCTGCTATGCAGGTGACCAAACTACTCACCTCTCCAATACACACCTTTTCTGCTATGCAGGTGACCGAATCACTCACCTCTCCAATACACACCTTTTCTGCTATTCAGGTGACCAAACCACTCACCTCTCCAATACACACCTTTGCAGATGACCAAACCACTCACCTCTCCAATACATACTTTTACTGCGATACAGGTGTCTGAAACATTCACCTCTCCAACACACATCTCTATTGCCATACAGCTGTGAGCCTATCAGCTGTCAAGCACATACCTGAATTATTTATAAGGTATCTAAGCCACTCACATCTCCAGCATAATCTCTACTACTCATAAGCTAAGCCACTCACACCTTCAACATAACCTCTACTACTCATAAGCTGTCTAAGCTAGTCACATCATCAGCATAATCTCTACTACTCATAAGCTGTCTAAGCTAGTCACATCATCAGCATAATCTCTACTTCTCATAAGCTGTCTAAGCTAGTCACATCATCAGCATAATCTCTACTGCTCATAAGCTGTCTAAGCTAGTCACATCATCAGCATAATCTCTACTTCTCATAAGCTGTCTAAGCTAGTCACATCATCAGCATAATCTCTACTTCTCATAAACTGTCTAAGCTAGTCACATCATCAGCATAATCTCTACTTCTCATAAGCTGTCTAAGCTAGTCACATCATCAGCATAATCTCTACTTCTCATAAGCTGTCTAAGCTAGTCACATCATCAGCATAATCTCTACTTCTCATAAGCTGTCTAAGCTAGTCACATCATCAGCATAATCTCTACTTCTCATAAGCTGTCTAAGCTAGTCACATCATCAGCATAATCTCTACTTCTCATAAGCTAAGCCACTCACATCTTTAGCATAACCTCTTTAACTCATCTCCAGCATAACCTCTACTACTCTTAAGCTAAGTTACTCACATCTCTAGAATAACCTCTACTACTCTTAAACTAAGCTACTCACATCTCTAGAATAACCTCTACTACTCTTTTAAGCTAAACCACTCACATCTCCAGCATAACCTGTATTACTCATAAGCTAAGCCACTCACATCTTCAACGTAAAATCTACCACTTATAAACTGACTAAGCCACTCACATAATCAACATAACCTCTACTAATTATAAGCTAATTTACTCACATCTCCAGCATAACCTCTACTACTTATAAGCTGACTAAGCTACTCACATAATCAACATAACCTGTACTACTTATAAGCTGACTAAGCCACTCACATAATCAACATAACCTCTACTAATTATAAGCTAATTTACTCACATCTCCAGCATAACCTCTACTACTTATAAGCTGACTAAGCCACTCACATAATCAACATAACCTCTACTAATTATAAGCTGACTAAGCCACTCACATAATCAACATAACCTCTACTACTTATAAGCTGACTAAGCCACTCACATAATCAACATAACCTCTACTAATTATAAGCTAATTTACTCACATCTCCAGCATAACCTCTACTGATACAGAGCCGTCAAATGCTGCTTACCTCTCCAACACACACGTCCCTAGCTGTTTCTCCAGGACACTCCCAGCTGCCGTTACAATGACAGTTACATTGGTAGTGGTTACAGCCCTGACGTAACTGGAACTGGGATCCACCCCGGTATGTCTCATTTTTGGACACCCGACACACCCGGCAACCCCCGGGTACCTGCACATCACGTCGTAGTGTGACAGTGATTGACTTTTATTACATACGGTATAAAATGCTTGAAAGCATACTGTGTTAGACCTTTCATAGTGAGATCTGGGGAACATTCAACCAGGGTTGTTACTATATCTTTAATTGTTCAGAATCTTTTATTTGGAAGTTAACAATGCATTAGAATTTTATTCTTGGAATCAGTGTGACACTAGACCTAGACAAACTAAACAAGGTATTTGATGGCGGGGTCCGAATGGGTCATGCAACGCATGGGCAACCCCCCATTACTTGATGAAATGACTATCAATTGGCAGCTGGAGCTTGAGAGGTGATTATCCAGAGAGTGGCGAGGCACTGGTGCTCCGAGTCCCATCCACACCCTCGTGGTGTTTCTTGTTAAATTAATTAATTAATGGAAGACCCTCCTCTCGCCTCCCTCTGTTCTACATTTCTCTTTCGGGCAGCCCGCCCTGCCACCAGCTCGCATAGCTGTCAGCACCTTTCCCAGTACTATAGTCTCGACACTTAGCAGTCGGAAACTCCCAATGTTGTCTTACTTCAACCACAAGACTTGTTTGAACGGCCGCAAAAATAGCCAAGCATGATGCTCCAGACAGCCCATTTTGCTGTTCAGCAAGGTCTGAAGGGCATCCCAAATTTGCTGTCTTTCCGAGCAGCCAGCAGGTTTTTTCCCTTCGGTCATCAGGCCTGACTCCCTGAAGTCAGTGGCCAAGCCACAGGCCGAAGTTAACAAAAAACACCACGAGGTTGCGGATGGGACCAGGAGCACCAATTCTTTGCCACTCTCGGGACACTCACCTCCCAAGTTCCCTGCGCCAATCGGCAAGCTAAGGGGGGTGGGGGTGGGGGTGGGGGTGGGAGGCTGTCCATGCATTGCATGACCCATTCGGACCCACTCATCATTTACCTTGTTTAGAGAGAATGGAAGACCCCTCTCTTGGCCCACTCTGGTCTTTCTCTCTTTTTCGGGCAGCCCACCCTGCCACCAGCTCGCATAACTGTCAGCACATTTCCCCTAACTACAGTTTCGACACTTAGCTGTCTCCTCCAGACACATAACTCTTACCTACCTCCCCCAGACACATAACTCTTACCTACACCTGTCAAAACACCTGTAGATAGGTGTGAGACCTGGATAGACCCCCAGGACACTGCCATGACTGTTACCTACAGCTGTCAACACACCTGTAGACAGGTATGATACCAATACAGACCTATCTCCTCCAGACACATGACTGTTCTCTACACCTGTTAAGACACATGTAGACAGGTGTGATACCAATACAGACCTATCTCCTCCAGACACATGACTGTTTCTTTACACCTGTCAAGACACCTGTAGACAGATATGATACCAATACAGACCTACTCCCCCAGACACATGACTGTTACCTGCACCTGTCAAGATTTCTATAGACAGGTGTGATATCAGGATAGACCTACCTCCCCCAGGACACTGCCATGATTGTTACCTAAAGCTGTCAAGACAACTGTGGACAGATTTGATACCAAGACAGACCTACCTTCCCTAGACACGTGACTGTTACGTACACCTGTCAAGACACTTGTAGACAGGTGTGATAATCAGAATAGACCCCCAGGACACTGCTATGACTGTTACCTACACCTGTCACGACACTTGTAGATAGGTATGAAACCAAGACAGATTTACCTCCCCCAGAAACATGGCTGTAACCTACACCTGTCAAGACACCTGTAGACAGGTGTGATATCAGGACAGACCTACCTCCCCCAGACACATGACTCTTACCTGTAACCAGGTGTGATACCAAGACAGACCTACCTCCCCCAGACACATGACTGTTACCTACACCTGTCAACACACCTGTATACAGGTGTGATACCAAGACAGACCTACCTCCCCCAGACACATGACTGTTACCTACACCTGTCAAGACACCTGTAGACAGGTGTGATACCAGGACAGACCTACCTCCCCCAGACAGATATCTCTGGCCTGTTCCCCAGGACATTGCCAAGAACCATCACAGTTACAGTGACACGTGTAGTGGATACATCCGTCTCGCATCTGAAAGTCCTCGGCACCACGATAGATTTGGCTGTCTGAAATCACACAGCTTCTGCATCCCCCCAACTCCTGCCACACACACACACACACACGCACGCGCGCACGCACACACACACACACACACACACGCACACAAACACACACATATCACACACACACACACATACACACATGCATACACACACACGCATCAGACATACATACACATACACATACACACATATACCATACATACATACACATATTAAACATACACAGATATCGCACGTACACAAACCACATAACACACACATCACAAAGAATGTTATGGTCAATGAAAGGTACATGACTGGGTTGCTGTTTATCAGCATTAGTATTACATTGATTTTATATCAAACATCGTTTCCACTACCATCGCCACCACTATCGCCACAACCCTCCCCACCCACTTTCACCATCACCACAACCACCATCAAACCGTCATCACTATCATCACCACCACCACTAATATCATCACTATCACCACTACCACCACCATCACCACTAACATCACCACTACCATCACCATACCACCAACATCATCACTACCATCACCAACTACCACCAACATCATCACTACCATTACCACTACCACCAACATCACCACTATCATCATCACTACCATCACCACTATCATCACCACTAACACCAACATCATCACCACTACCATCACCACTACCATCACCACAACCATTACCACTACCATCACCACTACCATCACCACTACCATCACCATACCATCACCACTACCATCACCACTACCACCACCACTACCATCACCACTACCATCACCACTACCATTACCACTACCATCACCACTACCATCACCACTACCATCACCACTACCACCACCACTACCATCACCACTACCATCACCACTACCATTACCACTACCATCACCACTACCATCACCACTACCATCACCACTACCACCACCACTACCATCACCAGTACCATCACCATACCATCACCACTACCATCACCACTACCACAAACATCATCACCAGTACCATCACCATTACCGTCACCACTACCATCACCACTACCATCACCACTACCACAAACATCATCACCAGTACCATCACCACTACCACCATCATCATTATCATCACACCATTAGCATTACCACCAAGACCACCACTACAAGCACCAACATCATCACCACCACCACTAGCACTACCATTACCACCACAAGCATCATCACCACTACCACAATCACTACCATCACCACTATTACCAACAACATCACCACTACCACAATCACTACAATCACCACTATTACCAACAACATCACCACTACCACAATCATTACCATCACCACTATTACCAACAACATCACCACTACCACAATCACTACCATCACCACTATTACCAACATCACCACTGCCACAATCACTACCATCACCACTATTACCAGCATCATCACCACCACCATTATCATCACCATCATCACCATCACCACTATCACCAACATCATCACTATCACCAACATCATCACCATCAACTTATCACCATCATCATCACCATCATCACCAACATCATCACCACCATTATCACCAACATCATCACCATCACATTATCACCATCATCATCACCCTATCACCATTATCACCAACATCATCACCATTATCATCAACATCATCACATCAACATTATCACCATTATCACCACCATCACCGCTATCAGTAAGCACCACAGACCTCGCCCCGACAGCCGTTACGTGCAGCCTCCCCCGGGCAGTTCCATGATCCGTCACAGTGACAACGACACTGGTAATGGATGCAGCCTTCAGTCAGTTCAAAGTCTGCTTTGGGCTGGTGACTCTGTCCATCGTTAGTCACACACTGCTGGCATGTCTCCCGGTCCCCAGACTGTATGGAACACCATCCAACAATGAATAAAGCAAGGCTTACATTTGTCTCCTTTTTTCTCTTTCTAATCCTGTAAGAAGACGAAAAACGTTCTTACCAACAAACGCCTATCAGTTAACATCAGGAAGAGAGTTCTTGAATGTTACGTAGAACTGATACTGTTATATGGTTGTGAGGCGTGGACAGTCAACACATAAAGCCAGAACAAGATTGAGGCAGCCGGAATGTGGTTTCTAAGAAGAATGTTGACAGTTCCATGGACAGCAAAGAAAACAAACGAGACAGTCTTGATGGAGGCAGACACAAGAAGATACTGATAAAGATGATTAGGAAAAGACAAGCAACATTCATAAGACATTTTATGAGGAAAAGGGAATTAGAATACCTGGTCACAACAGGAAAACTGGAGGGAAAGAAACATCAGGTAGACCCAGGGAGAAAATATTGGACGGGCTTGCAGCGTGGCTGAGGACAGACAGGGTGGAAGATGTACTTGCAGCGACAGGGATAGATGCATATGGAGGGCCATGATCGCCAACGCCATGTGGCAAGGCACCTGATGATGATGATGAAGAATCCCATAATCAGCCTGTTCACTGGGGGAGAGGGGGGGGGGGGCGGACACAGCAGCAGACGAGATTCTCCTTTTCTGTCTCTGAGGTACAGCAAGATGGAGTTCAGGCGTACTGACACTGGTCCATTCTACTATTTGTCACTTAGCTCTTGGTCTGTTCGACCATGGCTACTGTCTCCTTCTACGACCCAACTTACAATCAAATTATCACACTGGTGGACTAAGAGT
>CM060311.1:82603004-82698004 GCA_030674185.1 Monoplex corrugatus | reverse complement strand
AAAGATATGCAGCCTGAAACACCTCATATTGATATTGACACCAGGTAAATGATAATGATACATAGCCTGAAACATTTTATGTAAATATTGACAGCAGGTAGGTGATAATGACACATAACCTGAAACATTTTATATAAATATTGACAGCAGGTAGGTGATAATGATACATAGCCTGAAACATTTCATACAAATATTGACAGCAGGTAGTGATAATGATATAAAGCCTGAAACATTTTATATAAATATTGACAGCGGTAGGTGATAATGACACATAACCTGAAACATTTTATATAAATATTGACAGCAGGTAGGTGATAATGATATAAAGCCTGAAACACTTCATACAAATATTGACAGCAGGTAGGTGATAATGATATAAAGCCTGAAATTTTTTTATATAAATATTGACAGCTGGTAGGTGATAATGATATAAAGCCTGAAACATTTCATACAAATATTGACAGCAGGTAGGTGACAATGACATATAGCTTGAAACATTTCATACAAATATTGACAGCAGGTAGGTGACAATGACATATAGCCTGAAACATTTCATACAAATATTGACAACAGCTAGGTGATAATGATATCTAATCTGAAACACTTCATATTGATACTGACACACGTTCAGAAGTACAATCGCCCTTTTACTGAAACACGTTCAGAAGTACAGTCGCCCTCTTACCGACACACGTTCAGAAGCACAATCGTCCTCTTACCAACACACGTTCAGAAGTACAATCGCCCTCCTACAGACACACGTTCAGACGCACAATCGCCCTCTTGCTAACACACGTTCAAAAGTACAATCGCCCCCCTCCCCCTTACTAACACACATTCAGAAGTACAATCGCCCTCTTACTAACACACGTTCAAAAGTACAAGCGCCCTATTATAGACACACGTTCAGAAGTACAATCACCCTCTTATAGACACACGTTCAGAAGTACAATCGCCCGCTTACTGACACACGTTTAGAAGCACTATCGCCCTCTTACTGATACATGTTCAGTAGTACAATCACCCCCCATAACAGACACACATTCAGAAGCACAACCGCCCCCCTTACTAACACATGTTCAGAAGTACAATCGCCCCCCCCCCCCCCCCCCTTACTAACTAACACACGTTCAGAAGCGCAATGGCTATTGCTCACCTCAGGAGGGCTGGTTGGAGATTGACAGGTATTCTCCGCGAAGCGTGACGGACATTCCCAGGAACCGTTACAGTGACAACGGCAGTAACGGTAACGTCGACAGGGCTCCTCCAGCTCAAAGAAGGAGTTGGCAGCCACCATCTTGCCCTTGGCATTGCAGGCGCGGCACACAGCGGGGGTGGTGGTGGGGGTGTCCCGGCGGCAGGTGTTGATGGCACGTTCACTGGGGCAGACCCAGGTGCCGTTACAGTAACAGATACAGCCGCGGAACTTGGTGCAGCCGTCTTGCAGGTCAAAGTAGGCGTTACCATCAAATCTGTAACACATCACATACACATATGTACACACACACACATACACACACCACACATACACACGTACACACGTATACACGCACACACAAATCACATAAACACACATACACACATACACACACACACACACACACACACATACACAAACACACAAATACACACACACACACAGATACACACACGAACTCACACACATACACATACACACACGTACACACACACAGATAATCACACATACACATACACGTAATCACACACACAACACACACACACACACACACACACACACACACACACACACACACACACACACACAAACACACACACACACACACACACAAATTCACATACACATACATTGCTGAAAGACCTGAGAGAGCTGTTACACAACACAATACTTTATTAATTCTTTCAATGAAATAACCATTACATCACTATTAATAACTTTTTTTTATACAGTTGTAAGTTTAAGTAAGGAAATAGTTAATAATAATGATAATGACAATGATAGTGAAATGCTAAGAATAAAATGACAATGATGATGATGACGACGACGACGACGACGACTATGATGATGATGATGATGATGATGATGATGATGATGAAATAACAATATTAGTAATAATAGTAAAAGTAATTATCGTCGTCGTCGTCGTCGTCGTCACCATCATCATCATCATCATCATCATCATCACCACCACCACCATCATCATCATCATGAGTAATTGTACAGCCTCATCTTTCAGGAGCCCTGAACATTTCACACAAGCCCTAGATAAAGGCAGCTATTGTTCAAAGAAATACTTAATAACAATACAATGTTAAAGAAGCAATAAAAAATGAATTTATGAAATATCCACATCCATATGTCAGCCCGTCAAACAACCACAATGACAACAATAACAACAGCAACACAGTAACCCCACCCACCCACCCAAATCAAATGAAACCAAACCAAACCAAAACAAAAATCAAGGTCAAGCCATTCTAACAATCTTTTTCTCTGAAAAACAACAACAACAACAACACAACTGTCTTTTCCACTTACTTTCCTAGAAAGAGATAAGTGTGCAAAAAAACAACAACAACAACAAAAACAAAACAAAAACAATAAAAAACAAACAAACAAGCAAACAAAAACCAAAAACAATCAAAACAAACCAAACCAAAACAAAACAATCAAAACAAAACAAAACAAACCAAACAGGTTTAACCATTCACTGTGTATTTGGTGTATTTGATACAGACGTTAATAAGAGATGGATCTATAGGTTGTTCACTCCTCCCGATGTCATACAGGGGGAGTTATCTTTTACAGTGAGATCTAAAAAAAAACAAAAAACAAACAAACAAAAACAAAACAAAACAGAAAAGCAATGATTTGAAAAAACAACAACAATTAATAAAGATTTGTGTAGCACATTATATCAGAAAGAGAGATAAAAGGAGAGAGTGCTTTGTGCATCTCTTGTTTTATTAATCTGAATTTTTTTTCATTGTCAAAGTGACTGAATATTCATGATTACACTATGTGAAACATAACACGGTTAAACATTCAAGTTGTTAGTTTAGCAGACATTGCTTGTGAACGAGTTGCTGTCCCTCACAATGATTGTGTACATGCTATTATTGACATCTTGACACTCAATAATAGAACCAGCAGCCACAGAGGCCACATTCTAATGCCTTGCGAGTTCCTTTGCACTCTTTTCCAAAAGTGTCACAGTTATTAACCTTTGACTCCAGCATCCTAGCCACCCCCAGCAAAAGTTTAACTCTTTGACTCCCTCACCCTATCCATCAGCTTCCTGCTGCTCATCCTATAATAATGCTTCTCTTTCGATTACATGAGTTTCCTGTAAATAGATCATGCCCACTTTCTGTTGTTGTAAGAAATTAAACATGGTTTCTCTTTTTATTTTCTCTTTAATCTCTTGTGAGTTTACCCGTTTCACTTTCTCAACACGTGATTCAGCACTTCAGGGACATTGCAAAACAAACTACTTTGAAGACAGACTTTTTACTGTTGTCCAGGGACCTCACAGGTATTACCTGACGTCATAATGTGAAGGGCTGGAGCTAAGTAGCAAGAAGACAGAAGTCACGGTAATCAGTAAAAAAAAAAAAAAAAAAAAAAAAAAGGCAAATGGCACAACTTTGAGACAGCTTGATAAGTTTAAATATCTGGGAATGGTCATCTCACCAGACGGCAGATACATATTAGAAATAGCCGGCAGAATCGGCCATGACAAAATTACATTCAAGTAGATGAAAAGCGTTCTAACCAACAAATTCCTATCAATTAACATCAGGAAGAGAATTCTTAGTTGTTATATAGAATCGATACCGTTGTATGGTTGTGAGGCGTGGACTGTCAACATGCAAAGTCAGAACATAATTGAGGCAACTGAAATGTGGTTTCTAAGAAAAAATGTTGAGGGTTCCATGGACAACTAAGAAAACAAACGAAAAAGTATTGAAGGAGGCAAACACAAGAAGATCATTAAGAAAGAAGAGGAGAAAAAGAAAGCAACATTTATAGAACATTTTATGAGGAAAGAGAAATTAGAGCACCTGGTCACAACAGGAAAGCTGGAGGGAAAGAGAACACCAGGTAGACCAGGGAGAAAATATTGGACGGACTTACAGGGTGGCTGAGGACAGAGAGGGTAGGAAATGATACTTGCTGCGACAAAGGATAGATTCGAATGGAGGGCCATGATCGCCAACGCAGTGGGTCAACCACATGATGATGATGATGATGATGATAATGATGATGATAACAAGATATAAAACACTGTCGTCACCATGCTTACTGTTGTCCCAGTGCTAAACTATTGACATATGACGTCATATCCACGTGACGTTACATTAGACTTGCTGTCGTCACAGAGGCTTACAAATTTGGCATGGCATCATGACACAATTTGAGGTCACTTACAGTTCGAGATCCTACCGTGTGGCATGACGTCATGTCAGTGTGACGTGACATACTTACTTTTGTCCCAGGGCCTCGCAACTCTGACATCGCCGACGTCGTTGGTCCCTCTGCTGTCTGGCCTCAGCAACACTTGTGGCACTTTCTTCGCTCTCCCCCTCACGACACACGTTGATCGTGTACCTGATGAAACATGCTGATTGTGTTATAAGGCACTCATTGATTGTGTGCCTGATGACACATGTTGATCGTGTACCTGATGACACATGTTGATTGTATTCTAAGACACTCATTGATCGTGTACCTGATGACACATGTAGATAGTGTTCTAATGCATTCATTGATCGTGTACCTAGTGAGAAATGTAGATAGTGTTCTAATGCACTCATTGATAATGTACCTAGTGACACATGTAGATAGTGTTCTAATGCACTCATTGATAGTGTACCTAGTGACACATGTAGATAGTGTTCTAATACACTCATTGATAATGTACCTAGTGACACATGTAGATAGTGTTCTAATGCACTCATTGATAGTGTACCTAGTGACACATGTAGATAGTGTTCTAATGCATCCATTGATAGTGTACCTGGTGACACATGTAGATAGTGTTCTAATGCACTCATTGATAGTGTACCTAGTGACACATGTAGATAGTGTTCTAATGCACTCATTGGTAGTGTACCTAGTGACACATGTAGATAGTGTTCTAATGCACTCATTGGTAGTGTGACCTAGTGAACATATGAATATGTGTTCTAATGCACTCATTGGTAGTGTACCTAGTGAACATGTAGATAGTGTTTTAATGCACTCATTGTAGTGTACCTAGTGAACATTAGATAGTGTTTCTAATGCACTCATTGACAGTGTACCTGCTGACACATGTAGATAGTGTTCTAATGCACTCATTGATAGTGTACCTAGTGACACATGTAGATAGTGTTCTAATGCACTCATTGTAGTGTACCTAGTGAACATGTAGATAGTGTTCTAATGCACTCATTGATAGTGTACCTAGTGACACATGTAGATTGTGTTCTAATGCACTCATTGAAGTGTACCTAGTGACACATGTAGATAGTGTTCTAATGCACTCATTGAAGTGTACCTGTGACACATGTAGATAGTGTTCTAATGCACTCATTGATAGTGTACCTGTGACACATGTAGATAGTGTTCTAATGCACTCATTGATAGTGTACCTGTGACACATGTAGATAGTGTTCTAATGCACTCATTGATAGTGTACCTAGTGACACATGTAGATAGTGTTTCTAATGCACTCATTGACTAGTGTACCTAGCTGAACACGTATGTTAGACTAGTGTGTCTAATGCACTCATTGATAGTGTACCTAGTGACACATGTAGATAGTGTTTCTAATGCACTCATTGATAGTGTACCTAGTGACACTATAGATAGTGTTCTAATGCACTCATTGATAGTGTACCTAGTGACACATGAAGATAGTGTTCTAATGCACTCATTGGTAGTGTACCTAGCTGATACATGTAGATAGTGTTCTAATGCACTCATTGGTAGTGTACTAGTGACAACATGGTAGTGTTCTAATGCACTCATTGGAGTGTACCTGTGACACATGAATAGTGTTTAATGCACTCATTGATAGTGTACCTAGTGACACATGTAGATAGTGTTCTAATGCACTCATTGGTAGTGTACCTAGTGACAATAGTGTTCTAATGCATCATTGTAGTGTACCTAGTGACACATGTAGATAGTGTTCTAATGCACTCATTGTAGTGTACCTGTGACACATAGTGTTCTAATGCACTCATTGTAGTGTACCTAGTGACACATGTAGATAGTGTTCTAATGCACTCATTGTAGTGTACCTAGTGACACATAGATGTTCTAATGCACTCATTGATAGTGTACCTAGTGACACATGTAGATAGTGTTCTAATGCACTCATTGTAGTGTACCTAGTGACATATAGATAGTGTTCTAATGCACTCATTGGTAGTGTACCTAGTGACACATTAGTGTTCTAATGCACTCATTGTAGTGTACCTGTGACACATGTAGATAGTGTTCTAATGCACTCATTGCAGTGTACCTAGTGACAATGTAGATGTGTTCTAATGCATCATTGGTAGTGTACCTAGTGAACATGTAGATAGTGTTCTAATGCACTCATTGGTAGTGTACCTAGTGACACAATAGTGTTCTAATGCACTCATTGTAGTGTACCTAGTGACACATTAGATAGTGTTCTAATGCACTCATTGATAGTGTACCTGTGACACATGTAGATAGTGTTCTAATGCACTCATTGATAGTGTACCTAGTGACACATGTAGATAGTGTTCTAATGCACTCATTGATAGTGTACTGTGACACATGTAGATAGTGTTCTAATGCACTCATTGATAGTGTACCTAGTGACACATGTAGATAGTGTTCTAATGCACTCATTGATAGTGTACCTAGTGAACATGTAGATAGTGTTCTAATGCACTCATTGGTAGTGTACCTAGTGACACATTAGATAGTGTTTTAATGCACTCATTGATAGTGTACCTGTGACACATGTAGATAGTGTTCTAATGCACTCATTGATAGTGTACCTGTGACACATATAGATAGTGTTCTAATGCACTCATTGATAGTGTACCTAGTGACACATGTAGATAGTGTTCTAATGCACTCATTGATAGTGTACCTAGTGAACATGTAGATAGTGTTCTAATGCACTCATTGATAGTGTGTACCTAGTGAACATGTAGATAGTGTTCTAATGCACTCATTGATAGTGTACCTGTGACACATGTAGATAGTGTTCTAATGCACTCATTGATGTGTACCTAGTGACACATGTAGATAGTGTTCTAATGCACTCATTGAGTGTACCTGTGACACATGTAGATAGTGTTCTAATGCACTCATTGATGTGTACCTAGTGACACATTAGATAGTGTTCTAATGCACTCATTGTAGTGTACCTAGTGAACATGTAGATAGTGTTCTAATGCACTCATTGATAGTGTACCTAGTGACACATAGATAGTGTTCTAATGCACTCATTGATAGTGTACCTGCTGACACATGTAGATAGTGTTCTAATGCACTCATTGATAGTGTACCTAGTGACACATGTAGATAGTGTTCTAATGCACTCATTGATAGTGTACCTAGTGACACATAGTGTTCTAATGCACTCATTGTAGTGTACCTAGTGACACATGTAGTGTTCTAATGCACTCATTGTAGTGTACCTAGTGACACATGTAGATAGTGTTCTAATGCACTCATTGGTAGTGTACCTAGTGACACATGTAATAGTGTTCTAATGCACTCATTGGTAGGTACCTAGTGACACATAGTGTTCAATGCACTCATTGTAGTGTACCTGTGACACATGTAGATAGTGTTCTATGCACTCATTGAGTGTACCTATGACACTATGTTCAATGCACTCATGGTAGTACTAGTGACACATTAGTGTTCTAATGCACTCATTGTAGGTACCTGTGACACATGTAGATATGTTCTAATGCACTCATTGGTAGTGTACTAGTGACACATGTAATAGTGTTCTAATGCACTCATTGTAGTGTACTAGTGACACTAGTGTCAATGCACTCATTGGTAGTTACCTAGTGACACATTAATAGTGTCTAATGCACTCTTGGTAGTGTACCTATGACACATAGTGTTCTAATGCACTCATTGTAGTGTACCTATGACAATGTATAGTGTTCTAATGCACATTGGTAGTGTACCTAGTGAACATGAATGTGTTCTAATGCATCATTGGTATGTACCTAGTGATACATTAGATAGTGTTCTAATGCACTCATGACAGTGTACCTGTGACCATAGTGTTCTAATGCACTCATTGAGTTACCTGGACACATGTAGTGTTCTAATGCACTCATTGGTATGTACCTAGTGACACATGTAGTAGTGTTCTAATGCACTCATTGGTAGTGTACTAGTGACACATTAGATAGTTTCTAATGCACTCATTGGTAGTGTACCTAGTGACACATAGTGTTCTAATGCACTCATTGGTATGTACCTAGTGACACATGTAGATAGTGTCTAATGCATTCATTGGTAGTGTACCTAGTGATACATGTAGATAGTGTTCTAATGCACTCATGGTAGTGTACCTAGTGATACATGTAGATAGTGTTCTAATGCACTCATTGACAGTGTACCTGGTGACACATGTAGATAGTGTTCTAATGCACTCATTGGTAGTGTACCTAGTGACACATGTAGTGTTCTAATGCACTCATTGGTAGTGACCTAGTGAACATGTAGATAATGTCTAATGCACTCATTGAAGTGTACCTAGTGACACATGTAGATAGTGTTCTAATGCACTCATTGATAGTGTGTCTGGTGACACATGTAGATAGTGTTCTAATGCACTCATTGATAGTGTACCTGCTGACACATGTAGATAGTGTTCTAATGCACTCATTGATAGTGTACCTAGTGACACATGTAGAGTGTTCTAATGCACTCATTGATAGTGTGTACTGTGACACATGTAGATAGTGTTCTAATGCACTCATTGATAGTGTACCTAGTGACACATGTAGATAGTGTTCAATGCACTCATGACAGTGTACCTGCTGACACATGTAGATAGTGTTCTAATGCTCTCATTGATAGTGTACCTAGTGACACATGTAGATAGTGTTCTAATGCACTCATTGATAGTGTACCTAGTGACACATATAGATAGTGTTTTAATGCACTCATTGATAGTGTACCTAGTGACACATATAGATAGTGTTCTAATGCACTCATTGATAGTGTACCTGCTGACACATGTAGATAGTGTTCTAATGCACTCATTGATAGTGTACCTAGTGACACATATAGATAGTGTTCTAATGCACTCATTGACAGTGTACCTGGTGACACATGTTGATTGTATTTTAAGGCACCCATTGATCGTGTACCTGGTGACACATGTAGACAGTGTTCTAATGCACTCATTGATGGTGTACCTGGTGACACATGTAGATAGTGTTCTAATGCACTCATTGATAGTGTACCTAGTGACACATGTAGATAGTGTTCTAATGCACTCATTGACAGTGTACCTAGTGACACATATAGATAGTGTTCTAATGCACTCATTGATAGTGTACCTAGTGACACATGTAGATAGTGTTCTAATGCACTCATTGACAGTGTACCTAGTGACACATATAGATAGTGTTCTAATGCACTCATTGATAGTGTACCTAGTGACACATGTAGATAGTGTTCTAATGCACTCATTGACAGTGTACCTAGTGACACATATAGATAGTGTTCTAATGCACTCATTGATAGTGTACCTAGTGACACATGTAGATAGGTAGAAAGAAACTCTAGGGAGAGCTAGACAACAGAAGGTCTTCAGAGAAGTAACCCCCTTTAGACAAGTGTTTCGGCCCTGAATTCCTTACACTCTCGGGGGGCCGGGCCACATCCAGGTCATGACTCCTGGATGCCCTTCTGCTGTTGTCTATTTTTTTTTTTTTTTCCCCACGCCGGGGATCGAACCTGGGCGATTCTGCGCTTCAGAACTGCGGTACGCGGTTTTACCAATGTGCTAACGGGGCACACATCATCTGTAGGGAATTTAATCCTCATGAAGTTCACTTTTTTGGTTCCTCCTTGCCCAGATCCAGCTTGAGCTCCTTTCTGCTGCCTCTGCCATCGCTTTAAGGGCTCTAGTCCTCTTCTTCCCAGAAATGGCGAGTTGTTTCATGAGATCATAAGCGGAGGTGCCCACAAACCCTCTTGCCCCGACCTCTATGGCGAAGATTTTGACCCGCAGACCTGCTTTCTTCAGGGTGCTGGCAAGACCGGCGTATTTTTCGGTCTTGTAGATATGTGCTTCTTCCATTCTGCTTTCGTATGGCACAGTGAGTTCTATCAGAATCACTTGTTTCGAGGAGTCAGAGTGGAGAGCGATGTCTGGTCTCATGCCTGTCTTGCTGATGACATCTGGGTAATTTCTCCACTCTGGGAGGTCTGCTGTACACTCCCAGTCGACTGCTCCATCCAGAAGACCCTTTGGCAATGTGCTGGTTGTCATAGCCCTTTCGGGCCAGACCTGTTTCCCTCCTGCTTTGTAGAACGTTGTCATAGCAATTGGTGCGTTTGGGGTCATGGTTTTTTCGCTAACCACATCTGTGATCACTTTCAGAACTTGGTTGTGCCTCCATGTATACCTTCCTTGGGCTAGCGCTACTTTGCAAGAGCTTAGGACATGTTCCACATGTTGATTGTATTTTAAGGCACCCATTGATCGTGTACCTAGTGACACATGTAGATAGTGTTCTAATGCACTTATTGATAGTGTACCTAGTGACACATGTAGATAGTGTTCTAATGCACTCATTGATGGTGTACCTGGTGACACATGATAGTCTTCTAAGACACTCATTGATCGTGTACCTGATGACACATGTTGATAGTATTCTATGGCACTCATTGATCCTGTACCTGATGACACATATTGAATGTATTCTAAGACACTCATTGGTCGTGTACCTGATGACACATGTGGCTGATTGTGATGTAAAATGCATATTGATCGTGTACCTGATGACACATATTTGTATTATAACGTATATACTGATCGTGCACCTGGTGACATATGTTGATTGTGTACATGGTGACATGTGTTGATTGTGTACATGGTGACATATGTTGATTGTGTACATGGCGACATATGTTGATTGTGTACATGGTGACATATGTTGATTGTGTACATGGTGACATATGTTGATTGTGTACATGGTGGCATATGTTGATTGTGTACATGGTGACATATGTTGATTGTGTACATAGCGACATATGTTGATTGTGTACATGGTGACATATGTTGATTGTGTACATGGTGACATATGTTGATTGTGTACATGGTGACATATGTTGATTGTGTACATGGTGACATATTTTATGTACATGGCGGTGTACATGGTGACATATGTTGATTGTGTGCATGGTGACATATGTTGATTGTGTACATGGTGACATATTTTATGTACATGGCGACATATGTTGATTAAATACATGGTGACATATTTTGTGTATATGGTGACATAGATTGTGTACATGGTGACATATATTCTGTACGTGGTGACATGTTTATTGTGTACATGGTGATATGTTGATTGTGCACATGGTGAAATATGTTGTGTACATGATGACTTATCTTGATTGGGTATGTGGTGAATAAAAATACAACACAGTTAATAAAAACCAATAGTAAGACATAATACAACTGATCGAAAGGACACCTATGTCAAAAAGTGGAATGACAAAACAAGGCGGTTCTATAATCTCCTTATTTTGTTATATACAAAAATGACTAAAAACAAAACGAATATTCGTTTCTTCTCCTAAAATAAACCTGACATGTATTGAGAGCAATAGTAGATTGTTGGAATAGCTAAAACAGACTTAAGATATTTTCAGAAGCTGCTGAGAAAGTGCACATTCTGTGTGACTTTGACCTTGGTGTTTTTGCTGTTTTACCTTTGTTCCTGTGACATTGACCTTGGTGTTTTACCTTTATTCCTGTGACACTGACCTTGGTGTTTTACTTTTATTCCTGTGACATTGACCTTGGTGTTTTACCTTTATTCCTGTGACACTGACCTTGGTGTTTTACCTTTATTCCTGTGACATTGACCTTGGTGTTTTACCTTTTTCCTGTGACACTGACCTTGGCGTTTTACCTTTATTCCTGTGATATAGACTCGGTGTTTTACCGTTGTCCGTGTGACTTTGACCTTAGCGTTTTACCTTTGTCCGTGTGACTTAGACCTTGGCGTTTTACCTTTGTCTAAGTGACTTTGAACTCGGTGTTTTACCTTTGTCCAGTGTGACTTAGACCTTGGTGTTTTACCTTTGTCCAGTGTGACTTAGATCTTGGTGTTTTACCTTTGTCCAGTGTGACTTAGACCTTGGTGTTTTACCTTTGTCCAGTGTGACTTAGACCTTGGTGTTTTACCTTTGTCCAAGTGACTTTGACCTTAGTGTTTTAGCCTTTGTCCATTTGTGATTTTGACCGTCATACTTTGACTTGTGTTTTACTTTGTCAATTGACCTCGATCTTGGTGTTACTTTGTCCAAAGTGAACTTGGACCTGGTGTTTATACTTCGTTGCATGTGTAAAAAACAGACGGATACCTGGGGGTACGGTGTAGAAACAGTACTATACCTGGGGTTACAGGGCGTAAAACAGTACATGTACTATACTGGGGTTGCAGGTGTAGAAACAGTACTACTACTGGGGTACAGGTGTAGAAACAGTACTATACCTGGGGTTTACAGGTGCAAAACAGTACATGTTACTATAACTGAGGGTGCAGGATGTAGAAACAGTGCTATACTGGGGTTACAGGTGCAGAAACAGTACTATACATGGGGTTACAGATGTAGAAATAGTACTATACATGGGGTATACAAGATGTAGAAATAGTACTATACATGGGGTTACAGATGTAGAAATAGTACTATACATGGGGTTACAGATGTAGAAATAGTACTATACATGGGTTACAGATGTAGAAATAGTACTATACATGGGGTTACAGATTAGAAATAGTACTATACATGGGGTTACAGATGTAGAAATAGTAGGTACTATATACCATGGGGTACAGGTGCAGAAACAGACTGATACCTGGGGTACAGGTGCAGAAACAGACTGATACCTGGGGGCACAGGTGTAGAAACAGACTGATACCTGGGGGCACAGGTACAGAAACAGACTGCTACTTGGGGCACAGGTGTAGAAACAGACTGATACTTGGGGGCACAGGTGTAGAAACAGACTGATACTGGGGGCACAGGTGCAGAAACAGACTAATACATGGGTGTGCAAGTGCAGAAACAAACTGATACCTGGGGATACAGGTGTAGAAACAGACGGACACTTGGGTGTACAGGTGTAGAAACAGTATTATACTTGGGGCGGGGGGGCAGGTGTAGAAATAGAATGATACCTGGGGGTACAGGTGGTAGAAACTACTATACCTGGCAGGACAGTTGTGAGAACCGTCACAGCTACAGATACAGCGGTAGCGTTGACAACCTTCACTGTACTCAAAACGTGAGTGACCTCTGTACGTCTGTCCCTTCACTTTACAGTCCTTACATCCTGCACACAAACACATACACACATGTATACACACATACACACATACATACACACAAACACATACACACACACACACACACCACACCACACACACACACACACACACACACACACACACATATATATATATATATATTTATATATATAATATATATATATATATCATATATAAATATCACGCACACACACACATACACACATAAACACACACACACACACATACATACACAAATACTCACACACACGAACACAGACACATACACACACGCAGCCAACATTCCCAAGGAGAGATGCTGCAGACTGACTGAACACAAAAACAGCAAAGAGTTTTAATTATTTTCCAAGAACTCTGAAAAGCAGCACAGTGAGATATGTGGCCATAAACAAAGGCAGACAGACATATGGCTTATAAAAAAGGCAGATAGATATATGACCATAAACAAAGGCAGATAGAATTGTGGCCATACGGATGGCAGACGGTACATAAAGAAAGGCAGACAGACATATAGCCATAAACAAAAAGCAGACAGATATATGGCCATAAACAAAAAGCAGACAGATATATGGCCATAAACAAAAAGCAGAAGATATATGGCCATAAACAAAAGCAAGATATATGGCCATAAACAAAAAGCAGACAGATATATGGCCATAAACAAAAAGCAGACAGATATATGGCCATAAACAAAAAGCAGACAGATATATGGCCATAAACAAAAAGCAGACAGATACGTGGCCATAAACAAAGGCAGACAGATATATGGCCATAAACAAAAAGCAGACAGATATATGGCCATAAACAAAAGCAGACAGATATGTGGCCATACAGGATGTCAGACAGATATATGGCCATAAACAAAGGCAGATAGACATATGGCCGTAAACAAAGGCAGACAGACATATGCCGTAAACAAAAGCAGACATATATATGGCCATAAACAAAGGCAGACAGATATATAACCTACAGGATGTCAGACAGACATATGACCATAAACAAAGAGAGATAGACATATAGCCATAAAAAAAGGCAGACATATGGCCATAAACAAAGGCAGATATATGGCCATAAACAAAGGCAATCAGATATATGGCCATAAACAAAGGCAGTCAGATATTTGGCCATAAACAAAGGCAGTCAGATATATGGCCATAAACAAAGGCAGTCAGATAAGTGGCAATAAACAGATAGACATATAGCCGTAAAAAAAAGGCAGACATATGGCCATAAACAAAGGCCTACATATATGAACCAGGAAAAACACCAAAAATAGAATCGGAACGCGTATTTTATAGAACCAGACAAGACCGGCACAAATGTTCGGCCAACTGGCCTTTGTCAAGCGTGAATGTAGGATCACAAACAAGCAAACATCAAATAAAAAATTAAGGGCAGAAGGGCAGATACATGGCCTTACAGCAAGGCAGACAGATACATGGCCTTACAGCAGGGCAGGCAGATACATGGCCTTACAGAAGGGCAGACAGATACATGACCTTACAGAAGGGCAGATACATGGCCTTACAGAAGGGCAGATACATGACCTTACAGAAGGGCAGACAGATACATGGCCTTACAGCAGGGCAGACAGATACATGGCCTTACAGAAGGGCAGACAGATACATGGCCTTCCAGAAGGGCAGACAGATGTATGGCCATACAGAAGGGCAGACAGATACATGGCCTTACAGAAAGGCAGACAGATATATGGCCATATAGAAGGGCAGACAGATACATGGCCTTACAGAAAGGCAGACAGATATATGGCCATACAGAAAGGCAGACAGATATATGGCCATACAGAAAGGCAGACAGGTATATGGCCATAAACAAAGGCAGACAGGTATATGGCCATAAACAAAAGCAGACAGATATATGGCCTTACAGAAAGGCAGACAGATATATGGCCATACAGAAAGGCAGACAGGTATATGGCCATAAACAAAAAGCAGACAGATATATGGCCATAAACAAAAGCAGACAGATATATGGCCATAAACAAAAAGCAGACAGATATATGGCCATAAACAAAAAGCAGACAGATATATGGCATACAGAAAGGCAGACAGATATATGGCCATACAGAAAGGCAGACAGATATATGGCCACACAGAAAGGCAGACAGATATGTGGCCATAAACAAAGGCAGACAGATGTATGGCCATAAACAAAAAGCAGACAGATATATGGCCACAAACAAAGGCAGACAGATATATGGCCATAAACAAAAGCAGACAGATATGTGGCCATACAGGATGTCAGACAGATATATGTCATAAACAAAGGCAGACAGATATATGGCCGTAAACAAAAGCAGACATATATATGGCCATAAACAAAGGCAGACAGATATATGACCATACAGGATGTCAGACAGACATATGACCGTAAACAAAGAGAGATAGACATATAGCCGTAAAAAAAGGCAGACATATGGCCATAAACAAAGGCAGATATATGGCCATATTAAACAAAGGCAATCAGATATATGGCCATAAACAAAGGCAGTCAGATATATGGCCATAAACAAAGGCAGTCAGATATATGGCCATAAACAGATAGGTAGAAAGAAACTCTAGGGAGAGCTAGACAACAGAAGGTCTTCAGAGAAGTAACCCCCTTTAGACAAGTGTTTCGGCCCTGAATTCCTTACACTCTCGGGGGGCCGGGCCACATCCAGGTCATGACTCCTGGATGCCCTTCTGCTGTTGTCTATTTTTTTTTTTTTCCCCACGCCGGGGATCGAACCTGGGCGATTCTGCGCTTCAGAACTGCGGTACGCGGTTTTACCAATGTGCTAACGGGGCACACATCATCTGTAGGGAATTTAATCCTTATGAAGTTCACTTTTTTGGTTCCTCCTTGCCCAGATCCAGCTTGAGCTCCTTTCTGCTGCCTCTGCCATCGCTTTAAGGGCTCTAGTCCTCTTCTTCCCAGAAATGGCGAGTTGTTTCATGAGATCATAAGCGGAGGTGCCCACAAACCCTCTTGCCCCGACCTCTATGGCGAAGATTTTGACCCGCAGACCTGCTTTCTTCAGGGTGCTGGCAAGACCGGCGTATTTTTCGGTCTTGTAGATATGTGCTTCTTCCATTCTGCTTTCGTATGGCACAGTGAGTTCTATCAGAATCACTTGTTTCGAGGAGTCAGAGTGGAGAGCGATGTCTGGTCTCATGCCTGTCTTGCTGATGACATCTGGGTAATTTCTCCACTCTGGGAGGTCTGCTGTACACTCCCAGTCGACTGCTCCATCCAGAAGACCCTTTGGCAATGTGCTGGTTGTCATAGCCCTTTCGGGCCAGACCTGTTTCCCTCCTGCTTTGTAGAACGTTGTCATAGCAATTGGTGCGTTTGGGGTCATGGTTTTTTCGCTAACCACATCTGTGATCACTTTCAGAACTTGGTTGTGCCTCCATGTATACCTTCCTTGGGCTAGCGCTACTTTGCAAGAGCTTAGGACATGTTCCACTGTTTGTTTCTTCTGACAGAGCGGACATGCTGGGTCGTCTGCTTTCCCCCATTTCACTAAGTTTGCATTCGAGGGGAGCAGGTCATATACAGATCTGAGGAGGAAGCTTATCCTTAGAGGAGCCATGTGCCACATATCGTTCCAGCTGAGACTTCTTTGGAGTGCACTGTCCCATGTTGTCCATTGCCCCTGTTGACCTTGCTGGACTGCCTTCTGCACTCTTTTGACATCTTCTTCTTCCTTCAACTCCTGTATGATCATGTCTCTTTTTTCCTTCCCTTTGGCTTTGGACCACCACTGCATTTTTGTTGCTCCCAGTCCCTGTCTGTTGGTTTGCGTGTGTCCAATTATTTCTTTGATGCTGAGGTTTCTCTTGGCATTGTTTACAGCCTCTTGGACTTTCCACTTTCTGCCAGTTCTCAGCTTTGGATGAACTGCTCTCACGATATTGTCCTCCGATTCCTCCAGCATGCTCAACAGTCTTGCTTTTCCAACTTTGTATTCCTCCACTATGGATTTCAGAGGTAGCTTCAGCATTGCTTGACGACAGTAGAATGCAACATCAGTGAGACCAGGTGGGACACCGAGCCATTTTCTTGTGTATTTGTTGATTTTGGCTTCCATTGCTTCGACTGTGCTGGTGCAAATGTCATAGATTAGCAGTGGCCACAGCAGCTTTGGTATCAGCATGAACTGTAGACACCAGACTTTGTATTTGCCTGGCAGTCCGCAGTTATCTATTTTCTTCAGGCCTTCTTCTGCTGTTTGCTTGGTTTCACATCCCCTTTGTGTGTCTTTCAGGGAGTCATCATACCATCTTCCGAGACTTTTTACTGGCTCTTCTGTGACAGTGGGGATGGCTTGGTTGGCTACCATGAATTTGACTGAATCTGCCACTTTTCCTTTTCGCAGTGAGAGACTTCGGGATTTCTTAGGTTTGAACCTCATTCTTGAAGAGGCCACCAGCTCATCCAGCTGCTTTAAGATTTGGTGTGTCTCTTCCTCATCCGTGGACAAGACTGTTGTGTCATCCATGAAAGCTTTCAGAGGAGGCATCTGGTATCCATCTCCCAGATTCACTGGACCTGAACTCTTCATTGCAGCTTTCAAGATGACTTCCATTGCCAACACGAACAGTATGGGAGAGATTGCACAGCCCATTGCAATGCCCACCTCTAGGTCTATCCAGTCCGTGGTGTATTCTTTGGTAGAGAACCGCATTGAGAACCCTTGGAAATACTTCCTCAGCATTGTTCGGATGTTTTCTGGGATGTGATACATTTCAAGAGCCAGCTGGATCATATCGTGTGGAACTGATCCATATGCATTCGCCAGATCAAGCCAAACTACGTCAATGTCTCTCTTCTCTGTTCTTGCTTTTTGGATGGCATCCCAAATCAACGTGGCATGTTCCAAGCATCCAGGCATTCCTGGTATGCCTCCCTTTTGGACTGACATATCCAGATACTTGTTTTCAGTCAGGTATTTTGTCAATCTTGCTGCCATAACAGAGAAGAAGATTTTCCCCTCGACGTTCAGAAGTGATATTGGCCTGAACTGATTGATGCTGCTGGAGTTCTGCTCCTTTGGAATGTACACTCCTTCAGCTCTCATCCATTGGTCGCTGATCTTCTGGTTCCTCCATGCTGATCGAATCATCTTGTGGAGCCACTCGAGCACTTTTGGGCATTTCTTGTAGAGCAGGTATGGTATTCCGTTTGGTCCAGGTGCTGACTTGGCTCTGGCTTTCTTTACTACGTTCTTCACTTCATCCAGTGTTGGTGGTTTGTTATTGAATTTTCCTTCTGGCGCTGCAGGCCAAACCAGATTTTGGATTTCAAGTGGTGCCTCGCGCTGAGAATCGGAATATGTTTCCCTGAGATGCTGCTCTAGGGTTTCCTTGCCCACTGTGAGAGTCCCTGATTTGGGTTGTTCAAACAGCTTTCTTGCAAAGTCAAAGGGATCTTTGAAGAAACGATCTTGAGTCTTCTTCTTTTTGCTCTTTCTTCGCCTTGCTGATTCCACTTTGCTGAGAGCATTGTGTTTGGCCTTCAGATCTTTCCAGAGTTCCAGGAGCCCTTGCTTCTCGAATTCTGAGGCAGTTTTCATTCGCTTTTTAAGCTTCCTTTTCTCCCTCCGGATGCTCTCCATCTGCTGCTGTCTTCTGGATTTCTGGGGAGGCGTTTTTGTCTTTGGCTGCTTCACTCCATAAGTGTCCCTGCAGATAGAGTATATGATGTCTCCGTATGTGTCAAGTTTGTGTTCCAGCGTACTGTTCCCTATTAGCGCATTCAGCTTAAGGACAAGTTCCTCATCTAATTTCTCCCATTGTTCTTTTGCACCGGCAGGCGGCAAATTGAGTTTTCCACGTTTGGCGTTAAGAGCTTGTGCAAAATCCGCATCAGAACCGTCAGCGTGGATGTCCTTGGCACTATGGTTTAATTCCTGGCCTTGGTCATCCAACGTCTCACCTGCTATCGCAGTGCGCTGCTGCTGGTTCGTATGTGTCTTCAAACAGCCCATTTTTGTCCTGTGGATCTTCATGCCGCGTTTGGTGGTGAATCGCCAGATCAAGCCAAACTACGTCAATGTCTCTCTTCTCTGTTCTTGCTTTTTGGATGGCATCCCAAATCAACGTGGCATGTTCCAAGCATCCAGGCATTCCTGGTATGCCTCCCTTTTGGACTGACATATCCAGATACTTGTTTTCATATAGACATATAGCCGTAAAAAAAGGCAGACATATGGCCATAAACAAAGGCCTACATATATGAACCAGAAAAACACCAAAAAATAGAATCGGAACGCGTATTTTATAGAACCAGACAAGACCGGTACAAATGTTCGGCCAACTGGCCTTTGTCAAGCGTGAATGTAGGATCACAAACAAGCAAACATCAAATAAAAAATAAAAAAATAGGAGAAAAATACTTAGTCTTCCCTGCAGCTTCGTCTAGTGGGAGAAGTGGACAGATATATGGCCATAAACAAACGCAGACAAATATAATACCAAAAACAAAAGTAGCACAGATTTACGGTCATACAGAAAGCCAGACAGATAGATATATGGCCATAAACAAAGGCAGACAGTTACATGCCCTTACAGAAGGGCAGACAGATACATGGCCTTACAGAAGGATAGACAGATACATGCCCTTACAGAAGGGCAGACAGTTACATGCCCTTACAGAAGGGCAGACAGATACATGCCCTTACAGAAGGGCAGACAGTTACATGCCCTTACAGAAGGGCAGACAGTTACATGCCCTTACAGAAGGGCAGACAGATATACGGGCATACATAAAGGCAAGACGGAGCAATACGGAAAACATCTGTGGCGCTGACAGACAAATAAGCTGCCAGACATCAGATACCACAGACAGAACAAAAAACCAACAACAGAAACTGGAACATCGTGGGAAGCAATGGAAAGTTCTTCGTTTTTCTTACAACTGTAGTGTATGCACTGAATCGACACACCAGACGTGCACGCAAAACTAACAAAAGATACACGCAAAACTTGCATACAAAACATGCAGACAAAACGTATAGATATGATTACGTAAAGCCAAGTCAGTCTGAGTATACTATTGTATATTGGTACAACTCATGACAGTGAAAGCTAGGTAGGCCCTACATGATAATGGAGCAGGTTTATGGAGTATGCACGAAGCGCATAGGCCTACATATAATGTAGCCTACACACGAAAGGTGTACGCAAAACAAACACGTGAAACGCACAGACAGTAATAAACTAGACATCTATACAGCATCCGGTATCTAGATTGTTTCCAAGAGGGATTTAACGCGCCAGAAAAAATGTGTGTATGTGTGCGTGCGTGCGCGAGCGCGCGCGCGCGCGCGTGTGTCTGTGTGCATTCCTGCGTACACAGTAGTTTAACTCATTCTGCCCTGGGCGATTGTGTCAGTCAACAACCTTTCTGCCCTGGCTGTTTGGAAGGGTTACTAATAAAATTGTAAAAAAAAAGGTTTTGGAGTTAAAGACTTGAAACTTTCTGGTATTGCTAACATAAGAACAAACTAACTTTTGTGCAAGTATAAAGGTGATCTTTTGTTGATTTTTATTTTAATTAAATTTTGAAAAAAATGACACTTTTTCAAAAGTTTGCACGGGGGTACCAATACATGCTAAGAATAAAAATAACACAAATTTAGACTTTTGATATCAAAAACACTTCTAGACAGTTGCAATATGACTGGGCATTATGTTTACCAAGTATCATGAACTAGCTGCAAGTCTTTCTTTGTCAACAAACAATTTGAAGTATGCAAATTTTAAATTGTACACACACACACAGACAACAATGGCCATTCATAATAAATATACAAAAAAAATCATAAAAAATCAGAGGAAAGATAGACAGATTTGAAAGTTTCTGATGATACTAACATGGTTACAAACCAGCTTTTGTGTAAGTATGAAAGAGTTGACTTGTTTGGTACTATTTTTTTTAATTTTGAGATGAATTATTTTGTTTTAAAAGTTTCCGCGGGAGGGGGTACCAATATGCAAAGAATAAAAAAACTCACAAATTCAGCTTTCTGATATCAAAAACACTTTTAGGCAGTTGCAATATGATCAGGTATTATGTGTACTAAGTATCAGAAACAAACACCAACTCTTTCTTTGTGATCAAGCAATGTTTATTATGTCAATATCATAATGTGCACACACGCACAGAGACAATAATAGCCATTCACATTACATAAACAAAAAAAATCATAAAAAATCATAGGAAAGATATATAAAGTTGAAAGTTTCTGGAGATACTAACATAATTACAAACCAATGTTTGTGCAAGTATGAAGGTGTTGAGTTGTCTCCTGCCATTTTTTTTTTTTTTTTTTTTTTTAATTGCGCGGCAGGGGGGTGGGGGATACCATATATGAAAAGAATATAAAACCCACAATTTAAGATTATTGAAATCAAAAACACATCTAGACAGTTGTAATATGATTGGATATTATGGGCACCAAGTTTCAGAAACCAGCTGTAAGTCTTTCTATGTAAACAAGCAATGTTCATTATATCAATATTATAATGTACACACACACCCACGGACGACAATGGCAATTCAGACACATAAACAAAACAAAATCATAAAAAATCATAGGAAAAACAGACAGACTTGAAAGTTCCTGATGATACTAACATGGTTATAAACTGACTTCTGAGCAAGAATGAAATTGTTCACTTGTTTGGTACTACTTTTTTTTAATTTTGAAGTAAATTATTTTGTTTTTAAAGTTTGCGCAGGGGGGGTACCAATACATGCAAAGAATAAAAAAACCCTACATTTAGCTTTTTGATATCAAAAACACTTCAAGACAGTTGTAATATGATTCAGTATTATGTGAACAAAGTTTCAGAATCCAGCTGCAAGTCTTTCTATGTAAACAAGCAATGTTCCTTATATGTCAATGTTATATACACACACGCACAGACACAGCTATGGCCATTCACACTTCATGAACAAACAAAAAATCATAAAAAATCATAGGAAAGACAGACAGACTTGAAAGTTTCTAGTGATACTTACATGGTTACAAACTGAATTTTGTGCAAGAATGAAACAGTTGACATGTTTGATACAGATTTTAGAAATTTTACTGTAAATTATTTTGTCAAAAGTTTGTGCTGGGGGGTACCAATATATGCAAAGAATAAAAAAACCACAATTTTAGCTCTATGATATCAAAACACTACTAGACAGTTGCAATATGATTGGGCATAATGTGTACCAAGTTTCAGAAACCAGCTGTAAGTCTTTCAATGAAAACAAGCAATGATTATTAGGTCAATGTTGTAATGTACACACATGCCCAAAGACAACAACAGCAATTCAGACTACATCATAAAAAAAAAATCATAGGAAAGACAGATAGACTTGAAAGTTTCTGGTGATACTAACATAGTTATAAACTTTTGAGCAAGTATGAAAGTGTTCATATCCTTCTACTATTTTTTTAAAAATTTTGAAGCAAATTATTTTGTTTCAAAAGTTTGCGCAGGGGGTACCAATATATCCAAAGAATAATAATAATAATAAAAAGTTAGCTTTTTGAAATCAAAAACACTTCTACACAGTTGATATATAACTGGGCATTATGTGTACCAAGTATAAGAACCTAGCAGTAACTCTTTCTTTGTCAAGAGGCAATGTGTAGTATATATTATACTTTACAAACACACACACACTGACAACAAATTACAATGGTCATTTGCATTAGGTAAAGAAAAAAAATCATACATAATCACAAGAAATATTGAGACTAGAAAGTTTGCAATCATGTACACAATAAAAGTGTACAAGAGCAAATAAGCAAGCTTGAAATCATGTTTCAGTGATTCATTCTGAATTGAAAATAAGAAAACAAATGTTTTGGGGGGTAGTTTGAGCTTAAATCAAGTTATCAGACAGTCATTATATATTCTGGTCCATGCAGTATTCTCTGCACATGTTTTGTAACACAGATTTACTCCTGTTCCTGAATCCAACATCAGTCCTGAATCCAACAAGGGGGGTGGGGGTGGGGGGCGTGGTTCTGCACATGCTCGACATGCAGACCACTCTCTTTGTCCTCAGTGAAATTGCTGATCACAGGGAAGAATGTGAAGTTCTCGTTCCATGGTTTTAGAAAAATGTCCAGAAACGCTTCAGTGTTCTCTTCACCACCCACTTCCATCTCCTCAGCACTGTCGTCGTCAGCAGGCATCGTTCGTCCGACTCTGTGTCATACTCGGTACTGAGTCGAAAGACCGAGTCTTGGTCACTGGAAGTGTCACTGAGTTGAGGGCCGTCATCCGAGTCTATCACAACAAACTCACTACACATCGAGTCATCTTCTTCTTCAACGTCTGAGCCTTCAATCTGAAGCTGTTCGATTCGTTCAAGCACTTCTGGTGCCGTGTAGCCACGAGTTTGTCTGCTTCGCTTTGTTGACGTCAAAGGCGCCGCCATTTGATAACACGTAGCAGGCTGACACGGAGCTACTACCCTTACACATTCGCATACAGCACAGACAATGAAGCCTTGTTGCTCGCGGGAATGGTGCAGATGCACTCATAAATGAATGAACTAGAGGCCTGTAGTGCTTAGTTTCGTACACAGTCCAGCTCCGGCGAATGAAAAATTCAGAAAGCAAAAGTACCGAACTCGGTACGTTCGGGCTGAAACGTTGTGCGAGCAGGGTACCGATATCGGTACGTTCGGGCTCTAAGAGTTAAAAGATCGCAATCATGTATTCATTTTCTTAGCTCTTTCGGTCTTTCTTCAAGGTTTGTGTGGTTTGGATTGTGATGGAGTGGTGGAGTGGTAAGGATGTAGGTGAAGACATGAACTATGAAGCAGAAGAGCGCAGGTGGTAAGGCAGTCTGACAAAGAAGACCCAGGGAAGGCAGAGCTGGTGTTTCTCTCTTAATTATGACCCAACCGTTCTAATCGTGATCTTAAAATTTCCACAATTTATTTCATTATTTTACAAATTTCCGATTATCATCACGGCTCACTTGTCGGAAATTTGAATAGATCTAGTACCGAACGATCGGACGACAAAATTATTGATTTCAGGAAAACGAGGGGAAATTTCGCCTCGAGGACATTTTCTACCAGAAATACATACTTTTCTGCTAAATTAGAATGCACAAGTTATTCATTTTTTTTTAGCTTTTAAGGGTTTAAATAATAGAATTTCCTAATATTTTTGAGAATCGCTGAACCAGGGGAGTTAACTGTACTCAAAATCGTTTGAGAAGAAAAGACGTCTGCTACACGCCGTGGGTGTGAACGGCTCCAGGATGAATTTGTGATGCGATGTTTTTATGTGTGTGCTTTTGGCATGTGTGTGAATGTGCATGTGCATGTGTGTGCGTGTATGTGTGTGTGTGCACACGCGTGTGTGTCTGTGTGTGTGTGTGTTTGTGTGCGTGCGTGCGTGTGTGTGTATGTGTAAGTGTAGGCTACCTGTGTGTGTGTGCGTGTGTGGACGCGTTTGAACGTGTGTGTGTATCCTTATGCGTTTGTGTGTGTATTCGTGCGTGTGCTTGATTTCCATTAATGCCGTTGACTGATACACTTCCATTCTAGCACTGAACTATCTATCCGACTTAAATTGACCATTTCACTTTTTATTGACTGCCAACCCGTCCACCCCACCCCTTTCTAACCAACTAAACAAACAAAAAACAAAAACAAAAATAAACAAACAAACAAAAACTGCCAGAATATGGCAAGCTAAGGCGTTGTGACAAGATACACTGTAATCACTATGGCGTACTCACGTCTGGAGAAGAGCTCTCTGAAGTAGGTCCGTTGCTCTATGTCAGAAGCTAAAGCAGACACCTTGTCCAGATCGGACATACCATGGGAAGTTGACCTCACAGATTGTCTGCCCCTGCCGCTATCCCGGGAAACGGCGTTGCTGGAAGCTGCCACCCGTGATGACCCACGGCTTCTGGGTGTGCTCTCTGCCGCAGGCTGGGCTTGTTGGGCCTGAGACTGGCCGTGGTCAGCCTGAGACTGGGCGTGGTCGGCCTGAGATTGATTTTTTTGAGCTTGTGACTGGGCTTGTTGGGCATGTGACTGGGCTTTTTGGGCCTGTGACTGGGCTTTCCGGGCCTGTGACTGGGCTTGTTGGGCTTGAGACTGGGCATGGTCTCGGTGTGATCGTTGACTGGACGATCCGTGTGACGAAGCACGTGTGTGGGCCTGTTGTGACTGGGCACTGACAGTTTTGGAGGCCTGACCGTCTGATGACCTGACCACAGACTGGCTGACTTCTTGACCGCCTTCACCGTTAAAAACGTCATGCCTGGAACGTTCTGATTCGTCCATTTCCCGTCCTTGATGCGATGAACTGTTGTAGCTGCTGCTGCTGCTGCTACTGCTACTGCTACTACTGCTGCTGCTGCTACTCAACTTACTGTTCTCAGAGGATTGGGAAGAGGAACTTCCAGCCTCAAATCTGAAACCCGAAGCAGGCCGAGAATAGCTCGCTTTGGCTTGGAAAGTGGAACGACCATAACTACTTGCAGCCTGAGAGCCTGGTTTAATTTGAGTGTAACCGCCAGCACTCTGAAATCTGGACCCTCTGCGATATTGACGACTACCTGCAGGCAAGTCAGCACTCTTCTGACTAGGACTGCCATCAACGCTGACCATGGATGCTGACACTGATCCTGAGTGAGACTGGCTCCTGAAGTGGGCTGATACCTGACTGGCACGCCCACTCGCTTGCCTGCCTGAATGAGACGGTTGACTGGCACTTTCGTCCATCGTCGGTCCGTCTCCTGCACAAATGGCAAATATTGGTATCCTCTGTGTGTGTGTTGTGTGTGTGTGTGTGTGTGTGTGTGTGTGTGTGTGTGGTGCGGGGTGTGTGTGTGTGTGTGTGTGTGGTGTGTGTGTGTGTGTGTGTGTGTGTGTGTGTATGAATGTGTTAGTAACTTTCGGTGTATGTGTGTGTGTGTACCTGCGTGATGCGCTCGTGTGCTCGAGTATGTAAGACAGAGAGAGGGGAGAGAGAGACAGAGAGAGACAGAGACAGAGAGGAAGAGAGAGAGAGAGAGAGATGAGAGAGAGAGAGAGAGAGAGAAAAAGAAAGAGTGGATTCGTGGGGGTGTGGGTGGGTAGGACAGAGGTGAAAGAAAAAGAGAGCGGCAGCAGACACATTTGATCAGACACATACAAACTATCCTTACCATCCAATCCCACATCCAGTGTGATCGTTAGAAGGGATGGATACAGCATCCGCCACATCTTGTCTCTGGGTTGCAGCAACAAGCAGTTCAGGCATGCTGAGGTTAGTTAAGTCTTTGACATTTACCTTACAACTCTTCCTTTTCGACCTGGATGGCGCCTCTTTCCCAGGTAACCTTGAAGGACTTGTTCACCAGGATGACTCCTCCTTTGCAAGTAATCTTGACGGATTTGTTCACCTGGATGCCGACTCTTTTCCAGGTTATCTTGACGGATTTGTTCACTGGAGACGCTCGTTTCCAGGTAAACTTGACGAATTTGTCGACTTCGATGACACCTCTTTTCCAGGTAACCTTGACGGATTTGTCCACCTGGTTGACGTCTCGTTTCCAGGTAACCTTGATGGATTAATCCACCTGGATGACGCCTCTTTTCCAGGTAACCTTGATGGATTTGCCACCTGGATGACGCCTCTTTTCCAGGTAATTTTGACGGATTTGTCCACTTGGATGACACCTCTTTTCCAGGTAACGTTGAGGGATTTGTCTACCTGGATGACGCCTCTTTTCCAGGTAACCTTGACGGATATATCCACCTGGACAACGCCTCTTTTCCAGGTAACCTTGACGGATTTGTTTACCTGGATGATGCCTTTTTTTCAAGTAACCTGGACAGATTTGTCAGCCTGGATGACGTCTCTTTTCCAGGTAACCTGGACGGACTTGTTCACCTAGATGACGCCTCTTTTCCAAGTAACCTTGACGAATTTGTCCACTTGGATGACATCTCTTTCCAGGTAACCTTGACGATTTGTCCACCATGACGGATTTGTCCACCTGGATGATGTCTCTTTTCCAGGTAACCTGGACGACTTGTTCACCAGATGAAGCCTCTTTTCCAGGTAACCTTGACGAATTTGTCACCTGATGATGTCTCTTTTCCAGGTAACCTTGACAGATTGTTCCACCTGATAACGGCTCTTTTCCAGGTAACCTTGACGGATTTGCTCACCTAGATGACGCCTCTTTTCCAGGTAACCTTGACAGATCTGTCCACCTGGATGACGCCTCTTTTCCTGGTAACTTTGACGGATGGTATCATGGTGAGTCACGCGACCATACGAGAAGCAATTCTTATAAGTCCACCAAACTGTTGAACGTGTTCTGTGCATTTTGATTGGCCTAATGTTTGATGTATCAAAAATTTGTTTTGTGCATTTTGATTGGTCTAATGTGCATGGTAGTATAAAGTTATTCTGTATATTTTGATTGGTCTAATGTCTGAGGCAGCATAACGTTGTTCTGTACATCTTGAATGGTCTAAACTTTGAGGTGCATAAATGTGATCTGTACATTTTGATTGGACTAATATTTGAGATAACATAAATTGTTCTGTACATTTTGATTGGTGTAATGTTTGAAGTATCATAAACTTGTTCTGTACGCTTTGATTGGTTTAAAGTTTGAAGTGGCATAAACCTTTTCTGTACATTTTGATTGGTCTAATGTTTGAAGGAGCACAAACTTGTTCTGCACATTTTGATGTCTAATGTTTGATAGTTTAAACTTGTTCTTGTAATCGTTTGAGTGGTTAGTTATTAAATGTTGAGCATGATGAACCAGTTTTTTTTCCAATTTGATTGAGTGTGAAGCCATATCGTTTGCAACAGTATCTGATTGGTCCAATGTTTGAAGCATGAAACCTCCATCCTTTTTTTTTCAATTTCTATTAAGTGTGTCATCGGATTTGTGAAGAGTACTGAATGGTGAGCTCTGGTGTCCAGCCATGGAGTGACTTCCGAACACGTCTTGTTGCTCCAAGGTGGCATCATTGGGAGGTGACTGTCCGGAGAGTGGCGAGGCTCTGGTGCTCCAGGTCCCATCATTGGGAGTGACGTCCGAGAGTGGCGAGGCTTGGTGCTCAGTCCCATCATTGGGAGGTGACTGTCCGGAGAGTGGCGAGGCTCTGGTGCTCCAGGTCCCATCATTGGGAGGTGACTGTCCGGAGAGTGGCGAGGCTCTGGTGCTCCAGGTCCCATCATTGGGAGGTGACTGTCCGGAGAGGGCGGGCTCTGGTGCTCCAGGTCCCATCATTGGGAGGTGACTGTCCGGAGAGTGGCGAGGCTCTGGTGCTCCAGGTCCCATCATTGGGAGGTGACTGTCCGGAGAGTGGCGAGGCTCTGGTGCTCCAGGTCCCATCATTGGGAGGTGACTGTCCGGAGAGTGGCGAGGCTCTGGTGCTCCAGGTCCCATCATTGGGAGGTGACTGTCCGGAGAGTGGCGAGGCTTGGTGCTCCAGGTCCCATCATTGGGAGGTGACTGTCCGGAGAGAGGCGGGCCTCTGGTGCTCCAGGTCCCATCATTGGGAGGTGACTGTCCGGAGAGAGGCGAGGCGTTGGTGCTCTGGGTCCCATCAGCACCCTTGTGGTGTTTCTTGTTAACTTGTTTGGCACGTTCTCATTGGTCCAACGTTTGAGCATAAATGAACCATTTTTTCCCCAGATACTCGATCCCAGAGGCGTGAATGGTCGTGTGTGAAGCGCAAAGTAGAGCCCAATGGTCCATCGGTAGAGGTGGACAAAGATTATTTGTGTTTGTGGTCAGTTTGTGTGAAGTTGATTGGTGCTACTTCTTCAGTTCCTGCAGAGTCTGACAGTCATTTCCATTCCATACGTGCAGAGATATAAACATGCATGTTTACATACAGACATACTTACATACACAACTACAACACACACACAGGTACATATTTCTATAGATGCACACATAAAAAACGTATATAGTATATGCAGCCAGAAGAGGGAGAAGGGGGAGAGAGACAGAGAGAGACAAACAGATAGACAGAGAGACAGAGACAGACAGAGAGAGACGAGACAGACAGACAGACAGAGACAGAGAGAAACAAAGGAAACAGACAGAGACAGAAAACAGAGAGATACAGAGAGACAGAGACAGATGGAGACAGAGAGAGAGAGAGAGAGACAGAGAGAGAAAGACAAGACAGTACAGAGAGAGAGAGAGAGACAGAGACAAAGAGAGAGAGAGACTAAACGAGAGAGACAGAGGTAACAGAGAAGAGGGAGAGAGAGACGAGCGAGAGAGAGGAGAACAGAGAGAGAGAGAAAGACAGAGAAGATACAGAGATAGATAGAGACAGAGAGAGACAAAGAGAGAGAGAAAAGCAAACGAGAGAGAAAAGAGAGACATACAGAGGAGTGGGGCGAGCGAGGTGGTAAGACAGAAGAAGCGAGGGGGGGGGGGGGGGGGCAGGGCAGACTTACCATTAAGAGGAAGACAGAGGGAGACAGAGAGAGAGAGAGACAGAAAGAGAGATAGAGACAGAGACAGAGACAAAGATGGAGAGAAGTAAACGAGAGAGACAAAAGAGACAAGACAGACAGAGAGAAGAACAGAGACAGAAAGACAGACAGACAGACACAGACACAGCACACACACACACACACACACACACACACACACACACACACACACACACACACTAGGGGAGGTGGGGTGAGCGAGGGGGGGGGGGGTAAGACAGAAGCAGTGAGAAGGGGGCGGGGCAGACTTACCATTAACGGTGTAGCAGACGACAAGGAAGAGGCACAGAACCTGAAAGAACAAAATGGTTTTGTGAAATCACACAGACTGACAGACACGCTGACAAGCACTTAGACAAACAGACCGACAGACAGAAAACCAAGAAAAGGCAAAGAGCATAAAAGGACATGATGACTGTGATATCATACGGTGTAATCAAATGAACATTACACAGCAGACATGAAGACTATATAATCAGCAGTGTAACAGATTAACGATAATTTCATACCATAACTTCGTTCAATGATGACACCAATGGTAATATTAGTCCAGTATAATCAAATTAACATATACACAACACACATAATGACCGGGTAATCATTCAGACAGACAGTATAATCAAATTAACATATACCAACACACAAGCGTATTTATATAGACACTGTATAAAATTAACATATGCACAACAGTAATGATGACCATTTATTATACAGTGTAACAAATTAACATATACACAACACACATGGTGACTGTGTAATTATACAGTGTAATCAAATTAACATAGACACAACAGTGATGATGACCATGTAATTTAAAGTGTAGTCAACTTAACAACACACACAACAGAAGGATGACCATGTAATTATACAGTGTAATCCAATTAATATATACACAACAGTCATGATGACCATTTAATATACAGTGTAATCAAATTAACATAGTACACAACATGATGTGACCTGTAATCATATAGTGTAATCAAATGAACATACACACAACAGTATGATGACCATGTAATTATAACAGTGTAGTCAATTAACACAACACACAACAGTAATGATGATCGTGTAATTATTCAGTGTAATCAATTAATATATACACAACAGTCATGATGACTATGTAAATATACAGTGTAATCAAATTAACATATACGCAAAAGTAATGATGGCTGTGAAATTTCATAGACAGACAATGTAGTTAAATTAAACATATGCCCAACGGTAATGATGACTGTGAAATTAGACAAACAGTGTAACCACATTAACATAATTATGCATAACAATCATGATGACTGTAAAATTTCAAAGTGTAATCAAATCAACATATGCACCACAGTCATGATGACCATGTAATTGCACAGTGTAATTATATTAACATACGCACACAATAGACAAGTAGGCACTTTTTTTTTTTCAAAGCGCCACGTGCAAAGGAAAGTTGAAGTGTATTTGCGATGGAGTCAGTAGAGTGAAACGGCTGAGCAAGGGAACAGGATATTAGGTCTGTGTGAGGATGATGGTATATGACAGGGAGAGAAAGACCGCAGTAAGTGTCTCTGTGATCCTCGAGACAGGAGGAAGACGGGCGTGAGAATGTTTCCGCTGACAACACAAGTTTGGTATCTGGGTTGTGTCTGTTTCCACACAGGCCTGTTGTGAATGTGTCTAGGTCGTGGATAACTGCACCTCGTTCTTGATCTTTCCTCTTCCCGCACACTGTCTACATTGTTGTGTGTGTTATGTGCGTACACAACATTCCGTCTTCCCACTGTGCGTCTATATTTATATATGTCTGTCTGTCTGTCTGTCTGTCTGTCTGTCTATCTATCTATCTAGATCTATCTATCTATCTATCTATCTATCTATCTATCTATTCATCTATCTATCTATCTGTCTGCCTGTCTATCTATCTATCTATCTATCTATCCATCTATCTATCTATCTATCTATCTATCTATCTATCTATCTATTCATCTATCTATCTGTCTATCTATCTATCTATCTGCCTGTCTATCTATCTATCTATCTATCTATCTGTCTATCTATCTACCTATCTGTCTGTCTGCCTGTCTATCTATCTATCTATCTGTCTGTCTGCCTGCCTATCTATCTATCTGTCTGTCTGCCTGTCTATCTATCTATCTATCTATCTATCTATCTATCTATCTGTCTGTCTGCCTGTCTATCTATCTATCTATCTATCTATCTGTCTGTCTGCCTGTCTATCTATCTATCTATCTATCTATCCATCTATCTATCCGTCTATCTATCTATCTATCTATCTATCTATCTATCGCGGGACACTGCTGGCATAGCAAAGAAGAACTGGTGGGGGATGTTCTACTATGGAGACCCAGTCACGGCAAACAAAGACCAGGACGTCCAAAGAAGACCTTCATCGACCAACTGATCGATGATACGGGCTGTCAGTATGATGAACTACCTGCTGCAATGTCTGACAGAGAAGGATGGAAGAAACGTGTCATGGATAGCCGAGCAAGCTCGACATGATTATGATGATAATGATCTATCTATCTATCTATCTATCTATCTATCTATCTATCTATCTGTCTATCTATCTATCTATTTATCTATCTATCTATATATCTATCTATCTATCTATCTATCAATCTATCTATCTATCATTCTATCTATCTATCTTTCTATCTATCTATCTATCTATCTTCTGTCTGTCTTGTCTGTCTGTCTGTCTCTGTCTCTCTCTATCTGTCTGTCAATATAATCAATATATATACATATATATATATTGATATATATTGATATATTTCGCGAACTTGGGATCCCCTTCAGGGCATGTCAGACCTTGCTGAATAGCAAAATGGGCTGTGTCTGCAGCGTCATGCTTGGCCACATTCGCGGCCGTTCATACGTCCCCTGTGGTCGAAATAAAAAAAAAATGTTGGGAGTTTTCAACTGCTAAGTGTCGGAACTATAGTAAGGGGAAAGGTGCTGACAGCTATGCGAGCTGGTGGTAGGGTGGGCTGCCGAAAGAGAGATGAAGACCAGAGTGGGGCGAGAGACGTGACTATCTCTCATGGTCCAGAGGCTGGGCCGGACTTGGTTGTTGCGCGTTGTGTGGCTATGTCCCGGGCTTGTCATCTCCCCACCTTACCATTCGATTTGTAAGCAAAATAACTGTTTGACTGTGTCCGAATGGGTCATGCAATGCATGGACAGCCCCCCTTTTGCTTGAAGAAATGACTATCGGTTGGCGTCGGGAGCTTGGGAGGTGAGTGTACTGAGAGTGGCGAGGCATTGGTGTTCTGGGTCCCATCCGCATCCTCGTGGTGTTTCTTGTTAACTTATGTGGGTACACGATAGTGTCTGTATGTATATACAATATGTTGTGTGGGTACAGAACAGTGTCTGTATACTTATGAAATATGTGTTATTTGCGTACACATTTGTGTACCCACACAACATATTGTATATAAAGTATGTGTAATGTGGGTACACCATAGTGTCTGTATGTGTATACAGTACGTTATGTGGGTACACCATAGTGTCTGTAAGTGTGTATACAATATGTTATGCGGGTACAGAATAATGTCTGTATGTATGTACAATATGTTATGTGGGTACAGAATAGTGTCTGTATGTATATACAATATGTTATGTGGGTACAGAATAGTGTCTGTATGTGTATACAATATGTTATGTGGGTACAGAATAGTGTCTGTATGTGTATACAATATGTTAGGCGGGTACAGAATAGTGTCTGTATGTATGTACAATATGTTATGTGGGTACAGAATAGTGTCTGTATGTATGTACAACATGTTATGTGGGTACACCATAGTGTCTGTATGTGTATACAATGTGTTATGTGGGTACACCATGGTGTCTGTATGTGTATACAACATGTTATGTGGGTACACCATGGTGTCTGTATGTGTATACAATATGTTATGTGGGTACACCATAGTGTCTGTATGTATATACAATATGTTATGTGGGTACACCATAGTGTCTGTATGTGTATACAACATGTTATGTGGGTACACCATAGTGTCTGTATGTGTATACAATATGTTATGTGGGTACACCATGGTGTCTGTATGTGTATACAATATGTTATGTAGGTACACCATAGTGTCTGTATGTGTATACAACATGTTATGTGGGTACACCATGGTGTCTGTATGTGTATACAACATGTTATGTGGGTACACCATAGTGTCTGTATGTGTATACAACATGTTATGTGGGTACACCATAGTGTCTGTATGTGTATACAACATGTTATGTGGGTACACCATAGTGTCTGTATGTGTATACAACATGTTATGTGGGTACACCATAGTGTCTGTATGTGTATACAACATGTTATGTGGGTACACCATTGTGTCTGTATGTGTATACAATATGTTATGTGGGTACACCATAGTGTCTGTATGTGTATACAACATGTTATGTGGGTACACCATGGTGTCTGTATGTGTATACAATATGTTATGTGGGTACACCATAGTGTCTGTATGTATATACAATGTGTTATGTGGGTACACCATAGTGTCTGTATGTGTATACAACATGTTATGTGGGTACACCATAGTGTCTGTATGTGTATACAATGTGTTATGTGGGTACACCATAGTGTCTGTATGTATATACAATGTGTTATGTGGGTACACCATAGTGTCTATATATATACAATGTGTTATGTGGATATACCATAGTGTCTGTATGTGTATACAATATGTTATGTGGGTACACCATAGTGTCTGTATGTGTATGGGTACACCATAGTGTCTGTATGTGTATACAGTGTGTTATGTGGGTACACCATAGTGTCTGTATGTGTATGGGTACACCATAGTGTCTGTATGTGTATGGGTACACAATGTGTTATGTGGGTACACCATAGTGTCTGTATGTATATACAATGTGTTATGTGGGTACACCATAGTGTCTGTATGTGTATACAATGTGTTATGTGGGTACACCATAGTGTCTGTATGTATATACAATATGTTATGTGGGTACACCATAGTGTATGTATGTGTATGGGTACACCATAGTGTCTGTATGTATATACAATATGTTATGTGGGTACACCATAGTGTATGTATGTGTATGGGTACACCATAGTGTCTGTATGTATATACAATATGTTATGTGGGTACACCATAGTGTCTGTATGTGTATGGGTACACCATAGTGTCTGTATGTGTATACAATGTGTTATGTGGGTACACCATAGTGTCTGTATGTGTATGGGTACACCATAGTGTCTGTATGTGTATGGGTACACAATGTGTTATGTGGGTACACCATAGTGTCTGTATGTGTATGGGTACACCATAGTGTCTGTATGTGTATGGGTACACCATAGTGTCTGTATGTGTATACAATGTGTTATGTGGGTACACCATAGTGTCTGTATGTGTATGGGTAGACCATAGTGTCTGTATGTGTATGGGTACACCATAGTGTCTGTATGTGTATACAATATGTTATGTGGGTACACCATAGTGTCTGTATGTGTATGGGTACACCATAGTGTCTGTATGTATATACAATATGTTATGTGGGTACACCATAGTGTCTGTATGTGTATGGGTACACCATAGTGTCTGTATGTGTATGGGTACACCATAGTGTCTGTATGTGTATACAATGTGTTATGTGGGTACACCATAGTGTCTGTATGTGTATGGGTACACCATAGTGTCTGTATGTGTATGGGTACACAATGTGTTATGTGGGTACACCATAGTGTCTGTATGTGTATGGGTACACCATAGTGTCTGTATGTGTATGGGTACACCATAGTGTCTGTATGTGTATACAATGTGTTATGTGGGTACACCATAGTGTCTGTATGTGTATGGGTAGACCATAGTGTCTGTATGTGTATGGGTACACCATAGTGTCTGTATGTGTATACAATATGTTATGTGGGTACACCATAGTGTCTGTATGTGTATGGGTACACCATAGTGTCTGTATGTATATACAATATGTTATGTGGGTACACCATAGTGTCTGTATGTGTATGGGTACACCATAGTGTCTGTATGTGTATGGGTACACCATAGTGTCTGTATGTGTATACAATGTGTTATGTGGGTACACCATAGTATCTGTATGTGTATGGGTACACCATAGTGTCTGTATGTGTATACAGTATGTTATGTGGGTACACCATAGTGTCTGTATGTGTATGGGTACACCATAGTGTCTGTATGTATATACAATATGTTATGTGGGTACACCATAGTGTATGTATGTGTATGGGTACACCATAGTGTCTGTATGTGTATACAATATGTTATGTGGGTACACCATAGTGTCTGTATGTGTATGGGTACACCATAGTGTCTGTATGTATATACAATATGTTATGTGGGTACACCATAGTGTCTGTATGTGTATGGGTACACCATAGTGTCTGTATGTATATACAATATGTTATGTGGGTACACCATAGTGTCTGTATGTGTATGGGTACACCATAGTGTCTGTATGTGTATACAATGTGTTATGTGGGTACACCATAGTGTCTGTATGTGTATGGGTACACTATAGTGTCTGTATGTGTATACAGTATGTTATGTGGGTACACCATAGTGTCTGTATATTTACTTTGTGTATGTGGGTACATAACATTTCTTCTTCCCGCTGACTACATTAAGCGTCTAACGTGCAGTTTCCAACTGTTGATTATTGTGGGCACGACAAGATGCCTGTCATTATAGTGTACCTGGCAATACGATTATCCGTGTGCCTGTCTCTGTAGCATCGTGTGCCTGTCTCTGTAGGTATACTGTGCCTGTCACTGTGCCTGTTTTTGTAGGCATAGTGTGCCTGTGCCTGTTGCTGTGCCTTTTTTTCTGTAGGCATAGTGCCTATCTACGTCATACAATCCACTGGATTCAGATCATCGTCACATACTCCACTGAATTCAGCTTTACGTCATACATAACACTGGATTCATCTCAGCGTCATACATTACACGGGATTCAACTTTATGTCATACAAAATACTACCTCAGGTCTACCTCATAAATGCACGCATGCACAGACAGACAGACAGACACACACAGCTCTTTTGTAAAAGAAGCGCCTTGAGAACTCATCTGAAGGAAAAGACATATGGGAAAATGATGAACAGTCGGGGAATGGGGGAGGTGAGGAAGAGTTGATGAGAAAGGTTGCCCTGGAGTAGTACACCAAGTGGAAGCAGGTATGTGGGTATGGGGAAGGGAAAGCACAAGGGGGTTGGCTGACACTGGCACTGGGGGGTGGGGGTGATGGCTGGTGTCTGTTGAAAATAAACAAAGAGAGGGCAGCTGGCAAACAGGTAAGACTGTCTGTCTGTAACGTGTGGCGCCAGGTAAGGACTGTCTGTGACATGTTGTGCCAGTTAGGGCTGTCTGTCTGTGCCAGGTAGGACTGTCTGTCTGTGACGTGTGGCGCCAGGTAAGGACTGTCTGTGACATGTTGTGCCAGTTAGGACTGTCTGTCTGTGTCAGGTAGGACTGTCTGTCTGTGACGTGTTGTGCCAGGTAGGACTGTCTGTGACATGTTGTGCCAGGTAGGACTGTCTGTGACGTGTTGTGCCAGGTAGGACTGTCTGTCTGTGACGTGTTGTGCCAGGTAGGACTGTCTGTCTGTGTCAGGTAGACTGTCTGTGTCTGACGTGTTGTGTCAGGTAGGACTGTCTGTGTCTGACGTGTTGTGTCAGGTAGGACTGTCTGTCTTGACGTGTTGTGCCAGGTAGGACTGTCTGTCTGTGACGTGTTGTGTCAGGTAGGACTGTTTGTCTGTGACGTGTTGTGTCAGGTAGGACTGTCTGTCTGTGACGTGTTGTGTCAGGTAGGACTGTCTGTCTGTGACGTGTTGTGCCAGGTAGGAGTGTCTGTGACGTGCTGTGCCAGTAGGATTGTCTGTCTGTGAGGTGTTGTGTCAGTAGGACTGTCTGTCTGTGAGGTGTTGTGTCAGTAGGACTGTCTGTCTGTGACGTGTTGTGTCAGGTAGGACTGTCTGTCTGTGACGTGCTGTGCCAGGTAGGACTGTCTGTCTGTGACGTGTTGTGTCAGGTAGGACTGTCTGTCTGTGACGTGCTGTGCCAGGTAGGACTGTCTGTCTGTGACGTGTTGTGTCAGGTAGGACTGTCTGTCTGTATAAATCATAATAATGGGGAAATCATTAAAATCCTGTGACAGTCAATATGGTTCGTCACAACACCTGTCACTATGGTGTGTCACAACACCTGTCACTATGGCGTGTCACGACACCTGCCATTGTGGCGTGTCATGACACCTGTCAGTATGGTGTGTCACAACACCTGTCACTATGGTGAATCACAACACCAGTCAGAGCGAAGAGGGAGATACACCCTTCTGGCACGTAACTTTGGTTCACAGTGCTGTTTTTTTGTTTTTGTTTGTATTTGACACCCGCATCCTATCCACCAACTGCAAAACCTTAAACTTTTTGACTCCCTCACCCTATCCACCAGCTTCCTGCTAGAAGCTGGAGGATAGGATGAGGAAGTCAAAGGATTAAGTTTTTGGTTTGCTGTTTTGGGGCTGTCAATGCAGGATGCTGCTGGTCAGGGTGCGGGAGTCAAAGGGTTAAACTTTTTATCCCAGCTTAATCAAATGCCACAAAGTTGTTGGTTTCTCCAGCTCTGTTACTTGCAGGGGTTTGGAAATGTATCAGTTGTTTATATGTATGTGTGTGTGTGTGTGTGTGTGTGTGTGTGTGTGTGTGTGTGTGTGTGTGTGTGTGTGTGTGTGTGTGTGTGTGTGTGTTGTGTTGTTGTGTGTGTGTGTGTGTGTGTGTGTGTGTGTGTGTGCTAGTGTATTTGTGTGTGTTTGTTTGTGTGTGTGTGTGTGTGTGTGTTGTGTGTGTGTGTGTGTGTGTGTGTGTGTGTGTGTGTGTGTGTTGTGTGTGTGTGTGTGTGTGTGTGTGTGTGTGTGTTGTGTGTGTGTGTGTGTGTGTGTGTGTGTGTGTGCTAGTGTATTTGTGTGTGTTTGTTTGTGTGTGTGCATGAGTCTATGCCTCCGTGTGTGTGTGTGTGTGGGTGGTGGGTGGTTGTGTGTGTGTGTGTGTGTGGTGTGTGTGTGTGTGTGTGTGTGTGTGTGTGTGTGTGTGTGTGTGTGTGTTGTGTGTGTGTGTGTGTGTGTGTGTGTGTGTGTGTGTGTGTGTGTGTGTGGTGTGTGTTGTGTTGTGTGTGGTGTGTGTGTGTGTGTGTGTGTGTGCGTGCGTGTGTTCGTGCAGTGTTGTTTGTGTGTTTGTGTGTGTATATGTGGGTGTGCGTTCGTGCGTCCGTGTGTGTGTGTGTCCTGCTACATATATATTTAATGTTTCACTCACAGCCACGCTTCACATGTGTGTGTGTGTGTGTGTGTGTGTGTGTGTGTGTGTGTGTGTGTGTGTGGTGTGTGGTATGTGTGTGTGTGTGTGTGCGTGTGTGGTATTGTGTGTGTGTGTGTGTGTGTGTGTGTGTGTCGTTCAGCTGCTGTGAAACACTGGATACTGGATGTGTGTGTAAACATCAGCACCACAAACCAGACAACATGTATTTTAAAAGCTGTTGCCCTTGTTGCTGTAACCCCTGAAGAAAACTGTGTAAACTTCAATCATCTCTTTAGCCCAAAAAACTTACAACGGGGGCATCACATCTGCTGTTTATTAGACGGCAGAAAACAGTAATGAGCCGGCTCTGTGTCGGCCTCGTCTGGCATCACTGGGAAAGAACGATGGTGGCAGGGCAGGGAGGGATGTAATGGGGGAGGTGGTAAGGCTGGAAGGATAGTCGGCAGACAGCAGGGGGTAGGTCAACATGTCTGTTGTTTCTCACACACCCCAAACTGGGGGCACAGAGCTATCTATCGATACCATAGAGCAACAAAGCTATATCTCGATGGCTGCCATTTTGAAAAGTTCAGAGATACACTCACTTGAAAAGTTTGAAAGTTCATAAATAATCAGATTCTCAAGCAAAATATTCACAGTTTTGATGAGAATGTTGAAAATCCTGTTTACACTTGAACATCACCAAATAGTTGCCGCTTATAAACTGAAAATTGATTAAATTTAATTTCAAAATCAATAGTCCGTTGATGCATAACTTTTGTTTCAGAAAGAGGACAGAGTTTTGAGCAACAACGGACTACTGTGAGATGTTCTAGTTTTACATGGAAGGAGACTCCAAGAATACAGACACAAGTTTAGGCAACAACTCTATATTTATTCGATAACCCATTTTACCATATCATGATGAACAAAATTGTGTACCCATGAATTGTTCAAACAATAATATTGTGTGGGATGTATAAGATAATCTGTTGAAAAGCAAGTTGTAAATCTTACAGGCAACACTGGTTTTCAGTTCTGATAGTCTGTTGTTGCAGAAACTATTTCTTCCCTGTTGGTACTGAAGTGTGGGGGGAAGAAGGCGGTATTTCACAGTGATCCATTCTTCCCCGTGAAAAAGCCTGTTATCTCGTTTTGTGCAACAACGGTTTTTATAGTAGGCCTATAACTTTGAAATTTGATAAACAGCTTCTTTGGCACTTTGTTATTATGAATTTTATAGTAATATCTACCACATATAAAAAAAATTGAAAAATGGAAATTTTTTTTAGATAGACCGTTGTTGCTCTAAGGTATCGCAGTATGTCTGTGTACATATGTCTTTGTAAGACAGGTTTGTGGGGCCTTCACGACAACGCAACACTGGCCTGTTAGCTGTCCATTTTAGATGTAATGGTCCTATCATTCTATTGGTGTCAGCTCCATCTCTCGCAGCTCCTCTGCACTTTCCCCCTTCTTCCTCCATTTCTAGACATTGCCAGCACATAGTATTTCGCGTAGGCTCAAGGAGTCTGCCAGATGGCAGATTGGGTTGAGTACATATGGAATTGTCCGAGTGCGACGAATCCTACTTGAATAATTTATCAGCTCTACTAACGTTCCAACTCCAGAACTGCTTGGAAGTTTGAAGTGTTTTGTTTGCAACTCACACACCCAGGGCACGCAGGTGGCTCTGCGTGTCTATCTTTGTGTCTATTTGTGTGTCTATTTGTGTGCCTGAAGTTTTCATAGCACACATATTCAGGGCACATAGTTGTTGTCTATCTGTGTGTCTGTGTGTGTCTGTGTGTGTGTCTATTTCTGTGTCTATCTGTGTGACTGATGTTTCGAAAACACACACACACCCAGGGCACATAATTGCCTATCTGTGTATCTATCTGTATGTCTATCTGTGTGTGTATCTGTGTGTGTGATGTTTCCACAACACACACACCCATGGCACATAACTGTGTCTATCTGTGTAGCTATCTGTAGTGTCTATCTCTGTGACTATCTTGTGTCTTTGTCTATCTGTGTATCTTATGTTTCCATAAGACACACACACCCAGGGCACATAGTTGTGTCTGTGTGTCAATCTATATGCCTATTTCTTTGTCTATCTGTGTGTCTTTGTCTATCTGTGTATCTTATATTTCCATAAGACACACACACCAGCACAAGTTGTGTCTGGTGTCATCTATATGCTATTTCTGTCTATCTGTGCTCTGTTCCATAACACTACTCAGCACTAGTTTGTCTTTGTCTATCTGTGTTTGGTGTTTCCATAACACACACCCAGGGCACATAGTTGTGTCTGTGTGTCTATCTGTGTTTGGTGTTTCCATAACACACACCCAGGGCACATAGTTGTGTCTGTGTGTCTATCTGTGTTTGGTGTTTCCATAACACACACCCAGGGCACATAGTTGTGTCTCTGTGTCTATCTGTTGTGTTTGGTGTTTCCCTAACACACACCCAGGGCACATAGTTTGTCTCTGTATCTATCTCTGTGTCTATCTCTTTGTCTATCTATCTCTGATATTTCCATAACACACACACACCCAGGCACATAGTTGTGTCTCTCTGCATGTCTATCCGTGTGCCTATCTGTGTGTCTATCTGTATGTCTGATGTTTCCATAACACACACCCAGGGCACATATGTGTCTCTGTTCTATCTCTTTATCTATCTATCTCTGATATTTCATAACACACACCAGGCATGTTGTGTCCTATCTGTGTGTTATCTGTGTTATCTGTATGTCTGATGTTTCCATTACACACACACTTCAAGGCACATAGTTGTTCTATCTGTGTGTCTATCTGTGTGTCCATCTGTGTCTATCTGTATGTCTATCTGTGTCCTATCTGTGTGTCTGTCTGTTGTCTATCTGTATGTCTATCTGTGTGCCTATTTTGTGTCTGTCTGTATGTCTGTCTGATGTCTATCTGTATGTCTATCTGTGTGCCTATCTTGTGTCTATCTGTGTGTCTGTCTGTTGTCTATCTTATGTCTGCTGTGTGCCTATCTGTTGTGTCTGTCTGTATGTCTGATGTTTCCATTACACACACACCCAAGGCACATAGTTGTGTCTATCTGTATGTCTATCTGTGTGCCCATCTGTGTGTCTATCTGTGTCTATCTGTGTTATCTGTATGTCTATCTGTATGTCTATCTGTATGTCTATCTGTTGTCTATCTGTGTGCCTATCTGTGTTTTATCTGTATGTCTATCTGTATGTCTATCTGTGTGCCCATCTTGTGTCTATCTGTGTCTATCTGTGTTTATCTGTATGTCTATCTGTATGTCTATCTGTAGTGTCCTATCTGTGTGCTATCTGTTGTTTATCTGTATGTCTATCTGTATGTCTATCTGTATGTCTATCTGTGTGCTATCTGTGTCTATCTGTGTCTATCTGTATGTCTATCTGTGTGTCTATCTTGTGTTATCTGTGTCTATCTGTGTGTCTATCTGTATGTCTATCTGTATGTCTATCTGTATGTCTATCGTGTGTCTATCTGTATGTCTATCTGTGTCTATCTTGTATGTGTCTATCTGTGTGTCTATCTGTATGTCTATCTGTGTGTCTATCTGTGTATGTCTATCTGATTCTATCTGTGTCTATCTGTGTCTATCTGTGTCTATCTGTATGTCTATCTGTATGTCTATCTGTGTGTCTATCTGTATGTCTATCTGTATGTCTATCTGTATGTCTATCTGTATGTCTATCTGTATGTCTATCTGTGTGTCTATCTGTATGTCTATCTATATGTCTATCTGTATGTCTATCTGTGTGTCTATCTGTATGTCTATCTGTATGTCTATCTGTATGTCTATCTGTGTGTCTATCTGTATGTCTATCTGTATGTCTATCTGTATGTCTATCTGTGTGTCTATTTGTATGTCTATCTGTGTGTCTATCTGTGTGTCTATCTGTGTGTCTATCTGTATGTCTATCTGTGTGTCTATCTGTGTGTCTATCTGTGTGTCTATCTGTATGTCTATCTGTGTGTCTATCTGTATGTCTATCTGTATGTCTATCTGTATGTCTATCTGTGTGTCTATCTGTGTGTCTATCTGTGTGTCTATCTGTGTGTCTATCTGTGTGTCTATCTGTGTGTCTATCTGTATGTCTATCTGTGTGTCTATCTGTGTGTCTATTTGTATGTCTATCTGTGTGTCTATCTGTGTGTCTATCTGTGTGTATATCTGTGTGTCTATCTGTATGTCTATCTGTATGTCTATCTGTGTGTCTATCTGTGTGTCTATTTGTATGTCTATCTGTGTGTCTATCTGTGTGTCTATTTGTATGTCTATCTGTGTGTCTATCTGTGTGTCTATCTGTATGTCTATCTGTGTGTCTATCTGTGTGTCTATTTGTATGTCTATCTGTGTGTCTATCTGTGTGTCTATCTGTGTGTCTATCTGTGTGTCTATCTGTGTGTCTATCTGTATGTCTATCTGTATGTCTATCTGTGTGTCTATCTGTGTGTCTATCTGTGCCTATCTGTATGTCTATCTGTGTGTCTATTTGTATGTCTATCTGTGTGTCTATTGTATGTCTATCTGTGTCTATCTGTGTGTCTATTGTATGTCTATCTGTGTGTCTATCTGTCTATTTGTATGTCTATCTGTGTGTCTATCTGTATGTCTATCTGTATGTCTATCTGTGTGTCTATCTGTGTGTCTATCTGTGTGTCTATCTGTGTCTATCTGTATGTCTATCTGTATGTCTATCTGTGTGTCTATCTGTGTCTATCTGTGTGTCTATCTGTATGTCTATCTGTGTGTCTATCTGTGTGTATCTGTGTGTCTATCTGTGTGTCTATCTGTATGTCTATCTGTGTGTCTATCTGTATGTCTATCTGTGTGTCTATCTGTGTCTATCTGTGTCTATCTGTGTGTCTATCTGTGTGTCTATCTGTGTCTATCTGTATGTCTATCTGTGTGTCCATCTGTGTGTCTGATGTTTCCATAACACACACCCAGGGCGCATAGTTGTGTCTATCAGTGTGTCTAACGTTTTCACAACACACACACACCCAGGGCACATAGTTGATGTAATGTGGAGTGGTGTAATGTGGTATGGCATGGTGTGATGTGGTGTGGCATGGTGTGATGTGGTGTAATGAAGTGTTGTGCGATGTGGTGGGATGTGATTTAATATGGTGTGATGTAAGGAAGTGTGGTGTAGTGTGATCTAATGTGGTGTGATGTGGTGTAATGTGGTGTGGTGTGGTGTGAAGTAGCGTAGCTCTTGTGATGATATACAGTGGTGTAACTGATGCGTTGAAACATGGCACAGTATGTCTTGATGTGTTGTGAGATGATATACAGTGGTGTGATATGTTGAAACATGGCACATTATATCTTGGTGTGTTATTATATATAGTGGTGTGATGTGTTGAAACATGGCACATTATATCTTGGTGTGTTATTATATATAGTGGTGTGATGTGTTGAAACATGGCACATTACATCTTGGTGTGTTATTATATATAGTGGTGTGATGTGTTGAAACATGGCACAGTATGTCTTAGTGTGTTATTATATATAGTGGTGTGATGTGTTGAAACATGGTACATTACATCTTGGGGTGTTATTATATATATAGTGGTGTGATGTGTTGAAACATGGTACATTACATCTTGGTGTGTTATATATATATAGTGGTGTGATGTGTTGAAACATGGTACATTACATCTTGGTGTGTTATCATATATATAGTGGTGTGATGTGTTGAAACATGGCACATTACATCTTGGTGTGTTATTATATATATAGTGGTGTGATGTGTTGAAACATGGCACATTACATCTTGGTGTGTTATTATATATAGTGGTGTGATGTGTTGAAACATGGCACATTACATCTTGGTGTGTTGTCATATATAGTGGTGTGATGTGTTGAAACATGGCACATTACATCTTGGTGTGTTATTATATATAGTGGTGTGATGTGTTGAAACATGGCACATTACATCTTGGTGTGTTATTATATATAGTGGTGTGATGTGTTGAAACATGGCACATTACATCTTGGTGTGTTATTATATATATAGTGGTGTAATGTGTTGAAACATGGCACATTACATCTTGGTGTGTTATTATATATAGTGGGTGTGATGTGTTGAAACATGGTACATTACATCTTGGGTGTTATTATATATATAGTGGTGTGATGTGTTGAAACATGGCACATTACATCTTGGTGTGTTATTATATATAGTGGTGTGATGTGTTGAAACATGGTACATTACATCTTGGTGTGTTATTATATATAGTGGTGTGATGTGTTGAAACATGGCACATTACATCTTGGTGTGTTATTATATATAGTGGTGTAATGTGTTGAAACATGGCACATTACATCTTGGTGTGTTATTATATATAGTGGTGTGATGTGTTGAAACATGGCACATTACATCTTGGTGTGTTATTATATATAGTGGTGTAATGTGTTGAAACATGGCACATTACATCTTGGTGTGTTATTATATATAGTGTGTGATGTGTTGAAACATGGCACATTACATCTTGGTGTGTTATTATATATATATAGTGGTGTGATGTGTTGAAACATGGCACATTACATCTTGGTGTGTTATTATATATATAGTGGTGTGATGTGTTGAAACATGGCACAGTACGTCTTGATGTGTTGTGAGGCGTGGACAGTCAACAAACAAAGCCAGAACAAGATTGAGGCAGCTGAGATGTGATTTCTAAGAAGAATGTTGAGAGTTCCATGGACGGCAAAGAAAACAAACGAGACAGTCTTGATGAAGGCAGACACAAGAAGATCATTCATAAGGAAGATTAAGAAAAGGCAGGCAGCATTTATAGGCCATTTTATGAGGAAAGGGGAATTGGAGCACCTGGTCACAACGGGAAAGCTGGAGGGAAAGAGAGCACTGGTAGACCCAGGGAGAAGATGTTAGACGGACTTGCAGAGTGGCTGGGGACAAAGATGGTGGAGGAGATGCTTGAGGCAACAAGCGATAGAAACAGATGGAAGTCCATAATCGCCAACGCCATACGGCAAGGCACCTGATGATGATGATGATGATGATGATGATGATACAGTGGTGTAATGTGTTGAAACATGGCACAGTATACCTTGCTGTGTTACGTGATTATGAATAGTGGTGTGATGTCTTGAAACATGGCACAGTATATCTTGGTGTGTCATGTGACGATATATAGCAGTGTGATGAATTGAAACATGGCACAATATGTCTTGATATGTTATATGATTATATATGATGGTGTGATGTGTTGGAATATGGCACTGTATGTCTTGGTGTGTGATGGAATGCAGTGACATTTACCTGTAAAGGCACCAGGTGCGCAGGAAGATGACGGACACGCATGGTGAAGACGACAGACGGGCGACTGTAAGCTTCAGACACTGGCTGACTCGTCTTCAACTGTTCTTGTTCTCCTTTCTGTGTGTTTTTGCTTTAATTCCACATTATCTTGAAACACTGAGGCATTTAGGGCAATCCAGAAATGTTCGAGTCTTGTCACTATAAAGAGGAATTCGAGTGTATGTGGTTCCTTTGGTTTATCGTTTGGTTTTCATTGGATTCTTTTTCTGTTTCCTCCCCTCTCACTGCTGTAGGGCCCCGAAGACACTAAACACTTAAAGAAAAACAAAAAACAAAATTTACAGAAGACACAAAACACTTACAGAAGACACAGAACACTCACAGAAGACACGCAACACTTACAGGAGACACAAAACACAGAAGGAACAGAACACTCACAGAAGACAGAACGCTCACAGAAGACTTGCAACATTTACAGAAGACACAAAGCATTTACAGAAGAAACATATCAACACTCACAGAACACAGAACACTTACAGACGATACGAAACACTTACAGAAGACACAGAACACTTGCAGAAGACACAGAACACTTGTAGAAAATATACAACACTTACAGAAAATACGCAACACTTACAGAAGATACAAAACACTTACAGAAGACACAGAACACTTCCAGAAGACATGCAACACTTACAGAAGAACACAAAATACAGAAGACACAGAACACTCTCAGAAGACATGTAACACTTACAGGATACACAACACACAGAAGGAATAGAACACTCTCAGAAGACATGCAACACTTACAGAAGACACAAAATACAGAAGACACAGAACACTCTCAGAAGACATGCAACACTTACAGGACACAAACACACAGAAGGACTATAACACTCTCAGAAGACATGCAACACTTACAGGAGACACAACACACAGAAGGAATAGAACACTCTCAGAAGACATGCAACACTTACAGAAGACACAAAATACAGAAGACACAGAACACTCTCAGAAGACATACAAAACTTACAGGAGACAAAACACTTACAGAACACACAGAATACTTGGAGAAGATATACAACACTTACAGAAGATATGCAACACTTACAGAAGACATATAGCACTTACAAAAGAACAAAGCACTTACAGAAGACGCAAAGGACTTACAGAAGACACAGAACACTTACAGAAGACACAGAACACTTGCAGAAGACATACAACACTTACAGAAGATATGCAGCACTCAAAGAAGACAAAAAACACTTACAGAAGACACAGAACACTTACAGAAGATATACAATACTTACAGAAGACACAGAACACTTACAGAAGACATACAATACTTACAGAAGACACCGAACACTTGCAGAAGACATACAGCACTTAAAGAGGACATGCAACACTTACAGAAGACAGACACAAACCATATAAAGAAGACACGACACACTTGCAGAATTACCAACAGAAGGCAGAATCACCAACCAAGGACAGAATCATTAACAGAATACAAAATCACGTGGAAGACAGAATCACCAACATAGAACAGAAGACCCAGAAGACAGAATCATGAATAGAAGACGGAATTAACAATTGTCAACAGACGGAAAAACAAAACAACATACATCATCATCAACAAAACACACAGAATCACCAACATAACAGAATCACCAAGAGAACGCATGGAATCACTGGCAGTACATACAGAATCACCAGCAGAACTCGTAGAATTACCGACAGAAAACATAATTGCCAGCAGAACATACAGAATCAAACAGAACACGCAGAATCACCAAAAGAACACAGAATTACCAATAAAACATACAGAATCAACAACATTACATGCAGAATCACCAACAGAACAACACAGAATCACAACCAGTATACACAGGATCACAAACTGAATGCGCAGAATCACCAATAAAACATTCAAAAACACCAAAAGAGCACATTGAATCACCAGCGAAAACACACAGAATCACCAACAGAACACACAGAACCACCAACTGAACACACAAAACCACATACAGAACACACAGACTCACCAACAGAACACAAAGAATCACCAACAGTACATACAGACTCACCAATAGAATACACAGATTCACTAACAGAACATTCAAAAACACCAGGAGAACACATAGATTCACCAGTGAAAAACACACAGAATCGCCAACAGAACACAGAACCGCCAACAGAACACATAGAACCACAAACAGAACACACAGAATTACCAACAGAACACACAGAACCACATACAGAACACACAGAATCACCAACAGAACACACTAATTGGCCAACAGAATCACCACAAAACACACAGAATCACTAACAGAACGCACAGAACAACACAGAACACACAGAACCGCCAACAGAACACAGAGAATCACCAACAGAACACACTGATTGACCAACAAATCACTAATAAAACACACAGAATCACTAACAGAACACACAAAATCACCAACAGAACACACAGATCACCAAAGACCACACAGAACCGCCAACAGAACACAGAGAATCACCAAACAGAAACACACATGATTGACCAACAGAATCACCAACAGAACAACACTAGAATCACTAACAGAACGCACAGAACAACAACAGAACACACAGAACCGCAACAGAACACAAGAATCACCAACAGAACACACTGATTGACCAACAGAATCACTAATAAAACACACAGAATCACTAACAGAACACACAAAATCACCAACAGAACACACAGAATCACCAACAGACCACACAGAACGCCAACAGAACACAGAGAATCACCAACAGAACACACTGATTGCCCACACAGAATCACCAACAGAACATACAGAACCACCAACAAAACACACAGAATCACCAACAGAACACACTGACTGGCCAACAGAATGAACATACAAAAACAAAACACACAGAATCACCAACAGAACACACTGACTGGCCAACAGAATGACTACAAAAACAAAACACACAGAATCACCAACAGAACACACTGACTGGCCAACAGAATGACTACAAAAACAAAACACACAGAATCACCAACAGAACACATTGACTGGCCAACAGAATGACTACAAAAACAAAACACACAGAATCACCAACAGAACACACTGACTGGCCAACAGAATGACTACAAAAACACACAGAATCACCAACAGAACACACAACAAAAACACCCTGCGTCCTAATGGAGGCGAACCGTGATGGGAACTAACTCACAACCTCCCATTTGCCGTCTATCACCGCTCACCACAGACCACACACGCCACGGTGAACACAGTAGACTGCACAGTATGAAATGAAAACTGCAGACTGCGCACGCTTCTGTGACTGCTGCAGACGTTGTCAGTGCAGACCAAGTGACTGGAGACTGCTGACAGACACTGCACTCAGTAGGCACTGCGCAGAAGACTACATCAACACACGACTAACGACGTCAGTTTTACACGCCACACGCACGCACGCACGCACGCACACCACCACACCACACACACACACGCACCACACCAACACACACACACACACACACACACCACACACACACACACACACACAACACACACACACACAACACAACACACACACACACACACACACACACACACACACACACAGCGCAGCTGCCGGCTCAGGGCTCACAGACTTTGCCACTAGCAGGGGGTTACGCGTAGCAATGTAAAGCGTGTCTCATGTTTGTACTGCCTGCACTGTTCGCTTGGATGTACTGTCTGTGCGTGGCCTGGATGTACTATATGTATGTACTGTCTGTATTGTGTGTATGGCTACACAGCAAAAAAAAACCAAGAATTGTACATAATCTATCAATGTGGAAAAACTGAACACATTCTGCAGTCCCAAAACCACAAGTAACCCAACAGTATCGTGGTAACCCTTAATTAAAGCAAATTAGCACTATGGATTTGATGGAATAAACGGGAATTTCCTTAAAAACTGTCAGCCCTCAGCGCTTCATTCACACTCATCTATACCTTTAAGAAATACAGAGATAAAGATTATTTCCCAACCCACCTCAGATAAACTAAAGGAATTCTACTGTTGAAAGTAAATTTGGATTGACTGGGGAATGGCGGGTGGGTTGTCTTTCTGTCATGCGACACCAGTTTATACAGAACAGCTAATCGTGTTATGGTTCAGACCTTTAATGATTTATTTATTTACTTTATATACGCGTTCCTTTCTTGATGATAAGATACACAGATACACATGTATTTTACGTGTAACCAAGATTATTCCAGTGATAGGCTGATACAATACCAGTATAAGATATAGACTTGGTAAAAATAGGCTCGGTAGGGCCTCAGGACCTGGCCAGCTCATGGGTTTATGTGCAGGCTTAAGGCTTGTGCTATGATCACCACACACATGGCACCTGTGATGTTAGTGCATATGGAATTCGTTCCGAGCGCGGAGACGTCGTCTCGAGAAATTGAAACGGAAACTGGTGAAATTTGGAGACAGCTCACAACTCTCAAATTACAGACCAATAGCCTACCTATTGTATCCGTTTGTATCAAATATCGTAGAAAGATATACCAACAAACACATATGCACACATCTTCATATCTTTGACCTTATTCGTAGAAACGAATCTGGCATCGTCAAACATTCTTGCCATACTGCACTAGTTAATGGAACAGATCACTGACTCATCATCATCATCAGGTGCCCTGCCGCATGGCGTTGGTGATCATGGACTTCCATCTGTCTCTATCTCTTCTTGCCCCAAGCATCTCCTCCACCCTCCTCGTCTTCAGCCACTCCGCAAGTCCATCTAGCATTTTCTCCCTGGGTCTACCTGGTGCTCTCTTTCCCTCCAGCTTTCCCGTTGTGACCAGGTGCTCCAAATATCCCTTCCTCATAAAATGGCCTATAAATGTTGCCTGTCTTTTCCTAATCTTCCTTATGAATGATCTACTTGTGTCTGCCTCCATCAAGACTGTCTCGTTTGTTTTCTTTGCTGTTCATGGAACTCTCAACATCCTTCTTAGAAACCACATCTCGGCTGCCTCAATCTTGTTCTGGCTTTGCTTGTTGACGGTCCACGCCTCACATCCGTACAACAGTACTGGTTCTATATAACATTCAAGAACTCTCTTCCTGATGTTAATTGATAGGCATTTGTTGATAAGAATGCTTTTCATCTTCTTGAATGCTGTTTTGGCTTGGCCGATTCTGCCGGTTATTTCTGATGTGTATCTGCCGTCTGATGAAATGGTCACTGACTGTACAACATAAATGAAAACGAATTCTGTGCAGCACTGCTTGTGACCAGAACATACAATCAGGGTCGACTGCGAGGAGCAGACGACTTGCAGTGTACAGCACACATTTCCACAATGGAAACAAAAATAGAAATCATCATCAGACTTGGCATGAAACTCGATATAGTACATGGTACTCTATTTGTAGGTACCTTGGGAAAGACAAAGGCTAAGGGAGTAAACCCTGACAGAAAATCACCTGTGCCTTGAGGTTGTCTCGGGAGAGACAAAGGCTAAGGGAGTAAACCCTGACAGAAAATCACATCCACTAACTTGTGGGTAGTAGTGGGAACAACAAAGGCTAGCGAACAGTTCATGCAAAAACCGATGGAAGGCAACGGAAACCACCATCGTACCATCCCTAGAAAATCATAGTCAGCCAAATACAAAACAACAAAATATGGCCTCCAATGGAGCATCTTCGTCTGGTAGGGGACGTCATGCTACGCAGGTGACAACTGATCATGATCAAGCTATTGCAATCAAATTTAAAAATATAAGAAAAATTGCACCTTGAAATATTAGAACGTTAATCCAAAAAGAGAAACTAGAAAATGTCAAGACAGATGGAAAGGCTTAACATCAATATTTTAGGACTAGGGAAGGTGAGATAGAATGGAACAGGCATGATAACATCGAGCAAGCATAAAATTATATCTTCTGGTGGGGACACATGAAAGAGGGGTAGGTATCATGACGAACAATGACATGTCAAAGTCTGTCAAAGTATCCACTGGATGTCAAAATCTTCCAAGTATATGCACCAATATCGGCAAATACTGAAGAAGAAATTGACAACTTCTAGGAAGATTTAGAGATAGTGAAGACTCAATGTAAATCACAGGACATTAAAATAATGAGATTCTTAATGTTAAAGTGGGACAGGAATAAACTGATAAAATTGTTGGAACTCATGGTTTATGGTTTGAGCAAGTTAACAGAAGAAAATGGACATGGATGAATCCAGGAGAACAAAAAAGGCAAAGGGAAATAAGAAGAATAAAAATGATGCATAAAGAAATCAAGAGTAGGTGCAATGAAGCTAAGGAAGATTGACTAGAAACAAAATGCAAAGAACCAAAAGACCGACACAAAAGAGACCCTAAGTTTGTATACAGAAACAGTAAAGAAATTGCCCACATGAAAAAGATGTGCACATCCATTGGTTTTTTAAAATATAAGATGGCACGATTATTATGGAAAAAGAAAATATCAGATAGATGGGGAGAGTGCATTTAAGATCTTTTTGACGATAACAGAAAGGAATAACATGGCATAGGAAAGAACGCTGAAGGACCACTCATAATGAAAGATGAAGTTAGAGCAGCATCGAAAAAGATGAAACCGGGGAAAAAACCAGGACCAGACGATATTACTATAGAAATGATTGAGGCTCTAGACGAATTTGGTCTTGAAAAAGTAACAGTTCTCCTAAATGAAATTGATCAAACTGGAAAAATCCCTGAATGTTTGTCAAATGACAAAGATTCAATTAAGAAAAATGATGATGAGAGCAAGGAACAGAATCAAAACAGAAATAGCAGAAGAACAATGTGGATTTGTTGAAGGGAAAAAACCCATTAATGCCATATACATCCTAAGAACTCTCATAGAAAGATTAGTTGAGTAAGGATTTATATTTATGTTTTGTTGATTGTACTCAGGCTTTTGATCTGGTAAGACATGAAGAATTGATCAAACAGCAGGAAAGGCTCAATGTTGGAGGAAAAGACCCAAGACTGATAGAAAATATGTATTGGAAACAAACAGCAGCAATATGAGTAGAAATGATACAATCTCTTTCCAAAAGATCGGGGATCCAACATTCAAATTGTGAAGAAACGTAGCTTGTCAAACATTTAGTGACTTTCCATCTCGAGCCAGTTTCGTTAGGACACGTTGTCCATACAGTGACAACTGCATCCAATTGATGCTCCTGTGCAGAGAGCTCAAATAAGGACATTGTGATCAGGGAAGACCACTAAAGCGATACAGTGATGCTGTGTGTAATTTACAGGCCTATGAATGAACGTAAGCAAGGATGTTTCGAGAGGAGACTGGAAAATGCGTTCAGTCTTCACTGAAATAAAAGCAAAAACAAAGTAACCCCCAGAAATAAAAAGCAAATCTGTCTCTGCACGGTCTTCTGTGTGCTAAAACACATTTCACAGGACAAAATGCATTAAGCAACGTTCTGTCAATAGATAAACAATACATAAGCATCAACAAAAAGCAAACAGAAGGTTGCAACTTTTATGATGAAATTTAGTTTAATTAGAAACAACATAAGTCATAATAATGATTGTGATGATGGCGGAGGTGGTGTTAAGAAGGAGGTTTATCATTAAACGCTTATTGGACTGACTTGAAGATGGCACTGTGGAGAAGAAAAGAAGAAAACAAAAAAACCCGTTTGGGTGACGTCATTGACATCCACTTGAGGGACAGACGATACTCAAGGGCAGCTACTTGCAGATCACGTGATGCTTTCCCACAATCCTTCCGGTGCTGGAGTGGCCAGACAGAGTAAAAGAGCCAACTTCCTGTCTCCCAGCCCTTGTTGCCACACGTGACATGCTCAGCCCTCTCCGCCGGATATGACCTCTGACCTGAGTAAAGTGAATATGGAAGAGCCTCAAGTTTGCCAACATGGTTTTCCCCATAAGCATCGCACTTAGCGACCTGGTTTCGTGGGCAATGCGATACATCACAGAACGGTACAATGCAACATGATATAAAACAATAGAGTACAATAATAATAATAATAATAATGTTTATTTGTATAGCGCATATTCCATATAAAAACATGCTCACCAGCGCTTTACATTTCGCAAGAAAGGCAAAAGGTGATAAAAAATGTTCACAATTACATACACAATAAGATAACAACAAACATTAAAGCTATACAAGTAAGAATACACATAAGAAACCACAGAATATTAAAATTTAAACACTGACTTATGTAATGAAGAAAGATTAACAGATTTTTCATATGAATAAAGAGGCATACTGTGTTTATATATTGCTGCGTGTGTGTGCTTGCTTACGTGTGTGTGTGTGTACGCGTGTGTGTGCGTTGCTGCTGTGCGCGTGTGTGTATGTAAGAATGTGTGTGTGTGTGTGTGTGTGTGTGTGTATGTGTGTGTGAGTGTGTGTGTGCGTGTGCTACTTTTGCATGCGTGTGTGTGTGTTTATGCATGCAATAGTTGTACATAAAATTATAATCAATATTTTGAATGAAGATAAAAACAGAAAAATTCTAATCCATATACAGGAAAAACATTATAACTTCAGTATTACAGCATTAACACCTTGACAATCAAAATTACCTCACAAATTATAAACTATTCGCATATCATACATCACAATTTACATACAAAGATTTAAAAAAGTTTCTTAAAGTATTTCAGTCTCTTTCCCACTCAATTTCTCCCCTATCCCCTCCTCAGCTGTACACATACAGTGATACACACACATGCTCACTCAAGCACACACATACACACACACACACACACACACACACACACACACACACACACACACACACACACACATCACACACACACACACACACACACACACACAATGCACGCACACACACACCTTGCTCTATAGGCCCTTATACAAAATACTGTTATACACGCAGGAGAGATTAGTCTGATGACAGACTTGCAAACTAAGGCTCTTAAGGTTAGATGAGTTTGAAAGAGGTGGGTTTTCAGGTGCCGTTTGAAGGTTGAGAAACACTTAGTTTTTCTGAGAGACAGTGGTAGAGAGTTCCATACATTTGGGCCAAAGACAGAAAGATTTTTTACCAAAGGTGTCTAGAGAGAAGCGAGGAACAGTCAACAGTGAGGTGTCAGAAGAGCGAGCGTTCGAGAAGGTTTGTAACCCTGCAGGAGGTTGGCAAGATAGGATGGCATGTTCTCGTGATAGATACACTGAAAGCAGAGACAGGCAACTTTATATTGAATCCTAGCCTTTACCGGGAGCCAATGAAGTGTTCTGAGCAGAGATTTTGCACTCTCACGCCTGGACTTGCAACACAATACAATATGATACGATACAATCTGATACAACATTAACACAATACCACAATACATTGCAAAACAATGCAACACACAACAGCACAACATACAACATAGCATAAAAAAGACATGATGCAACATAATGCACCATAACACAACATAATTCAGCAAAGCACAATACAATGTATTCAATACAATACAATACAATACAATACAATACAAAACTAACACAAAACAATATTACACAATATCACAGAATATATCAGACTCAGGACACATCTCCTGTTAAAACTTAAAATGCCATATACCATCTCCTGTTAGGGCAAATGCCCTGTTAGATCTTAAAATGACGTGTGCTATCCCCTGCCAGGACAAATGTCCTGTTACAACTTAAAACGTCATCTGCTATCCCCTGCCAAGACAATTGTCCTGTAAAGTCTGAAAAGGTCGTATACTAACTCCTGCCTGGACAAATGTCCTGTTACAACTTAAAACGTCATCTGTTATCCCATGCCAGGACAATTGTCCTGTAAAATCTGAAAAGGTCGTATACTAACTCCTGCCTGGACAAATGTCCTGTTACAACTTAAAACGTCATCTGTTATCCCCTGCCAGGACAATTGTCATGTAAAAACTTAAAATGTCATCTGCTATCCCCTGCCAAGACAATTGTCCTGTAAAATCTGAAAAGGTCGTATACTAACTCCTGCCTGGACAAATGTCCTGTTACAACTTAAAACGTCATCTGTTATCCCCTGCCAGGACAATTGTCATGTTAAATATCTACTGAAAAAGGTCGTATACTAACTCCTGCCTGGACAAATGTCCTGTTACAACTTAAAACGTCATCTGTTATCCCCTGCCAGGACAATTGTCATGTAAAAACTTAAAACGTCATCTGCTATCCCCTGCCAAGACAATTGTCCTGTAAAATCTGAAAAGGTCGTATACCAACTCCTGCCAGGACAAAAAATGTCCTGTTCAAACTTAAAATGTCCGTATGCTATCCCCTGCCAGGACAATTGTCCTGTTAGAACTTAAGTCCTGTATGAACTTGAAATGTCCGTATGCTATCCCCTGCCAAGACAAACGTCCAGTTAGAACTTAAAATACTGTATACTATCCCTTGCCAGGACAAATGTCCTGTTAGAACTTGGAATACTATATACTATCCCTTGCCAGTACAAACGTCCTGTTAGAACTTGAAATATTGTATACTATCCTTTGCCAGGACAAATGTCCCGTGAGAACTTAAAATGTCGTATACTAGCTCCTGCCAGGACAAATGTCCTGTTCGAACATATGTCCTGTAGAATTTAAAATGTCTGTACACTGTTCCCTGCTAGGACAAATATCATGTTAGATCACACTTTGTCAGTGCTGCATCCTTTGACCTGTCCAGTTTGGGTGGTCTTACCAGTAACCATAGCTACCAGCAATGTTCTAGAAATCCCTGAGGTACTTCATCAGGGCTGTAGCCTTTGACCTGTCCAGTTTGGGTGGTCTTACTAGTAACCATAGCTACCAGCAATGTTCTAGAAATCCCTGAGGTACTTCATCAGGGCTGTAGCCTTTGACCAGTCCAGTTTGTGTGGTCCTACCAGTAACCATAGCTACAAGCGTAGTTCTAGGGTTCTGGAGGTACTTTGTCAGCGCTGTAGTCTTTGATCTGTCCAGGTTGTGTGGTCCTACCTGTAGCCGTGGCTACCAGCATAGTTCTAGGTGTCCTGGAGGTACTTCGTTAGTGCTGTATCCTTTGACCTGACTGGTTTGGGTGGTCCTACCAATAACCAAAGCCACCAGCATAGTTTTTTTAGTTGTTTAAAGCCCAGCCGACTGTGCAGAGCCTTATCAGGGCTATAACCGCTTCAAAACACAAAACTTCAACAGGAAAAAAAAAAGAAAAGAAAATTAAATAAATATATCAATGCATTCGCGCACATAATCTAAGGACATGCCCCCGGCGTTGGACCATTCCGTCCGATTTATCGCACAGGGGAGATTTAAAAAACACACCTGAATACAAATATAAGCATGCATATGGACACCAAAACATATATAAAAACAGGCATAAATTACCTAAAATTGCTTCCGCACATCTCATCTCCTTAGAGCCAAAAATGCACGTAATACATGTACCCAACTATCAATCCGAAGAAAAAGCACGTAAGACTTTATCGAAAAAACACAGGTGAATGGACCATTAAGGCAGAAAATAAGTAAAAATGACAGAAAGCAAGGCAACAAGGCAGAAACAAAGAGAGTGACAGAAATGAGGAAATTTCTAGCACAGAATTTCCAGAAGGTGGGGATACTATTTATACTGAAAGAGCCCCCAGCAACCCAACGGGGAGACCATCACAGTTCTAGGGATCCTTGAGGTACTTTGTCAGTTCTATATCGTCTAACCTGCCCAGTTTGGGTAGTCCTACCAGTAACCAAAGCCAACAGCATAGTTCTGGGAATCCGTGTCAGGGCTGTAGCCTTTGGCCTGTCCAGTTCGTGTGATCCACCAGTAACCATAGCTACCAGCATACCTCTAAGGGTCTTTGAGGCACTTTGTCAGTGCTAGTACCCTTTGACCTGTCCGGTTTGGGTGGTCCTACCAGTAGCCATAGCTACCAGCATAGTTGTAAGAGTCCTTGAAGTACACAAGCTATTTGACCTTGACAAGGTGGCCATCTTAAAGAAAATTTTAAAAAAAGAGTGGAACTGTATGGCAGTGAAGTGCTCATTCCTCTGAAACAACCTGAACATGACATGATAAGTCTACTGTGACACAAGGTAATAATGATAGGCAGATACAAATTCGAATAAGTGCTTCATCGATGTAATCAGTGATTGTTAATGCTGTTTTTAACGTGAAGCAAAGTGGGTATATTATGAAAAAAAATTCGTGCATTAACTGACCAACAGTTTAATTAGTCACTGGTCTTAAAGCTGTACTAGCATTCAAACTTTCTCTTCGTATATACAATGCATAGGGTGTGTGTGTGTGTGTGTGTGTGTGTGTGTGTGTGTGTGTGTGTGTGTGTGTGTGTGTGTGTGTGTGTGTGTGTGTGTGGCGTGTGTTGTGTGCTGCGTGCTCGTGTGCGCATTTGTGTTTGTTCTGTGTGTGTGTGTGTTGTGTGTGTGTGTGTGTGTGTGTGTGTGTGTGTGTGTGTGTGTGTGTGTGTGTGTGTGTGGTGTGTGTGCGTGTGTGTGTTGAGTGGTGCGCATAAGACCTGCCCATCAACACAATGCAATACCACTGTCTTCTTTTTTCTTCTTCTTTAAATTATTATTGTAGTATTTGTAATCTCTCCATCTTTCTTCTCTTCCTACTCTTCCTCCTCCTCAATGTTGTTGGTTTTTCTGATTATTACTATCATCCATATTATTATCATCAAGTGACTTCAGTAACCCAGGAAGATGTCCGAAGCTGCAAAAGTGTACATATTTCAGAGCTCTTCCATGACAGCTGAAATCATTTTCTTTTTGATATCATTAAAACATTTATGAATGCAAAGCTGAATTGTGGATGCCACTTGCTGGTATCAATGAAGGTTGAGCTGTGCCATCAGGAGAAGAATGGCAGAATGGTTCAGATGTTCACCTGCCAATAACTAAACTCGAGGTTCCAGGGTTTGCTTTCCGTCGAGGCCTTGGCTTTTCTTCTCAGTTTGACTGGAAAATCGAACTGAACGTCTAGTCCTTCGGAAGGGGACAAAAATCTAGTTGGACCCGTGTGCCTTCTGGCTGTGCACGCTAAAGATCCCATGGCAGTTGAAAATCGTGAAGAGCAGGGCATTGCCCGTCTGCCTTGGTAAAAAAGATAGGAGAGAAAGGTAGATTCCCCAGATCCCACCCTTAAAGACCAATTACCTTCTTGCCTTTCTGGAGTCTTGGTAAAAAAAAAGTGAATATGAATTTAAAGTGAGGGAGAGGGGATGGGCGCTGCCCTTGACGTGCTGGCCCCGGAAAAGGGTTTAGGTCTTTTGCCACCTCACTCCCCTACGACCCCAGAGTTATAGGACTACCTGGTAGGACGTCAGGACCTGGCCAGCTCGTGGGTTTATATGCAGGCTTAAGGCCTGTGCCATGATCATTCTGGACCTTCTCCGTCATATGGCACCAGTGGTATAAGTACATATGGAATTCATTCCGAGCGCGGAGACGTCATGTTGAGAAATAGAAACTGAAACTGAAACTGTGGCTATCACTGGACATCGCTACGTGTCTCAAATAAATTCACTCATAGGGGGAAATGAAAATATTCTCTTTATGTAAGAGCGTGTAATAAATGCTTGAAATACTGATTGAAATTTGCTACGCTACCAACAGCAAGAATATTGAGATGTTATTATGACCATATCAGTCTGGAAAATATAACTGGTTATCACAAGTAAAGAAACCTATTAACAGACAATGAATTTGGTATTAAACTGTTCAAGAAACGAGCAAAGGAGATTCAAGTGAGCTAACAGTACAAGATTCATCAAACGACGGTGACTTCCCAATACTCTTTGAAGAAGCTGTAGCAACAATGAAAGTCGCTGAAATGTGATAACTCTGCAGACATTGACAACATTCATGTAGAACTCTTGAAACATGACAGGCAGGCAGTAACTGATATCTGTCCATCTACAACAGAATCTGGCAGCCAGGCCCATGATCCAAGCATAGACCAATACTATCGCGCCTCCACAAAAAAACTCACATTGCCAGGCTACCATAATCTTACCCTTTGACTCCTGCACCTGTCCAACTCATCCTCTTTGTCAACCATGCTGGAAGAGCAAAAACTTAACCCTTGATCCCTCACCCTATCCGCTCTCAGAAGCTGGTGGATGGGAGGAGTCAAAGGTTAGTTTTCAGTTGTAGATAGTCAGGTGCAAAGGTAAGATCAATCATGCCAGCAACGTAACGCTGAAAATCACTCTAAGTAAAATTACAGGCGCAAACAGATACCATTATTGCTGAAGAACAGGCTATATTCCACAAGGGCAGCAGTACCATCAAACAAATCTTAACTCAGCGTACACGTTGTGAAAAACACCTCCAGCACCAAAGGAAGTTCTCCCACAGCTTCATACACTTTAAGAAGCTTTTTACAGAGTCTGGCAAGAGACATACGAGCCAGTTTCAGTTTGTTTCTCAAAATAACGTCTCCGCGCTCGGAATGAATTCCATATGCATTAACGTCACAGGTGCCACGTGTATGGTGACCGTGGCACATGCCTTAAATTAAGCCTGCACATAAACCCATGAGTTGGCCAGGTCCTGAAGCCCTACCTAGACTGTGTTTTATCTAATCTGTATTCTATACTGGTATTTTATCAGCCTATCCCTGGAATAATCTGGGTTACATGTAAATGACATGTGTAAATATGCGTTGCCGAGCCACACTGTAGAACTTCAATATCGGACAAAAGCTAATCAACAGGATCCAGCACTACACTCCAAAGCACCCAGTGCAATGCTTACACAAGGTGCTGTTGGCGATTGTTCCATAGTTCAATTGGAGTTTGTCAGGACTGTCTTCTGTACCCCACGTTTTTTTTGGAACATGTGATGAGGAAACTGGAGTTGGTTAAGGTTTAAGGGGATATAGTTGCACAAAGTCAGAGGCAGATTGAGGACTCTTCCACTCGAACACACATAAAAGCCAGGACGGTGATTCCCAAACTTTATTTACATGTGTACGAGTTCTCACCAAAGTACGTCTTTATAAGAAAAAGACTAAGAAGAAGACATGGAAGACAAAATAAGACAAAGAAGAAGACTGTGCTGCAGTGACAGCAGTATAACACAGTGTGAGGTGGGTCAGTTCTGGTGAGAGTGGCGGCAAGAGAGGATGTGCTATGGTGTGCCTTGTCAATTGATATTCTTTGAGAACAAAGCACGATGATGGGAACAAAGCGCGATGGGCATACTATCAAATGATAAGTTCTGATTGGTTGTTTTCATCTACATAACGAACACCTGGTATGTGCTGAAAGTTAAATTTGATAAAAAAGTATGGAAATCTTACGGCATCATCGTTCAATCCACAATCGAAGGAGAACCGAATAAAGCATTGGTATCTCACAATGCTACTAAAATTTTTATTTTTAAAGGCTTCTTTGAGCAATTTTTTCGCTAGTCCTCGTATACTGTGAGAGTAGTAGGACTTTAAAACCTACAGAACAGAACGGAAGTCTTACTTCAGTTGTAATTAGCGCAAAGCTTTGGTACACACAACTGGCGTACAAGTCATTGTCTGAGTTTCGGCTGGCCGCTATATACTGGCTATTACGCAGTGTTTGCCCATGCACCGAAGGTGGCGTGGAATAGACAGTCTGCTCTAGGTTCTATACAACCGCAACCAACTTGCGTAAGGTCATTGTCTGGGTGTTAAGGTGTGCCGCTATGTACTGGTTATTACGCAGTGTTTGTTTGCCCATGTACCGATGGCGGTGTGGAACAAAGACAGTTTCCTCTAGATTGTATACAACTACAACGAAATGCTGTGTGGAACAGTTTGAAGATTGGGACCATAATGACGACAAAGTTCGTAGGCCCAGCTTTAGAATACATGTACACATTGTAGATCTGCTTATTGTTTAGATATGACAACAGTGTCTTATATGCAAAATGTATTGTTAGATCTTTTGAATGCTCAATGCGTAGCTATTGATGGGCAGGCTATAAAATAAAAGTGCAATTCGGCTGAGAGAACATAAGGCGTTTTTGATCTAACAAGCACACTGCACTGTGTTGCCTCTGAGTGTCATCGTACGTAAATGGGAAAGATCACAACAGAGCAAGGCACTCTGTTACAAATATATTCCTGGAATGCATCATGACTGACACACTTGAAGATCAAGTCAGCACAGTCAACATTACAGAAAGAACCATCAAAAACCTTGCTTAAAACATAACATTGCAGGGTGTGATCGTCGGTGCTGGTGTTGGGGTCTTCGCTGACGTTCTGCTCTGTATCTCTGTCACGCTCACACTGATAATGAGGTAAAACCCTTAACCGTATTCTGGTTCCAGCTAGCTCGAGGCTCCACCCAGTTTCTGACCACAAGCCCAAAAGAGGCTGAGGGACTGGTCACGTGCCTAACTACTGATATGGTACCCAGAAATCGCTCGCACTGCTGCTAATACATATTCATATCTATGAGCTCACCCGTAAGGCACACTCGCTTAGCAACTTCTGAACTATCTGCCTGATCAGCAATTTTCTCCACTCAATAATTTCTTCCGATACTTATTACGTACTAATCTAAATATATTCACTAACCCTCAGTAAGTGACTTGTACTTGTGTGGACAAACCTTTAAGTCTTTCTCAATAGACAGTAAGTTGCATTGAAGAACACTTTTTTGAACAAAGAATGATTTGAGATTTTACATTTGCAATTCAAAGTTGAAGCGGTATGTTTCTATTCATTCCCCAAGGTAATCTACTGATTATCTCTAGAAATTTTAGTGCTTTTTTCTTGAGTTTCTTAAAACATAATCGAAATGGACGTTCTGCAGGAATCTGGTGGATAGGGTGAGGGAGTCAAGGAGTTAAGTTTTAGCGTTGCTAGCATGGTTAACAAATGCAGGATACTGGTGGACAGAGTGCGGGAGTCAAAGGGTTAAATATTTCATCGATGCGTCGATGGCTACCAAACACATTTTTTTATTTTGAGGCATTGTTGGTGTTTAACTCTTCTATACTATTAGGAAATTAAGCCATAGACCATTTTAAGGTGTAGGATTGGTGTGGTTGGGATTGTTATTTTAAATTTCTTTGAAATGTCTGCAGTTAGGAGGCAAGCATTCTACTTTACTGTTTTCAGCAAACAGCTCCGCAAAGGTTTCTGTTCTGTCTATGCCTGAAAGAGATTTAGAACACATATCAATTATTATTGGACATCCTGGTCAGCTGGTTCCATTGTTCATTTCTGTCATTTTTTCTTGACTTTAGGAAATCCTTAACAATCTGAAATGTCTTTTGTGCTGAGAGATGTCCAATGATCTTTCTTTGCTTGGGCGATGATTCTAATACACGAGATAATTGCTTTTGTCATTTCTATATGATCTTCAGATTTTCTGTCTTTGATGTGCATCTTAAATTTCTGGGTGTTTTTTCTGATCTGCTTCCTCACAAACGTTTGTCCACCAAATATTGTCTAAGCAGTTATTGGACAAGAGAGTTTTAGTTTTGGAATTGATGTCATTAGCAGTTTAAATTGATTATTCAAATTTAGATAATTTAAGGTCTATATTTTCACGTTCATAATATTTGTAAATCACAAGAAATTACAATAATAATGGGAGATTTTAATGCTAAAGTGGGACAGGATAGGGTGGAGGATATAGTTGGACCTCATGGCCTTGGTACACAAAATGAAAGGGGAGGGAAACTTGTAGAATGGGCACAGATGAATGAGTTCATAGTAGGAAACACCTGGTTTGAGCAGCCTAATAGAAGAAAATGGGCTTGGATGAGTCCAGGAGATAATATCAAAAATTAGATTGACTACATCTTGATTAATAAAAGATTTAGAAATACTTTGCTAACACTACCAGGCGTAGACTGCAACAGTGACCACAATCCTGTAGTGGGAAGATTTAGGCTGAAATTAAGGAAAAGGAAACAGATCAAAAGCAACATCAAACTAAATCTTAGACTCTTAAAGACAGATGAAATGATACGTAAAAATTTAATGTACATGTTCAAAACAAATTCAGTGCTCTGGAAGATGTTGGTGACAGTGAGGAACAATGGACAAAGTTGAGAAATTCGATAAATGAAGCTTATGAAGAAATCCCTGAAGTGGATAGAAAAGCAAAACAAAACAAACAAAACAAACAAAAAAGAACTGAATAACAAATAGAAACGAGGAGATATACAGGAAGATAAACAAAGACATCAGGAATAGGTGCAATGAAGCTAAGGAAGCTTGACTGAAAACAAAATGCAAAGAAATAGAAGACCGACACAAAACGGATCCTCAGGGTATGTACAGACGAATTGAAGAAATTGTCCACAGGAAAAAATACATGCACATCAACTGGTTGCTTAAAATCGAAGGATGGTACGCTTATCATGGAAAAAGACAAACTATTAGACAGATGGGGAGAGTACATTAAAGACCTTTTTGAAGATGACATAAACGAAGAACACATTATAACAAAAGGACGTTGAAGGACCACCCATAATGAAAGATGAAGTTAGAGCAGCACTGAAAAAGATGAAACCAGGAAAAGCCCTAGGACCAGACAGCATTACTACAGAAATGATTGAAGCCCTGGAGGAATTTGGCATAGAAAAAATAACAGTACTCCTAAATGAAATTTATGACACTGGAAAAATCCCTAAAGATATGTCAAAATCAATTTTCATTGCACTTCCAAAGAAGACAGGGCTGTAGAATGCAAACTCCATCGCACAATCAGTTTGACGAGTCATGTAACAAAAATCCTGTTAAGAATGATCATGATGAGGACAAGGAATAGAATCAAAAGAGAAATAGCAGAAGAACAGTGTGGATTTGTGGAAGGGAAAGGAACTATTAATGCCATATACATCCTAAGAACTATCATAGAGAGGTTAATCGAGATGTATAAGGATTTATATTTATGTTTTGTTGATTATACCAAGGCTTTCGATCGGATAAGACATGAAGAATTGATCAACCAATAGAAAGACTCAATATTGATGGAAAAGATCTACGAATAATCAGAAATATGTTTTGGGAACAAACAGCTGCAATGAGAATAGAAAACGATGTAAGCTCTTTACAAAATATCAAAAGAGGAGTCAGACAGGGTTGGGTTTTGTCACCAGATCCGTTTTCACTTTACAGCGAAAAAATCATGAGAAACCTAGAGGCAGACCCTGCATTAAAGGTTGGAGGAAAAATGATAAACAACAGTCGTTACGCAGATGACACCGTGCTAATTGCAGAAAATGAAAGGGACCTACAAAACCTTGTGAATATACTAGAAATAGAAAGCAAAGGTAAGGGTTGGAACTAAACAGCAGGAAGACTGAAGTCATGGTGATCAGTAAAAACCATGAAATCCCCTCATGCAAAATAACAGCAAATGGCACAACCGTGAGACAGGTTGATAAGTTTAAATACCTGGGAACGATCATTTCACCAGACGACAGAAGCACATCAGAAATAGCCAACAGAATCGGCCAAGCCAAAACAGCATTCAAGAAGATGAAAAGCATTGTTACCAACAAATGCCTATCAATTAATCATCAGGAAGAGAGTTCTTGAATGTTATGTAGAACCAATACTGTTATACGATTGTGAGGCGTGGACAGTCAACAAGCAAAGCCAGAACAAGACTGAGGCAGCCGAGATGTGGTTTTTAAGAAGAATGTTGAGAGTTCCATGGACAGCAAAGAAATCAAACGAGACAGTCTTGATGGAGGCAAACACAAGAAGATCATTGATAAGGAAGATTAGGAAAAGACAAGCAACATTTATAGGCCATTTTATGAGGATAGGGGAATTGGAGCACCCAGTTACAACGAGAAAACTGGAGGGAAAGAGAGCACCAGGTAGACCCAGGGAGAAGATATTGGACGGAATTGCAGAGTGACTGAAGACAAAGAGGGTGGAAGAGGTGCTTGAGGCAACAAGAGATAGAAACAGATGGATGGCCATGATCGCCAACGCCAAGGCACCTGATGATGATGATGATGTATATATGTATAGACTTATGTATATGTACAGACATACATACACATACACATGTATATATGCATACGCACATACACACACATACACATACATACATATATACACACATACACATACATACATATATTTCCGTCTAATATCACTTACAGTGAAAAGACTCGCACCACTGAGTGTTACTCGGACATTAAGAACTGGATGACATACGAAAAACCTTGGTGTCTGCATTGACTCTACCCTCTCCATGAACAACTTTGTTTTTCAAACTGCCAGATCTTGCTACTATCACCTCCATCGTATAAGCCTGATCAGGAAGTATCTCTCTGTCGAAACAACGGCAAAATTCGTTCTCTCCTTCATAATGTCTCGCATTGACTATTGCAATTCATTCCTGTCTGGTCTTCCTGCCTCCACCATTCACATCCTACAGCGCATTCAAGACAATGCTGCACGCCTTGTACTAAAAAAGAAAAAAGCTGACCACATATCTCCTCTCCTGGCACAACTTCACTGGCTCCCTGTATCAAAGCGCATACAGTACAAACTAGACACCATGTGCTACAAAAGCCTCAATAACGCAGCCCCCGATTACCTGTCAAGCCTACTTGAGATCTATGTTCCCTCACGTACCCTCCGCTCTGCCTCCGATCCTCTGACTTTTCGCTTTCCACGCACTAAGCTCAATACCTATGGTCCACGAGCCTTCTCTGTTTCTGGTCCACTCTCCTGGAACAAACTTCCTCTCTCAGTCCGTCAGCAACCTACTTTTGTCTCCTTCAAGTCCGCTCTCAAAACTCACCTTTTCTCCTCTGCATAAAATCCTGACCTCACTCAACCCCTCTGCAGCCTGTCTCCACTCGGAGGGGAATCACATTGTAATATATAATTGTATATAATATGCTCTCTATAATTTTCCATTGCTTTTATTCGTTCTCCCCATTTATAACCATGCGTGTGTGTGTGTGTGTGTGTGTGTGTGTGTGTGTGTGTGTGTGTGTGTGTGTGTGTGTGTGTGTGTGTGTGTGTATGCGTGTGTGTGCGTGCGTGCGTATGTGTCTGTTTCAGCGCTTAGATTTGATTTTATCAAGATTATGCGCTATATAAATATTGTAATTATTATAATTATAAATCAAAGAACGAACGAACATATATACACATACATATACATACACTTATACATGCACACACATATAATATATATACTCTACACACATATGATATATGATATAGACAACGTTTGTGAAATCTATGTTTCAGTGATAACATTTCTTTCATAGTTTTTGTTATGAAAATGATATTTCACCTTCATTTGCCTACTCACCCAGGTCTCTTTTCTATGTGCTTGTCTATTCCTGTTCTTATACTTTGCGTTTTCGTTCTATTTCCCCTTTCCCTCTTGTCTCCATGTTTTGTAACTTGATTTTATTGATCTGTATGTTCGTTTGTTTTGCCCCGTCTAATGTCGCTCAGAGTGAACAGACACTGACTGAAAGAACGAACACACACATAAATCGTCATGAATCAGAACATGGCGATAACACTTGGGTTACAAAATACATTACAGTATGATTTATGATGTAGCTCACAAGGCGCCATGATGTAGCAGCGGAAAGAAAAAATTATGAATGAAGAATCACTGGATGATTTATGTCTGTGAAAACTATCACAGTTGGAGTTGGAACGTGGGTATGATTTACTGCAGTGTGTCCTATTTATACCACGTGCTAGCTGCAGACAATGAAAGAGACCTACGAAACGTTGTGAAAATAATAGAAATAGAAAGCAAAAATATAGGGCTGGAGCTAAATAGCAAGAAGATTGAAGTCATGGTAATCAGTAAAAAAACAACAACAAGAAATTCCCTCATGCAAAACAACAGCAAATGGCACAACTTTGAGACAGGTTGATAAGTTTAAATATTGGGAATAGTCATCTCATCAGAGGACAGATGCACATCAGAAATAGCCAGCAGAATCAGCCTAGCCAAAACAGCATTCAAGAAGATGAAAAGCGTTCTTACCAACAAGTGCCTATCAATTAACATCAGGAAGAGAGTTCTTGAATGTTACATAGAACCGATACTGTAATACGGTTGTGAGGCGTGGACAGTCAAAACGCAAAGTCAGAACAAAATTGAGGCAACTGAAATATGGTTTCTAAGAAGAATGTTGAGAGTTCAATGGACAGCAAAGACAACAATCGAGACAGTCTTGATGGAGGCAGACACAAGAAGATCATTAATAAAGAAGGTTAGGAACAGACAAGCAACATTTATAGGCCATTTTATGAGGAAAGTGGAATTAGAGCACCTGGTCACAACAGGAAATCTGGAGGGAAAGAGAACACTAGGAAGAAAATACTGGACAGACTTGCTGGGTGGCTGATGACGGAGAGGGTGGGAGATGTGCTTGCAGCGACAGGGGATAGATTCGTGTGAAGGGCCATGATTGCCAACGCCATGCGGCAGGGCACATGATGATGATGATGGTGATGATGACCATGCCGTGTGGTCTTGTTGTATTCTTTATTAATTTCACGTACTGTTGTCACTTGTATTCAGAAAATGGCAGTTGAAATAAGCAGGTGGGAGTGGGCACAGACACAGTGCGTGTTGTATTCCTTCTTCGTAATACAACAGTTATGTCTTTGTCAGGGTCTACCCGTGTTTTTGGCATTTGTGTATGTTCCTACAGTTCATCACTACCAATGTCCCTGTTTGATTGTTTGTGATTTTAACACTGTGATTTACAGAAATCCCTTCCTTCTGTTAAACACTATGCAACCTTACCTCATTCAGTTGCACAAGACAATTTGTGTCGTGGTTACCCGTACATGATATTGATTTGTGCCCCTACTATCAATGGATGCAGCTGACTCTGCTACTGTACATCTCATGCCAGCTTAACTGTTGTAAACCCGTCTTAACGTTTATGGAAAAGCCGATTTTGTGTCTGATTGTTTCTTTATAACAAACCTAGACATAGCAATCATTCAATGATTATATCAACATCATTAATAACAATACTTGTGGCAATAGTAGTAGTAGCTGTAGCAGTATTAAAACAATCATATACGATGCTGTGATGACCACGTCTGTCTGATTAGCAAATGGATGTACCCAGCTGAAGATTAAATGGCTGTGGAACAACATTGGCTGTAGCTGAACAGGCTAACAATTGACTGGGTATGATCAGTTATAATTGACGTTCTACACAGGGGTTGTCTACCATACTCAAACCAATGACAGATCTGCCTCAGAGATATACACATTGTTACTGTGGACCGAATCAGGAAAAAGTCTTTAAGAATGTGACAGAGAAGATTGTTAAGTTTCCTTCTCTTTATTTCAACAAAGCTGATCAGAATCCAAACCAAGTGTGACTGCCCGCGTTCAAGCAAACAGGAACCAGAAAAAAACACGAAAGAAGAATCAGAACACGTATTTAATACAACGAGACAAGACAGGCGCACTTTTTCAGCCAACTGGCCTTTGTCAAGCGTACGACTACAAACAAACAAACACCAGATACAAAAATTAGGAGAAAAAGACTTAAACTTCCTTGCTGCTCGGTCCAGTGTGAGAAAAGGAAGTTTCAGTCTTTTTCTCCTAATTTTTGTATCTGGTGTTTGTTTGTTTGTAAGATGACAAAAGCACAGTTGGCCGAAAACTTTGCGCCTGTCTTGTCTTGTTGTATCAAAAAAGTTAATCAAGGAGAAGAGTGACAGAATGGTTTAGACGTTCGCCTGCCAATAACTAAACTCGACGTTCCAAGGTTTGTCACCCATACAGGCCTCGATTTTTTCTCCTCAGTTTTACTGGAAAATCAAACTGAACGTCTTGTTCTTCGGAAGGGGACAAAAAAAAAGTCGGACGCGTGTGCCTTCTGGCTGAGCACGCTAAAGATCCCACGGCAGCTGAAAATCGTGAAGAGCAGGACATTGCCTGGCTGCCTTGGTATAAAACATTGGAGAGATAGGAAATTTTCCTTCTAAAATTACGTTTAATCTAACATACTTACCGTGGCTCACTAATGCAATAAGCGGCAGCGATTTGCTATTCCTGCCTCATAAACAATAAAGTCCAAAGGGACCATAACTCTGAGAGTATCCATGTCTTGCGCATGCGCATGTGCTCTTCCTCTTTTCGAGGAAACCAAGACCCTGACTGTGAACGGAAGGAACCAGGAAGGCGGGGAGGACGGGAGGGACTCTGCGTGAGCCACGGTAAGTATGTTAGATTAAACGTAATTTTAGAAGGAAAATTTCCTTTTAATTACACATACTATACCGTGGCTCACTAATGCAGAATAGCACTACCCGGAAGGAGGGCTTACCTGGTTAACGCCTGGAGGAATGAGACAAGTCAGGGCGTGCAGCAGAGATGGGGTGTTGAGCCACCACAGCGGAAGCGATACCCCTAGATCCATCGTCGCGCAGACGGTATACATCGCGCCGGTAGGATGGAATGAACGTGCCCAGAGAACGCCAATGCGTGGTGTCCAGGACACTCAGGGGGCTGGCCCTGAGTGAACGCCAGTGACAAGGCCCATGCTCCAATCTCATGGGGCCTCAGGGAGAAAACAGCCGAATCTGAGCCCGGCCTGGCATACGCATCCTTGATGACTGTTCACAGCCATCGAGAGGGGGATGCGTGGCTAATGGCCTTCTTATAACTTTCGTTCTAAGAGAGAAACAGGTGGTGCTGCTTCTGGCGAGAAGATTTCGTCATCCGGAGCAAGGATAGACGTCAGGGGATGAATGGAGATAGAGTAGGAGAACCTGGCGACTGGTTCTTGTCCAAGAAGTCCGGGAGTAGGCGGAGAGACATTGAGCCCTCCGGTTCAAAAGCAACATCCCCGGGGAGTCCGCCAAGAGCGTGCACTTCGCTACAGTGCCTCCCCAACGCTAGAGTGAGTAGAAAGGCCGTCCGAAAAGGCCGTCCGAAATGAGAGGAAGTTGGGAGAACACTCCCTGATGGGCTCGTTAAGGCGAAAGTCCCAGGGAGGAGAGGACGAGAAGGAGATCCTCGGCCGGGTGTCGCGGGGAGTCAGGCTTCCCGAAGGGAAGCCCTACGGACAATATCCAGCAGGACAGGGTTGTCCGCGAATGAAGGACTACCCGACTGGCTGATGGTATTGCAGATGGCTGCCCTGCGTCCCTTCACTGAGGAGGACAAAAGGTTTTTCCCCGACGAAGAAGGCCGTGGTAGTTGGCCCACTGCGAGCGCGGGGGTGACTGGAAAGTTGAGGAGCTCTCAGAAGGCTAACTGTGTCAGTGGGCACTATACGTTCCCTGAGTGTCCGGTCTGTGTGCTTGCACCACAGGGCCGATCACTGCCGGGGACAAGCCTAATGGAGATATTGAGGCCTGCACAGCAGTCAAGCAGGAAGGTTTAGAGCCTCCGGGTTGCTGTGCAGAATGCGTGACCTTGGTTGAAGCAAGGACCGGCCTGTGACAGTGTGTTTTATTGGAGGCACATGGAACAGGTGCAGCAGTTCCGGAAACCATGTTTGGGCAGGCCATCGAGGCGCCACGAGAACCATCGTGGCAGAGTCTGCCCGGACCTTCCGTGGAACTTTCCCAGTTAGGGGAACGGAGGGAAGGCGTAGCCCGACAGGACTGACCGTGGGATGACGGAGCATCCACGGGCCAAGCCAAAGGATCTGGGACTGGAAAGACCTACAGATGAAGGCGGCGGTGGAATCTGGTGGCAAACAGGTCCACTTGTGAATTGGACCATGCTGCCCACACTGGCTGCAGAACTGCACAGACCAGTGCCTGTTCTAAGGGATGAATCGTGTGGGAGCTGCGGACGGAGACCGCAAGTATGTTCATCTTTCCCGGGACATGCATCGCTGAGATCTGAAAGGACTGTTCTACACACCAGAGACAAGGAGTGGGAGCGAGCGCCCCTTTGCTTGTTGATGTAACGAGCCATAGTAGTGTTGTCCGTGTCGATGCGAACATGTTTTCCCTTAAGAAAGGGGAGAAAGTCTCTGGGGGCTTGAAAAAACTGCCTCCAGTTCCAGAATGTTGATGTGACAGGAAAGGAGGTCTTGTGACCATTGACCTGCTGCTGTTAGCAGGCCCACGTAGGCCCCCCACCCGGATTAGGACGCATCCGTGAACAAGTCCGCTGAGGAGGGAGGTGTGTGATATGGACTGATGATTGGTCCCAAGCAACCCTGGGGAAAAGCCCTGAACTGGAAGAATCGGTTCCTCGAAACGAATTGGAGGTACGTCCTGTCCCTTGGGTGAATAAAGAGATGGGAATACGCATCTCTGAGATCAATGGAAATCCCCCAGTCGTCCGGGAGCAAGGCATCACAGATGGACCTAGGGGTTTCCATCTGAAAGTGTCTATGTGTCGGGACAGACTGCCCACAGGATCGCGTGTGGGGTGGGGGGGGGGGTGCTTGTCCTAGCCCCTTTGGGGCTGAAGGAGGCGCAAAATGTCTCCTGTGGAGGCCCCTGGAAGGTGGGGGAGCCGCCGGAGCAGGGCGCTTTGCCGCGGGCAAGCGGGACCAGAGTGAAGGGCGAGGTCCCTCCTGATTTCGTCCTGACTCTTGATAGTGGCCTGCACGTGGGTCCCGAAGAGGGAACCAGACCTAAGAGGCACAGCTCTCGAGGAAGCTCTGGCAGATGAAGAGCGGGTGACCAAAGATGGTAAGAGTACTGCATTTGGCCTTGACAGGACTGAATTGAGGTACAATCTGGCGAAGGGCATTGGTTGAGTGCTTGAGCTCTTTCCACCATGGAGTGAATGGAAGCAACCATTGTGGGAGAGACAGGTGACTGACGGAGAGAAGCGGGCTCGTAGTCTGGGTCCTGAAGAGCGGACACCAGACCGCACCCAAGAAGGAATCCACCACTGGATCCACTTCCAGACCCCTCCTGGCAGTCTCCTCCCAGTTGCCAGGCAGCGCTGCGAGAGGGAGATAAGCCGCTGCTGGGCCTGAGACCTCTCTTGCGCTAAGAGGAGGTTATCCTGTGTGAGTGAGAGTGGCGACTCTGGAATGGCCTCATGGACCGTGAGGACCACTCTGTGGAAAGGGAGTTTCTCTGGCCTCAGGAATTTCCCGTAAGCCAGAGCTCCAAGGAAGTCGGGCACAGAGCCTGGAAGGATGTCCTGTGCCTCAGTGCCCCTCACATCACCGAGTCTGATTTCCCAGGTCCCACCCCTTGAAGACCAACGAGCCTTCTTGCCTTTCTGAAGCCTTGGTTTACAAAAAAAAAAAAAAAAAAAAAAGGGGGGGGGGGGAATATGAATATGAATTTGAAGCGAGGGAGAGGGGATGGGCGCCGCCCTCGTGTGGTGCTGGCCCCAGGGAAAAGTTGAGGTCTTTGCCATCTCACTCCCCTATCACCCCAGGGTTATGGACCTATCTAGGTAAGACCACAGGACCTGGCCAGCTCATGCATGGGTTTTTGTGCAGGCTGAAGGCTTGTGCTGTGATCATTCTTGATCTTCTCCATCACATGGCATCTGTGACGTCAGTGCATATGGAATTCATTCTGAGTGCGAGACGTCATCTTTGAGAAACTGAAACTGAAACTGAAATAAAGCTGATCGACTGACTGCTGTAAACGCCGATGGCATCATTTACATGTATGGACTAGGGGTGATACTTCTCCAGACTAACGAACTTCGTATTAGTCACATTGACAACAGTGGAGCAATGATATAGACAGACCGAAAAAGTGTTTGTCACACATCTGGGTTTGTAAACAGTTTGAGAAATACTCTGAATCCTTAGAGGTACTGACTGACCACAAGCCACTTGCTGCTGTAAGAGACAGCAGCTCTTGACCAGTGTCATCCATTATGTCAGCTTTTCTCATTCGCATGATGTGTTTCAACACATCACGAAGAAGAGAAAGAGCTCATCATTGCTGACACACTGTCACACGCAGACCGTTTTCATCATCATCATCATGTGCCCTGCTGCATGGCGTTGGCGATCATGGCCCTCCATTTTTCTTGCTTTGGCTGGCCATGATTTTTCTTGAGAAAATACGATGGTGGTTTCCAGTTGCTTTCCATCGGTTTGTGTACAGACTCTCCGCCAGCCTTTGTCATTCCCAGACAACCGTCAAGGCAGCAGGGGTGGTTTTTCTTTCAGGGTTTTACTCCCTTAGTCTTATTCTGTCCCGAGATAACCACAAGGCAGTGGTGCTATTTACCCATAGCTGGGGGTCTGGTTCGTGGGCACCAGGGCATGTCCACACGCCGGTGGGCCTGCGTGCCGCACATCTGTGAGCCAGACCTCCTCCGAGTCCCTCGAGTTTTAACCCGAGTCCGAGCCCGTTCCAGCGTCATGAAAAAGTTGGACGCAGAAGCTGAAGAAATAGAAGTTTTTATCACTCTGCTGTGGTCTTCAAGATCCACCAGCGACAGAAGACCAGAGGCATTTCGTAATATGGCAGCTACAGACAGATTGCTGTTATTATTATTATTATCATTATTATTCCATGCTGAGAGTTTTCTTGTTTCAGCCATATAGGCGTTACTTAATTTTATGACCATTGTTTTTGAGAAATTATAATAGGCACAATCTTATTATAATTTACACATATCACGCCTAAACGTCTGACGAGGGTTCGCTGAACCGATCAGGCCTAACAAAAAGCAAGTGAAATTCCTTGATGGATAATATTCGTTTAGGCGTGATATGTGTAAATTATAATAAGATTGTGCCTATTATAATTTCTCAAAAACAATGGTCATAAAATCATCATTATTATTGTTATTATATTATCATTATCATCATCATTTTTGTCATTCTTATTGTTATTGTTGTTATTATTACTATTATTATTATTATCATTATTATTGCTATTGTCGTCATTTTTATGTTTCTTATTGTTATTGTTAATATTGTATATTATTATTATTATTATCATCATTATATATTATCATTATCATCATATTATCTTATCATTATCAGTTCTATTACTATTATCATCATCATACAATTATTAATGCTATCATCATTATTGTCGTCGTCATCATCGTCATCATTAGTATTGGTGGTGGTAGTAGTAGTAGTAGTAGGAGGAGGAGGAGGAATAGTAGTAGTAGCAATAGTAATAGTAATAGCAGCAGTAGTAGTAGCATTCTCATCGTCACAGTCATCATCATCATCATCATCATCAACATCATCATTATCACCAGAGCAACATGAACGCCACCAGTACCAGCATCAGTCCCGATCCACAGAACATCAGGGACCTATGTCCGGGTGTAGACTACATCATGAATCACGGCCAAACAGATTTCACAGTCCTACAGGCCAATGTGTCACACTGCAGTGAGTGGGAATTTTCACCATTTTTGGGCTTTCTGACACACCAGAGAGTAGTGTATGGGATGTGTGATGCGTCCACTACTTTCTGTCTTCTGCATGTAGAGGTACCACAGGGTATCTTAGTACGGGCTCGGGTTCGACGTTTGGCATACTGGTGTGGCACTAGTCACTGGGAAACTACTATATTTGAACTTATAGGAGAATATTGGAAAACAAGTTGCGAAACACATTCTATGGAAGAAGATTACATCGACTCATTTCGAAACAGCATGTCTTTTCTGCACTATAACAAGCCTTTAGTTAGACTACATATACAGGCAATTGAACACCACAGTTTTGTTGAAGTGTCTACGTCACCCTATTGTGGGTACATGATATTACCACGTCAGAGTTTCCCTTGGGCAGCTTCTCATGACATCTGGGAAGAAGTGATAGCGTTCCCTGGCTGTGTCATCATGCTCAGTTTTCAGGGAACATCGTACAAATGGTACACACCTGCAACGTACGCAGATTTGATTTACATGTACACACAGCCAGATACACGTCAAAGCGTCTTGCGTGTGCGCGGTGACGGTAATTCATCAACTCGTGTTTTCCCTACAACATATATGGAAATTCATGTCAGCAGTCTAGCTTACTTATCGTTACGTGAAAGCATCAGTCTAAAAATACTCTTTTCTATTCACCCAGAGACAGTTAAACCACATAAACTATCCAGTGGACTGTTTAACTGTTCTGTCAATCACTATTACAGCTTTCAGCATCACCTGGACTGTAACCTGAAGTCAGAGTGTGAAGATGGACGGGATGAAACAGAACACTGTCCCTTCAGCAGTCCTGGTTGCCATGGTTTGGTGGCTTCACGTAACAAATGTTTTGCCTATGTAAAACGAGAGGTTCTTTTGCCATATGCACTGGCAGCATATGAGTGTCAGAAGATGGGTGGACAGCTGGCTTCAGTCAAAACCAGACAGGAACAAAACGATTTCCTGTACGTCTTCAATCACCGTGATGACTTTCAACTGATGTCAGCTTACTCAGAAGGCTGGAAGTCTGTGACTTTTATGTACAGCAAGTTCCGTCATTGGTCTGACACTACCCAGATCTACAACCTTGTTCATCTCTGTGGCAACAGATACCAGCCCACAAGGTGCATTGAACACAAAGGTCTGGACGCACGCTGCATTATGACTGCTCGTATTTAAAAGGCATACTTTGTGAAGTGAAATCACAATCACAGAATTTATACTCTACTCGGACGGTCAAGTTCCTTGGTTTAGACCCATCTCTGTCCCTTTTGATACAGACTCAGCAGACGTTATCAAATTGTCCAGAGGGTCACGTGACACACACATTTTTGTTCTATGATCTTCAAGTTCACTGTGGCCAAATGATGTATACAAGATCGTGCGAGTTCTGGAACATAAGCACTAAGAACACAGACATACATGTTTTTCCTAGAAAGCACACTGGCTACACCATTGTCATGTTTGTCTGTGATGATGACATGGCAACACTGCCTTTCACGCTTGTGTGTGACTTCAGACACGACTGTCCAGATCACAGCGATGAGTCATTCTGTCAACATCCTTCATGCGCTGGTTTTCTGTGCACCAATGGTCAGTGTGTGTTGGACAGCCAACGTTGTGATGACCACGCAGATTGTCTGAATGACTCTGATGAGGTCAGCTGCAGCAGGAACTACTTTTACTACAAAGAGGCCAACAAAAACCAGCGACTTTTCATCAACTTAGATGGTACAGGTTACTTTACTGAGCAGCTGATGACATCTCATCAGTCTTGTCCTGACACTCATTACTGGTGTACAGAAGACTGGTCGTACTGTCTCCCTGTCTACACTCGATGTAACGGATTTTTTGACTGTACATATGGTGAAGACGAACAAGATTGCGAGACATTCACCTGTCCTGGTTACTACTGGTGTCGTGATTCTAAAGTTTGTGTTCATGGAGATCATCTGTGTGATGGCTGGGGTCAGTGTCCACAGCGTGATGATGAATGGTTGTGTGACATGACCTGTCCTGATGGTTGTCAATGTCAAGGTCACTCTTTCTCATGTCCCCAGGCTTTCCGTGCTGACCTTTTCTCCCAGCTTCGCTACATGGACGCCACAGGCTCAGGAATGACGCTGACTGACTTCAGTAACAACACATATCTCATTCGTCTGAGTCTTTCCTACTGTTCTCTTGTCAATATATCAAGTGTGAAGCTTCGCAACCTACAGTACCTTGATCTGACCGACAACCATCTGAGAACTGTGGACAGAACTGTTTTTCTCAAGCTATGGAATTTAAATACTTTATTCTTAGCAAACAATCCTCTAACGTTACTAATAGGCAAGCCATATTTTCTGTTTCATTATGCTCTAACAAAAATACATGCTTCTAGAACACGTGTCCAGATACTTAACAGTGATCTGCCCATGCACTTTCCACAAGTTACATATTTGGATCTATCATTCTCTGGCATTCAAACAGTCAGGCCCAGAGCAATCCAATGTATGCCACAGCTGACTGAACTGGACGTCAGGGGAAATTCCGTGACCAACTTTCCCTTGGGTGCATTGTCAGCGTGGTATCATTTGAAAAGCATTTTCTCCTCGAATCATAGGCTTTGTTGCAGGAATTTACTTTTCAAACAGTTACACGCAATACGTTGTGTATCACCACAACCCGTGTTTTTTTCCTGTGAGTGTTTGCTACCAACTGAACAGTATAGGATTTTCTTTTGGTTACTTAGTACATTCTCCATTCTCGGGAATTTGGTTTGTTTCATGGCAGCATTCGTGGAAAAGAACGTATTTGGACGTACTTTCACCACGTCCATTGCACATTTGCAGATTGCTAACATCTGCATGGGAGTCTGTGTCAGCGTAGTTACAGTGGCGAATGAAATATTCTATGGAAAATACATCTATTTTGAAAAGACATGGACCAACAGTGTAACTTGCAAGGTTGCTGGTTTTCTTTCCCTCCTGTCCAGTGAGGTGTCAGTTCTGATCCTCTGGTTCATGACACTGGATCACATCATTGTCCTTTGTTTCCCCTTAACTACGTGGACATTCAATAGACGTCTGACAGCTGCAGCTTGTGCAGTGTCGTGGTGCGTTGGACTTTTGCTGTCTGGGGTACCTTTTCTTCCTGGACTATCACCCTGGGGCCTTGATGGCCAGTCGGGTTTCTGTCGTCTAGCTTTATTTGATAGTGGCCCCAAAGAAGAGTTCAGGTGGTTCACAGTCACTGTCGTGTTTAACTGTATCCTGTGCTCCATGGTGGTTGTTGGTCAACTCATCATTTACAGACATACACCAATCCATCCAATCCTAATGGATCCCACAAAGAAATTGATTTATTTTTCAGTCCACCTGTTGATAAAAGTGGCTGTAACAGATGCTGTGTGCTGGTTCTCTCTTGGCCTGACCAGTATAATGACTTTAGATAGCAGTGGTACCTTAGACAAGGCTCATGTGACCATGGTTGTGTTTCTGCTGCCAGTCAATTGTGCATTCAACCCACTGCTGTACATATGGACTGTTGTAACACAGCGACGACAACAAGAACAGGAAGAGAGACTGTTAAAAGTGTTAAAATCACAGTCCCTCAGTAAAATTATAAAATGACTTCATCATTACCAGAGTCCATTTATCGAAGAGCTGTAGATCCGTCGTCTACAGGTCAACCTCTACGTGAGGCCTTCCTTAGGACTAGCACTGGCCATACGTTTGGTTCTGTCTACTGTGTATCTACATGTCAACGTTAATGTGAGGCCTTCATCAGGACTTGTACTGGCTGTGTGTTTGGCTCTGTCTGTTGCGTATCTTTATGTGAACCTCTATGTAAGGCTTTCACAACATCAGTGCTGGCCGTGTGTTTGCTTAGTCTGGTGTGTATCTACATGTCAACCTGTATATGAGGCCTTCATCAGGATCAGTGCTGGCTGAGTGTTTGGCCCTATCTGTTGTGTATCTACATGTCAACCTATATGTGAGGCCTTCATCAGGACCAGTGCTGGTTGTGTATTGGGTTCTGTCTGTTGTGTATCTACATGTCAACCTGTATGTGAGGCCTTCATCTAGACCAGTGCTGGTTGTGTGTTGGGTTCTGTCTGTTGTGTATCTACATGTCAACCTGTATGTGAGGCCTTCATCAGGACCAGTGCTGGTTGTGTATTGGGTTCTGTTTGTTGTGTATCTACATGTCAACCCGTATGTAAGGCCATCACCAAGAACAGTTCTGGCTGTGTGTTTAGCTCTGTCTGCTGTGTGATTGACGGTCACGTGATTTTAAAACTTGTCTGTAGTTTGCTGGAAGTTCAAATCCAATCTTCTCTGTGCCGTGATGCTGAAATCTCTGTAATTTTCAATGCTTCTCTAAGTTTTCTATATGCCCCAAAATAAAACTGTATTAATTAACTTTGTCCCATCTCATTTTCCCTGTGGAGGCACTGGCACTAACAACAGCTCCTTCTTGCTGCCTAGCTCAATACCAGACCCGGGTTCAGTCAGTTGCAAGCTTCAAGAACTTCTTCTTTCACCGGTCATCTTATGTCCTAAAACAGTTTCAGTTTCTCAAGACGACGTCTCCGCGCTCGGAACGAATTCCATACGCACTAACGTCACATGTGCCATATGTATGGTGGTCGTGGCACAAGCCTTAAGCCTGCACATAAACCTATGAGCTGGCCAAGTTCTGAGGTCCTACCTAGCCTATATTTTACCTATTCTATATTTTTTTATACTAATAGCAGTAATAGTCTAGTGCCCAGTGCTGTACTTACTAATCGTAATCACAGTTTCCAAAGAAAAATCTGAACAAATGGCAGTAGTAGTCTAGTGCCCATTGCTGTACTTAGTAATCGTAGTTTGTTTCCCAAAGGAGCAGATTTAATGTTGCGAGGAGATTCATGACCTTGAAGTTCAGGAAGAGACCAGTGACGAGGAGCTCTGATAGGTTCAGATCTCTGTCATACTGACTCTCATAGTTCTCTTGTGCGTTAATTCTGGAGTCAGAACAGGACAGGTGTGGTAATAGAAGGATGGTGAGAATGATGGATTTACCTGTAGAGGGGAGCTTTCGTGGATCTAGTGGTACACAAGATTGTTCATGGATCTAGTAATAGACAGGATCTTTCGTGGAAATCGCAGCAAGAATTATCCTTAATGGGTCTAGTAGTAGCCAATATTCGTTACAGACTAAGCAGTATACAGGATCCTTCATGGATGTAGCAGTAGACAGGATCCTTAATGGATCTAGCAGTAGCCAAGATTCGTTACAGACCTAGCAGTATACAGGATCCTTCATGGATGTAGCAGTAGATAGGATTCGTAATTGATGTAGCAGTAGACAGGATTCTTCATGGGTGTAGCAGTAGACAGGATCCTTCTTGGATGTAGAAGTAGACATGATCCTTCATAGATGTAGCAGCAAACAGAATATTTATGGACGTCGCAGTTGACAGGATTGAAGAAGAAGAAGAAGAAGAAGAAGAAGAAGAAGAAGAAGAAGAAGAAGAAGAAGAAGAAGAAGAAGAAGAAGAAGAAGAAGAAGAAGAAGAAGAAGAAGAAGAAGAAGAAGAAGAAGAAGAAGAAGAAGAAGAAGAAGAAGAAGAAGAAGAAGAAGAAGAAGACGGACATGAAGACGGACATGAAGAAGAAGAAGAAGAAGACAATGACAATGACAATGACAATGACAATGATGCTTTATTTTCCAACGGTAAAAGCTATTGGCTAGAAGCCATTTTTCAAACTTGCCGTTGCTATTCTATGCACATGACATTTGTTTACAGTAACAAGTACAGCTTAAGGAAAATACATGTTGAATACTAAAATTAAGATAACATTACAATGAATCAAGAAACGTACACAGTCAGCACTTAAGAAGATAGATAGATGATAGATAGATAGATAGATAGATAGATAGATAGATAGATAGAGAGAGAGAGAGAGAGAGAGGTAGATAGTATAGATAGACAGGTAGACAGATGAGCAGGTAGATAAGTAAATAAAGAAAGAAAGATAATGTTGATAGTGATAATAATAAAAATAAGACGAAGAAGAGGAAGAAGAAGAAGGAAGAGGAGGAGGAGGAGGAGGAGAGGAAACACAGTAAACAAAATAGTAGTAAGATAAAACAAAATAAAATGAAATAGAGGGAGAAGAAACATTACATGTGAAAAACTTATAGAAGATAAATCAAGCGTCAAACAGACTAATGTTCTTACAATCAAATCAAAGAAGATGAAATCAATTTGCTGTCACTATTTTTACTGCGGCTATTCTGATTACACACAAAAAATATTAACACTGCTACAACAATTACCACTACTACACTACTACTACTACTACTACTACTAACCCAAAAATAATAAATGGAGGTAAAAAAAAAGAGCAGTTCAGAAGGATGATTAGAGGGGAAAAAAAAAAGGGGGAGGGGGGGGGGTAGCAAACATTGGATCGATTGAAGGCATAAACACATAAAATTCTGTAGGAGACAGAAAATCAACAGATGATATGAAGTCAAATAGACAAATGTATAGATAATAAAATAAAGTAAATTTTACTTTCGACAATAGGAAATTACAGTAATGATAAACGCATATGTATAATAGAAATATCATACATGTGTAAACAAATCATGTAATAAGACATGAATAAATCAAGAATAGTAACCATAATCAAGCGCCGTTTTTCTTGATAGGAGAAAGAGATACAAGCATGATATGGATAACAGTTGGAGAAAAGTGACAAATACAGACAGCAGATAAGAACCAACCAAACAAACAGACAAAATAGCTAACAGATAAGATGGGCAAGCAAGCAAAGCAAAAAAACAAACAAACAAAATGAACAAAAGCAATGAGAAATAAAGAAGAAGCAAGAGAGAATCAAACACGTTATAGAGTCATCAACAAATCATCGCATATAATATAGAAAGAAATACTGGTTGGCTGTTTGAACTGTTAAAATATCAATAATGTTTAAAAAAAAATTGTTTTAATAAAAATTAAAAAAAAACAAAAAAAAACACGAATTATCATTGTGCAACACACACACACACACACACACACACACACACACACACACACACACACACACACACAACACACACCCACACACACACATACACATCACACACACACACACACATTGACTAGATTAGATGTCATAGGTTGAAAGGCAGCTGACGTTATTGTTGCTAACTGAGGTAATCTACGACACTGACGTCAGGTATTTAAATAAAGTAACTTTGAAGAAAGAGAGTGATTGAGTGTTTGTGATATTTGGGCGGAGGGTGTTCCATAGTTGTGCACCAGAAAACGATAAACTACTTTTATATATGTCAATTCTTGGACGGATAATTTTGAATTGATTTTGTCTTGAGTTTGAGTATGATCGCACATTCTGATTAAACAAATTGAGAAGATATTGCGGAACATTCCTTTTTGATACTTTAAACATTGTGATACCTTTATTGAACATTAAATGTGACTTTAGAGGGAGGATTCCTAACTGTTTAAGTTTTTCATCTGTTGTTAAAGTGGGATCTGGCATGATAAGTTTTGCTGCCCTCCTATGTAAGGTGTTCAATTTTTTTAGATGAACTTCACATGAGCTATCCCACAATGTAGAGGCATAATCTATGTGCGACTTAATATGAGCATTATAAAATAATTGGCGTGTGTTTGTATCTGTTAGATATCTTAATTTGGACAGAAAAAATAAGTTCTTGAAGATAATCCTGCATAAATAATCAATGTTGGTTTTGCCAGGTAAGATTATGATCAATGAGAACTCCTAGTAGACGGTGTTCAGGCATTTGTGCAATAGAATTACCTCTCAAAGACAGATTGAGTGACAGAGGGCCAAGCTGCCGTTTTGGGCGTGTGCATATAACCATACATTCAGTTTTCGTAGGGTTCAAAGCCATGGCGTTTTTAGTACACCAATCACAGATTTCATTTAGGCTCTTTTGTAAACGTGTGTTTACAGTCGCTATGCTTGTGTCTTGTGTATGGATTGTTCCGTCGTCAGCGAACATATCACAGTGAACTGTGGGATCAGATATATGAAGTGGTAAGTCATTTATGAATACAGAAAACAGAATGGGTCCTAAGATTGATCCTTGAGGAACGCCACATTTCACATGACCCTCAGATGAATATGATCCATTAAGATGTACTTTTTGTTTGCGTTCATGAAAGTAGGAATTGAAAAATGAAACTGTCGAGTCGTTGGCAAGGTACGTTCGTAATTTAGCTAGTAAGATATCATGATCAACGAGATCAAAAGCCTTTTTAAAGTCTAGAAATACTGCTCCAGGTAATTTGCAGTCATTCATGGCTAATAACCAGGTGTCAGCAAGCCGTGTTAGGGCTGTATGACAAGAGTGGTTCTGACGGAAACCAGATTGCAGTGGGTGAAGACTTTTGGTTTCAAGGTAGTCTGAAAGATGTTTGTGGATATGTTTTTCTAAAGACTTTAGCAGGACAGAGAGAAGAGAAATTGGCCTGTAATTAGTTATTTGTGAAAGATCTTTTTTTTTTGGTAAGGGTACAACTTTGGCCTGTTTTAGAGCTCTGGGGAATACGTTGTTTTTTATGCTGATGTAAATATATGTAAGTGGTTCCGTAATGTAGGGCAGAGACAGTTTTAGTATTTTGGGACTGATTTCATCTGGTCCTGATGATTTTTTATTATTCATTTTACTTATATACATTCCAGTTTCATGGACTGCTATACTGGGAATACTAAATGAACTTGTATTATTGGTCCTCTCTTTGCAAAAGTTAATAAGATTTTCAGAGGGGACATATTGATCACAGAATTAGGACGGGTTAGTAATTCTGATACTGACAGAAAATGATCATTGAATTTGTTTGCTATGAAACTGAGAGGCGTGCCTGGGAGCTTTTTCCCACTTCCCTTAATAACTAAGTTCATTGCTCTCCATAGTGATGATACATCTTTACTGTTTTTTACCAGTCGATCAAAGAGAGACTTCTTGGCTTGACGGACCATTGATTTTACCTTATTACGCATCGTTTTGTATTCAATGAAGCGTTTTTCTTTCTTGAGTTTATCTCGTAATGACATCGCATTGATAATGTCTGTTGACAGCCATGGGGGCATTGTTGGATGCTTTACTCTTTTCCGTCGTAGTGGGGCATGTTTATTTAGGACAGTCGTGAACAAGTTGTACCAAATGTTTGGGGCTTCGTTAGGATCACTAGTACTAAACACACTACTGAACTCTACTCTACCAAGATCAGAGAGGAATGCATCCTCATCAAAGTGTTTGAATGATCTATATGTTATACATGTATGATTATTCTTTTTTATTTTTTGGACTTTGGCTGACCAGGTGCAGTTTACAGGTTGATGATCACTTATGCTTAAATCATCTACAGCTGCATTAATTATTGCCTCTGGTTTGTTTGTATAGATATGATCTAAGAGTGTTTCTGATGTTGCTGTGATTCTTGTTGGATCTTTGATTAATTGTTTTAGGCCAACCAGGGTGGTCGTTGACTGCCATGCGGGTTGTGGAGTGAGTAGGTCAAAATTAAAGTCACCTAACATTAGAATATCTGTATGCCGTTGACACAGTTTGTCCATCATCTTTAGAAAGTGGTCATGCCATTCGTATGTGCTCCTGGGATTTCTATATAAAATACCGATAAGTAAAGGTGGAGTTGTTGCAGAAGGCTTTAGCTCCACCCAGATACATTCAACTTCTTTGGTTTCTAAGTCATAACGTCTGTTGGTCATTTGTTGAATATCTCCGTGGATGTAAAGCGCAACTCCAGTTTCTCCATGGCATGAGGGATCTCGCCTGATTACAGAATAGTCTGGGATTGCTATAGCTTCATCTGTAATATGAGGTGTTAGTCGTGTTTCGGTCACACCGTACAAATGGTAATAATTTTGTTTGTGTAGGAACACGCACAGGTCTGATACTTTGTTTTGGAGATGATAGACATTAACATGACCAACACGCAGATCCTGTTTTTTTCGAATGAATGTGGTCATTGCTGATTTCAACACTGCGTCTGCACGCAGAAGTGAAATATACGAAGAGAGGGTAGAAAAATTGGTCAACACTTAATACAAAGTGTGAACAATGATAATATTATACACTGATGAAAACAAAATGTAACAGTACAGAGTTTGTTTTTTCTTAACAGTTCAGCCAAGACTGACTACAGGTATACACACTGTCAGTCTTCAGAGAAAAAAAAAACAGAACAAAAAGATAAGTAAGTAAACTAAAATAAAATAAAAGCCGCACTGAGGATATACTGAGCGTCTCTCGCAGTGCAATATTTGTATCCACCTAACACTGGGCACAGGCAGACACAGTTGTATAAAATACAACAGTAATTAGCGGTATTAACACCACCCAAAACAAGTCAGTTTTAACCGTCGGTTGAACTGACCAAGTCATATTAACACCACCCAAAACAAGTCAGTTTTAACCGTCGGTTGAACTGACCAAGTCAATCAAATGATATGTCTGTAAATCTCAGTGTCAGTCTCATTCACAGTTAGAGCAGAACAGAGTATCAATGTAAATAAGTTGTTTCCAGGTAGTACGCGACACCAACAAGGTGGAGATGGCAGCAGGTCACAACACAGCAGAAGCAAATGAATATTAAAAACGTGGAGAAGAGGTATAGAAAGATATTTAAAAGTAAGGAAGTAAACTAAATAGCTAAATAAATAAGTGAATAAATGAATAAACAAATAGGTAGAGAAATAATAATAATAAAAGAAGATTAATTCATAAAAGGTTTTAACACCTGCACTAATGCACTGATAATAGATGCAGGATCTACACAATTCTGTTAGGAAGTTATTGCTGTAGCACTTGGTCCCAGTATTTGTTGAACTGCAGGTGATTTGGGGTGTCTTGTAGGTATGCAGGGGAATTCAGCATGATACTGTGTGTTGTTCTGCTCCGCACTGACACCAGCGGGGACTGCAGGTGGGTGTTGTAGATGGCTGGAGCTGGGGACTGCAGGTGGGTGTTGTGGGTGGCTGGAGATTGGAGATGGGTGCTGTAGACGGCTGGGGACTGCACATGGGTGTTGTAGATGGCTGTAGACTGGAGACAGGTGTTGTAGATTTTTGGAGTTTGGAGATGGATGTTGTAGGTGATTGTAGACTGGAGATTGGTGTTGTCGATGGCTGGAGACTGCAGGTGGGTGTTGTAGATTGTTAGAGATTGGAGATGGGTGTTGGTAATGCAGGGGTTTGGGGGCTGTTGGGGGGGGGGGTTGGGATAAGAGGTTGGCGTAGTGGAGAATTGGGGCCATAACAGGGGTTTTGAACATCATAGGAACGGATGTTTAGTGCAAGAGATTTAGATCCTTTAGCACTTGGGTGAACTGAATCACGGTACATATCTTTTCTTGGTGCACCTGATTTGGTTAGGAAGGAAGGGGTGTTGTTGATGAACAGTATTCCTTCTTGTTCACAGGAGCGCCGAAGTGAGGCTGTGGACCGTGATGCAGCTTCTTTCAAGGGGTGTTGGCCAAAGGGAGGGACAATGGAAGAAGCTGCAAGTGTAGCACTGGGGAAAGATTTTCTCAGGAGACGAAGTAATCTTCCCCATTGCTCTCCTGATACAGGTCCATCATGGCAGCTGTTGATGCCGACGTGGAAGGTGACGTGTGTTCTGTCGTGGGATGGTGGGCGAGAGGACAGCCACTGGCTAAGGTGATGGACTGTCAGGCCAGATACCGAGAGGTTCCTGACAATGTTACCACCTGTTGATATCTTCCTTTCATCCACTCTCTCCAAGACTGAGTCACCCAACAGGAGAATATTACAGTTAGGGGGAATGGTTTTCTGCCTGAGACTAGTGAGAGGGGATGGGGGGTCAGCCATTATTTTCTTGGTGACAGTGGTTGATGATGGCTGAGAGGGACTGGGGACAGTGGCGTGAGGTTGTTCAGAACTGTCAGTGTCAGAGAGGACATCAAACTTGTTGGCTGTACTTATGTTATACATGTCCTTTGTGGTGGTAGACTTACATGTAGTGGTGGGTTGGGGTTTTGTTTGATTAGTGGGTTTGTCTGTTTGTTGTACTGATGTCTCTGTCTGTTGTAGGTCTTGGCAAGTGTTGAGTGTTTGAAGTTGTTTCTTAATGTCACAAGTAAAGTTTTGCTGACTGTCCTTGATGGATTTTAGTTTGTTGGTGTGATCGTCAAGTTTGGCAAGTATATTCTGGTGGCTAGAGTTATTGTCTTGTATTTGACTCATATGTTCTTCTTTCACTACTTTCACTGTGTTTTTCAGCCTTACTTCTGAGTCACTTACACACTGAGTGTTGTTTTCAGTCTGTTTGGCTATGCTGGACAGTTGGTTTGTGAGTGTCTGAATTTGTGTTTGCATTGTGGCGATGGCGAGTGTGGCAGTATTCAATTGTTCCTGAAGATGTTTGATTGTTTCTGAACAAGCATTGTGTGTACATGCTTTGGGGGGGCGATGTTTGCTGCTGGATCACATGTAGTGGTTGACTGGACATTGTCGTCGGCTAAAGGGGAACAATGGGACTGGACTGGTTCTGTGGTGGTCTCTAAGGAAGGTGGGAGAGTAGGGGGAAGGGTGGTGGTGGCTGTCTCAAGCTGAGTGTCACTGGAGGGAGGGAGAGCATGGGGAAGAGTAGTACTGGCCGATTCAGTCTGACTCTCAGTGGAAGGTGAAGGTGGGCAGTGACGAGTGGCGACGACACACTGGTTCTCAGTTGATGGTGGGGGAGTGGGGAGGGAAGGTGGACGGAGTGTGTCGGCTTCAGGCTGGGTGACAGAAGGTGAGGGAGGGGAAGGGTTGGATGGGGCAGGGGGGACCGTTGCGTCACATTTGTTGGCACTGGGATTGGTGGTGGTGGGGATGGAGGGAGAAGGGATGGCGGGTGCCTCCTGAAGATCAGTTGCAGATGTAGGGGGGGTTGAGGAGGGGGTGGGTAGCTGATTCGGACTGTCAGTGATGGCTGGAGATGTTGGGGGTAGATGGGACATGGTGGACAGCTCGTTGATGTTAGCTGAAATCTCCTCTGCTAACACAGGACTATCACACGCTGCAAGGTTGTCCACTATGCACTGTAGTTTGTTGAATTCAATGTCCACCCACTCACGGCACACATTTCCTTGTATAAGTATTTTTCCTGTTGTGTAGTAGATGTGCAGAGTTAGTATTTTACAACTGTCACCTTGGTATAATTGTATGTATGTATGCCAGAGTTCCTGAGGTATGTTTGTAAGAATAGTTTTGGGAATGTTGTTTAGATTTGATTGGTTGTTTTTTGTTGTTTCTTTAAGAGTGAAAGTTGTGTTTAGGGGTCTGTAGTCTCCACAGTATCGTTCTAACACAACATATCTCCAAAAGTGGCAACTTGGTGAACGGAGAATTAAACGTGACCTGGTATGGGTCTTTCGTGTAGTGTATTTCAATGTTGAAACCATTCTTTGCGCTCATAGAGCGTGTATATCGCTGCATTGTCAGACATTGAGAAAAAATAAAATGGAAAGGAAATAAAAAAAAAGATGAAATATAAAGTCTGCTGTGTAGTGTGCCATCCTAGGCACACCGCGCTGGGTGTACGTCCATTGTTTAAAGATACATGACTCAACGCTGGTCACACACTCAGCCCGCTACACACAATTAGCAGGACAGCACTAATCCCCACCACACGCCACATCGTACAGCAGGGCCCACCAGGCAGCGGTTGAATTTAAAATTAACTGACCATCCCTGCCGTCTGCTGACGGGGGAAAAAAAATGGTCTTAACAAGAACAGATCCCACCTCAGATCACGAAGCAGTCCACACATCTGTTAGCACAACACACAGGTAAAACACCAACACTAATCACAGCTGCATGTAACACTTCAACACGTTATAGTAAACCTTTCTTTACCGACACAAAATACGGACGTGTATCACATTCCGCCATCTTGAGAGAGAGGAAGAAGAAGAAGAACAAAAAGAAGAAGAACAAAAAGAAGAAGAAAAAGAAGAAGAAGAACAACAACAACACAGATAGAAGAATAACAACACAAGAACAAGAAAGAACAAGAAAGAACAAGAAAGAAAAAAACGTAGTCATTGCATAGTATGATGGGGGTTCAGACGGTAGGAAAATTAACAACAGCAGTCATTTCGCGTTTCAAGTTTCATTTCAGCGAAATGTTCGTGCATATGGATAACTATTCACATCTGAACTGGCATGTTCTGTACCTTGAGTTCTTGTCATTTTGAGTGGATGCTTTGGTGAATGGTGAGAGTGTGTGCTTTGATTTGATTTAGGTATGAAGAGTTGGCTCCTTACAAATGTTATTATCATTATTACTATTATTATTATTATTACTATTATTACTATCATTATCATTACTAATATTATTATCATTAATAGTAGTAGAAGCAGTACTAGTACTAGTAGTAGTAATAGTATATACATTATATATATATATATAGATATATATGTATGCATATGTGTGTATATGATGATTGTATATACGTATTATATATGCATGTCTGTCTGTCTGTCTTTGTGTAGGGAGGTATGTATGTATGTATGTATGTATGTATGTATGTATGTATGTATGTATGTATGTGTGTGTGTATGTATGTACGTATGATAAACATAGTTATCCACTGTAATCATATATGTACGTGTTAACATTGTGTATGAGTTGATGGCGTTCACAATCTCAGTCTCTGTCCGTCTGTCTATCTATCTGTCTGTCTGCCTGTCTGTCGGAATGTCTGTCTGTCTGTCTCTCTATCTCTATCTATCTATCTATCTATCTAGCTATCTATCTATCTATCTCTGTCTTTCTGTCTGTTTCTCTGTCTGTCTGTCAGTGTGTCTGTCTGTCTGTGTCTTTGTCTTCTCTCTCCCTCTCTCTCTCTCTCTCGCCCTTTCTCTCTCTGGTTTTATTTTTCATTAGACAGTGGATAGGCTGGGTGGCTGGTGGGTTTAGGGAATGGTCTGGTGGTTGGAATGTGTGCTGGGTGTGCTGGTTGGTTTTCAGTAAACAATTCTTCGCCTGACAACCTGCTGCTGGTAAAGACATCACCGTTATCAGGGTTCATCACGCCCAAAGGGAATTACGGTCCACTTTTAAATTTCAGTTCTTTCACCATGTACACAAACATCTCTGTCCCTGGTGGACACGTCGTTATGATCAGTTTGAGACAAACGGGGAGGCACAGGCAAGATGTATGTGTCCAGCTGTATACAGACAACAATTCTAGGTCTGATCCCTTGGTGTGGAGCAGCTATGAGCCGTGGCGGTATGGCTGTGTGTTCCACACCCCGACACTTACAGTTCAATACAACAACGATCACTGCCTCAACGTACAGTGTTTCAGACTGTTCTTCTCCTTTCACCCTGAAAATCAGACACCCCAAAAGTTGCCCAGTGAACTGTACAACTGTTCTGTCAATCACTATTCCAGCTTTCAGCATCATCTAGACTGTAACCTGAAGACAGAGTGTGAAGATGGACATGATGAAACAGAACACTGTCCATTCAGCAGTCCTGACTGTCAGGGTTTGGTGGCTTTATGCAACCATTGCTACAAATATGTCTGTGTTTCGGGTACACACAAAGAAGAACGTGATTTATATCAAACATCTAACAACTACTGCAAGTCTCTGGGAGGCACGTTGAGCATGCCCAAATGTGAGGAGGACTGGTCTGGAAGGGTTGACATTTTAACTGATCCATATCGGTATATCTCTGGCAATGTTTGGATCGGCTTGACTACTGGCGACACGTCGTTGCCCAACATGTACACAAAGAACATCATCAGTGGAGATAAGACCGTCCTTTACCATTCTGTTCAGTTTCAAGATAAAATGGCTCTTATCTATGGAGAGAGAGTACTATGTATCTCCATACATATCGGGAATTTTGAGAGACATGACTGTAATTTGCCTTTTGATCACTCTTTCTATTGTGATATATGTCTAATTTGTGAATTTAGGAAAAATCAGACCCACCATTCTTCGCGAGCAATAACGTTGACCAGGATCCCCGTTCCTTTACACACACACCAATCTCTGATGACGTGTCCTGATGGTCACGTGACACACACATTTCTAATGTGTGGTTCCCATCAGTATGATTTGTGTGGTCAAGTTCACACATTTTCTTGTGTTTTTTCTGATCTTTTGTCACATACACATAAAGAGTTTAATTCAACAGTTGATCACGTCACTTTTGTCCCTTTATTTACCTGTGACGATGACGTCACCACGCTGTCATACACCCTGGTATGTGACTTTCTACAGGATTGTCAGGATAAGAGTGATGAGTCTTTCTGTAAACATCCTCCTTGTGTCAACACGTTTACCTGTTCTAATGGTCAGTGTGTGTCTGTTGATGTTGTCTGTGATCGAGTGTTCCACTGTCAGGATGAATCAGATGAGCTAGACTGTGATGGCTACAGACATAAGAAAATAACCAAGGCACCAGTATTTCCATCTCCTGTTCTCATCAAATTTGATGGTATTAACAACATTTTTGTTTCAACACCAATGAAGTCCAATGAGTCCTGTCCTGACAGCCAATATGGTTGTCCTGGTAAGTTCAATGACTGCCTGCCTGTCTACACACGATGCAATGGGATGTACGACTGTATGGACCATGAGGACGAAGAAGGGTGTAATGAACTGACCTGTCCAGGGTTCTTTCGATGCAGAACCTCCATAACATGTCTACATGCTGACCACCTGTGTGATGGCTGGCCTCAATGCCCACTGTATGATGATGAATTGTCATGTGATGTGACCTGTCCTGTGGGCTGTCTGTGTCAAGGTCACACATTTCTGTGCCATCAACCTTTCTCTGCTTACGTCTTCCTCCAGCTCCGTTACTTGGATGTCACAGGTACAGGAATGAAACTGTCTGATGTGAGTAATCATGCCTATCTTATTCATTTGATTCTTGCTCAGTGTTCTTTGACTGTCCTCTCCACCGTTCAGTTGCCCAACCTAAAGTTTCTTGATCTCACTGGCAACAAACTTCAACATGCCAACATGACTTATTTTGTTGGTTTAGAAGCCTTAAAGACACTGTCCCTGTCCAGCAATCCTATCACCTCAATCTATTCTGATCCCTTTTCTGATATTCAGCAAAGTGCACTCACAACAATAGATCTGTCACACACCACACTGACAGTGTTTGACACCAAAGCCTTGTCCAAGTTCTTGAAACTGCAGAAACTGAATTTAACGTTTACTACTATCAATACTGTCAGCACTGGTGGCTTTCAGTTTACACCAAAGTTAACGGCATTGTACTTGGAAGGTAGTCCTGTGAAAACATTTCCACCTGACATGTTTAAAGATCTTTTCCATCTCCATATCATCTCTACACTGAATTCTAAATTGTGCTGTAATGAAATACTTCCGCATAACTTTGATCACACATTTTGCTATTCCCCCGAAGACAAAATTTCATCTTGTGAAGATTTACTTCAATCAGCAATGTACCGAGGATTTCTCTGGGTGATCAGCTGTCTGTCAATGACTGGTAACATCTTCTGTTTTGTTGTACGTTTGTGTGCACAAAAGAAAACTTCATCCAGTGGCTTCAGTGTGTTTGTCACCAACCTGACCACGGCTGACTTTCTGATGGGTGTGTACATTGCTATTATTGGTGTAGCTGATGAACTATTCCGTGGTAAATATCTTTATTACGATGACATATGGAAAAACAGCGTGGCCTGTAAGGTGGCGGGTTTTCTGTCTCTGCTGTCCAGTGAAGTATCAGCCCTGACTATCTGGCTCATCACGCTGGATCGTTTCATTGTCCTTCATTTCCCATTCAGCACCTTTCGATTTGAGAGAACATCAGCAGCACTGGCTTGTCTGTTGACTTGGTTGATTGGCTTGCTTGTTGCCTTGTTGCCTTTACTTCCAGTGACAGTACACTGGGAGTTCTACAGTCAGACAGGTATCTGTATTCCTCTCCCAGTCACTCACAATTTTTTTAAAGGATGGGTCTATTCCTTTGGTATTTTGGTCGTCTTTAATTTCATTCTCTTTGTGCTGATCTCAGCTGGCCAAGCTTTTATCTTCTGGTCAATACAGAAGAATGCATTGAGAACTAACACGACCAAAGCATCACGAGACATGACCATAGCACGGCGATTGATCACTGTAGCTGTAACAGACTTCATGTGCTGGTTTCCCATAGGACTATGTGGATTTTTGGCATTGGCTGGTGTTCCCATTCCTGGAGAGGTTAATGCTGCTTTGGCTGTCTTCGTACTGCCCTTAAACTCCGCTCTGAATCCCTTTGTATACACCTTTAACACTGTGGCAGAAAAACGAAGAAAATCCCAAGAGACAGAGCTGTTAAAGTGGCTGGAATCTCATGTAGATTTCGGTGACAGTAAATAACTATGTTATGCAGTGGCTTCGTGTTATACCAAGATATACGATTACTCTATTTCTTAAACAGCATGTAGTGGCGTTTTCTTCAGTATAATACCAACAAATGCCTGTCAATTAACATCGGGAAGAGAGTTCTTGAATGTTTTATAGAACCAATACTGTTGTACGGATGCGAGGCGTGGACAGTCAACAAACAAAGCCAGAACAAAATTGAGGCAGCCGAGAAGTGGTTTCTAAGAAGAATGTTGAGAGTTCCATGGACAGCAAAGAAAACAAACGAGACAGTCTTGATGGAGGCAGACACAAATAGATCACTCATAAGGAAGATTAGGAAAAGACAGGCAACATTTATAGGCCACTTTATGAGGAAAGGGGAATTGGAGTACCTGGTCACAACGGGAAAGCTGGAGGGAAGGAGAGCACCGGGTAGACCCAGGGAGAAAATGCTGGACGGACTTGCAGAGTGGCTGGGGACGAGGAGGGTGGGGGAGATGCTAGGGGCAACGAGAGATAGAGGCAGATGGAAGTCCATGATCGCCAGCGCCATG
>CM060311.1:82585504-82598004 GCA_030674185.1 Monoplex corrugatus | reverse complement strand
GCTGTACTGTATCCGCTTCTTAACGACACTGAATACTATATATCAGCGCTTGTTTCATATTTATTGAAGAACAATATGTTTTGGGCTGTTATTTTACTGTTATTTTTGTTTAAAGCCCAGCCGACTGCGCAGAGCCATGTCAGGGCTATAACCGCTTTAAAACATACAAAACTTCAACAGGACAAGAAAAGAAAAGAAAATTATGTACACATGTCAATGCACTCGCGCACATAATGTAAGGACATGCCCCTGGCGTTGACCACTCCGTCCAATTTATCGTACAAGGGATTTAAAAAACACACCTGAATACAAATTTAAGCATACATAAGGACTCCAAAACATATAAAACAGGCATAAATTACCTAAAATTGCTTCCGCATATCTCACCTCCCTAGAGCTAAAAATGCACTCAATACATGTACGCAATTATCAGTCCTAAGAAAAAGTACGTAAGACTTTATCGAACACAAACAGATAAATAGATCAGCAAAGCACAAAACGATAGGAAGAAATGACAGAAAGTAAAGGAACAAGGCAGAAACAAAGAGAGTGACAGAAAGGAAGAAATTTCTAGCACAGAATTTCCACAAGGTAGGGATACTATTTACACTGAAAGAGCTCCCGGCATCCCCACGGGGGGGATGTTTTGGGCTGATACATTTAAGGCCTATATGACATTTTGTAATCACGTAACACCTAAGAATTCACATCAGTTGTTAGCTGAACCTGTCTTCTATAGTGAAAAAGTAAAGATGGATAACAAATGATCAAGAACAACAAACTAATAGAGAAAGGAATACACTCCATTAAACATTTTCTTAGAGACCTATGAAGAATTTAAAAGTAACACTGACTGCCGTGTTAATTTTGTCACTTACAATGGATGAATATCTTCAATCAAACAATATTTGAGAACAATCAGAATTCAAAGGAACAACAACAGGAGTAGTACTTTGAACGTACCTGGTGCAATTAGACTAATGGTGTGTACCAAGGGAGAAAACTTCACCATGAAAAAATGAAACTGGATGATAGCAAACCAAACTGTTGTTTAAGAAGGTCAAAGAAACTAAACATTAATATTTGGTAGGAACAGATGTTCTAACTCTTACGAAATTAGATGATGCTAAATTAAAATGGTTCATCATCATCAGGTGCCTTGCCACATGGCGTTGGCGATCATGGCCTTCCATCTGTTTCTATCCCTTGTTGCCTCAAGCACCTCCTCTCCCCTCTTTATCTCCAGCCACTTTGCAAGTCCGTCCAATATCTTCTCCCTGGTCTACATGGTGCTCTCTTTCCCTCCAGCTTTCCCGTTGTGACCAGGTGCTCCAATTCCCCTTTCCTCATAAAATGGCCTATAAATGTTGTCTGCCTTTTCCTAATCTTCCTTATGAATGATCTTCTTGTGTCTGCTTCCATCAAGACTGTCTCGTTTGTTTTCTTTGCTGTCCATGGAACTCTCAACATTCTTTTTAGAAACACATCTGGGCTGCCTCAATCTTGTTCAGACTTTGCTTGTTGACTGTCCACGCCTCACAACCGTATAACAGTACTGGTTCTATATGTAACAGAGTGCCTTGCTCTGTTACGATCTTTCCCCATTTACCTACAACGCTCAAAGGCAACACCGTGTAGCGTGCTTGCCTAGATCAAAAACGCCTGCATTCTCTTGGTCAAATTGTACTGTTATCTCACAGCCTCTGCCTACCCATAGCTATGCATTGAACATTCCAAAGATCGAACCAGTACATGACGCATGTAGATAACACACTGCTAAACAATTAGCAGATCTACAATGTGTATGTACTCTGAAGCGGGCCTACGACAAGATTTTGTCGTCATCTCCAGTCAGTATTACGTTGTAGTTTTACAGAACGTAGAGGGGGCCGTCACTAATGTATGCCGCCTTCAGATTGTAGAATAATCGCCGTGTAATTGCCGGCGGGAATATTCGGACAATGACCAGCGTCTCACTTGTGTGTACTGACGCGCTGCGTTAAAAAAACTACACACTAAGTGTTGATTTATTAATTAGGTGAGAACAACCAATCAGACCTTGGCATCTGGTTGATTGATTAATTAGGTGAGAACAACCAATCAGACCTTGCCATCTGAAAGGTTTGAAATTTGAAAATATGACCATCATGCTCTGTTCCCAGAGTACAAATTAACAAGGCGCATCATAGCGCGGGCTTTTACGCCGCCACTCTCAGTCTCACCAGAGGTGTTCTTTCCTGCCACCACTCTTGGTCTCACAGCAGGTGATCAACTTCACGGCGTTACAGTAGCACTGTCTTCCTTCCTGTCTTCTTTCGTTCCTCGTCTTCTTTTCTCAATAATAAAGAGTCAAGTAGCAAAACGAAGACTTGTCTTTTGATTGAGAGACTTCCCTTTCTGCTCTGGATACAAACGACCAACTCGCACCACCTCACCTGGCGCTGCGACCAATCATCATTAACCCCCACCCCCCCTTAACCACTCCCTCCATCTCATATACAACATTCAAGAACTCTCTTCCTGATATTAATTGATAGGCATTTGTTGGCAACAATGCTTTTCATCTTCTTGAATGCTGTTTTGGCTTGGCTGATTCTGCTGGTTATTTCTGATGTGCATCTGCCATCTGGTGAAATGATCGTTCCCAGGTATTTAAACTTATCAACCATTATAATGGTTACAGTTAAGAATGGTTCATCGGATTATTGCCACCAATATAATATTAAACACAGTGGGTATAACCACTACGATGAATAGTACGTGGTGCAATCACACAAAAGACTCATTGAACACTTTCTGTGAAACTGGTACCATGTCTGTAATTTTTGGAACAGAAAATCTAATCAATGAATAATGGGAAAATACTTTCAACATCAAACTCACACGAAACTAGTGGTGTTGGGTGTTGATCAAATGTTAGAAAAAAAAAAGAAAAGAAAATTAAATACACATATCAATGCAATCACACACACGATCTAAAGATATGTCCCCCGGCGTCCAGTTTATCACACAAAGGATTTAAAAAACACACCTGAATACAAATTTAAGCATACCTAAGGACACCAAAACATATAATAAAAACGGGTCTAAATTACCTAAAATTGCTTCCGCATATCTCACCTCCCTAGAGACAAAAATGCACTTAAAACATGTACCCAATTATCAATCCTAAGAAAAAGGACGTCAGACTTTATCGAACACAAACAGGTGAAAGGACCAGCAAGGCAGAAAATGATAGGAAGAAATGACAGAAAGTAAAGGAACAAGGCAGAAACAAAGGTGACAGAAAAGAGGAAATTTCTAGCACAGAATTTCCAGAAGGTGGGGATACCCCGGCATCCCCACGGTGTGTGTGTGTGTGTGGGGGGGGGGGGGGCTACCACCTCGACTTCCCAACCAGCATTATGAGGGCCCTACTCATCCCCTCTCCCTCGCTGCTTTGTTTTCCCTAACCCTGAAAAGGGGCTGGTAATATTGACAGCTGGGCCAGTGTAGTGAAGACTGTTCACACACACGTTTTCGTCAAGACAAATCATTACAATTATTAACCTAGCTTTGACCATATAATGCAGATTGTGACTGTGGGGTTTTGCCATGTTACGTTGTTTCTGCCACATGGAATCTACAATTTGGACACTATGAAATCAGTCCCAGCACTTAAACAGTCCCAAAGAAGAACAACAACGATAACAACAATAACAAAAAACAACCAACTAGCCAAGCAAACAAGCAAGCAAGCAAGCAAACAAGCAAGCAGCCAGCCAACCAACCAAACAACCAGCGAATCAACCAAACAACCAGCCAATCAACTAACCAAAAACCTACTGGACGAAGTAGCAAGGAAGTTTTACTCTTTTGTTTTTCTTAATTTTTTTCATTTGTTGTTTGATATTTGTTCTTTGTTGTCTTACGTTTACGCTTGACAAAGGCCAGTTGGCCGAAAATTTGTGCCTGTCTTGTCTCGTTATATACTAGATAGGCATACGCGTTCCTATTTGATTTTCATGTTTTTCTAGTCGTTATTTTCAGTGATTGGCTGATTGATTAGTTGGTTGATAAGTCGGTTGGCTCATAGGCTGGTTGCTCGAGTACTTTATCAACTGACTGATTGATCGAGGATCACTCGATTGATTCACTGATCGATCGATTGATCAACTGACTTTTGATTGATCGATCGTCGATATGAAAACACGTTTTGGGTGGAAAACTGTGAGTCATATATGTAGGCTAAAAGAAATAAAATCTTCGTTCTACGGAGAGACAGTCTTTTTCTCTGGGCAATACCTGTGAGTCACACGTGAAGGAAAAACAAAATTAGGCCAGTTCCCATACCATTTCCCTTGCCGAGGTGCACTGGAGGCGCGCGTATGGGCTACTCGAGTCAGACTCGAACGCGTGCAGTTCGACTGGAAGCAGTGTGATTGACGACCATTTTCAGTTCACGTAGATGGATACGTTGCGATACGTCCCAGGTTCGATACGTCCCAGGTTCGATGCGTCCTAGGTTCGATACGTCCCAGGTTCGATACGTCCCAGGTTCGATGTGTCCCAGGTTCGATGCGTCTCAGGTTCGATACGTCCCAGGTTCGATACGTCCCACGTTCGATACGTCCCACGTTCGATACGTCCTAGGTTCGATACGTCCCAGATTCGATACGTCCCAGGTTCGATATGTTCCAGGTTCGATACGTCCCACGTTCGATACGTCCCAGGTTCGATACGTCCCACGTTCGATACGTCCCCAGGTTCGATACGTCCCAGGTTCGATATGTCCCACGTTCGATACGTCCCAGGTTCGATATGTCCCAGGTTCGATACGTCCCACGTTCGATACGTCCCACGTTCGATACGTCCCACGTTCGATAGCTTACGTCCCAGGTACAAAATGTCTTTTTTGTTTTGTTTTTTTGTTTTTGCGTGCATGTGTCGCGTGTTTTTATTACTTGAGCGGCACGGGCGTGCGCGCGTGCGTGCATGTGTAAATATGAGAGAGAGAGAGAGAGAGAGAGAGAGAGAGAGAGAGAGAGAGAGAGAGAGAGAGAGAGAGAGAGAGAGAGAGAGAGAGAGATGAACACAGAAAGAATGTTCATGTTCTTTATCTTTCAGCACCGACCATCTGCCGTGTAATACCTAGGCTACCGCGGTCTGTGCCGATGTTTCCACACAATGTTTCCCGAGTCTGTGTTCCCTGGCTTCGCACCTAGTGATATGCCTGTGAGTGTGTGTGTGTGTGTGTGTGTGTGTGTGTGTGTGTGTGTGTGTGTGTGTGTGTGTGTGTGTGTGTGTGTGTGTGTGTGTGTGTGTGTGTGTGTGTGTGTGTGTGTGTTGTGTTGTGTTGTGTTGTGTTGTGTTGTGTTGTGTTGTGTGTGTGTGTGTGTGTGTGTGTGTGTGTGTGTGTGTGTGTGTGTGTGTGTGTGTGTCTGACGCATCGAACCGGGGACATATCGAACCTGGGACGCAACGAACCTGGGACATATCGAACCTGGGACGTATCGAGACGTCCCCACGTAGATTATGTGCGAAAGTGCATTGATATGGTTACTTAACTGTATTTCCCTTTTTTTCCCCCCTGTTGAATTATTATATATGTTTTGAAGTGGTTATAGCCCTGATATGGCTCTATGCCGTCGGCTAGGGTTTTTGTATTCGTCCTAAATAAATTGTGTATCGTTCTGGTTAAAAGACACGCTGTTTTTATACCAAGGGCAGTAATGCACACGGATTTGTTTGGTTTGTGCAATGTCCGTGTGTCATCGGCTTCCAAATAACAGTGAAAGGTATGGTGCACGTGTGACTGTTGAAATCTGTTGAAACTGACTGTCTGTGCTTTTAGGTTTGCTTTGCTTTGGAGTTATTGATGTATCTATGTTATTGGTTTCGTTACATTTTTAACCGCAGTAGTTGGATTGTGAAGCGAAACTAGAAGTAAAAAGACAAGTACAACGAACCAGAGCCGGCAGTGGTGTTTTTTTGTTGTTGTATTTGAGACCAGTAGGACTTGAGAACATAACATGACATGTATTGCTTTGTGGGTGACTTGACTCCTTGGAAGTCTTTGGTAATTATAAAATGAACCAAGTTCACACCGCATGTACGTTAATGTCTACATATGTGTGAGATTTTCTTATGTCTTATCCATTGTTTTCTCACTCTAAACTGGCAATTGGCCGCCCATGATGAAATATGGAAGACCTTAAAAGTGCGGAAAAGTCTGTCTGTCTGCCGCCAAAGTTTATGGCATTATCGCGACGGGTTGGGGTGTGCATAGCTTAGCAGGTTCGCTGTTTGGATGTTATTAGTTTTTTTTAAAGCTTTCAAGAGTTGGAGCTCTCAAAGTGTTTTCTTCTAGGTGGTTCCAGTCTCTTACGGTGCTGACAAAAAAATGACTGTTTGAACTGCTCTGTCTGGCATCTGCTGACTTGGAATGTTCTCGTGTTGTTTCTTATGTAATTTGAGATTGCACTGGTGATATCGTACTGGTCGCCAAGTGTTTAACATAGTTGTCTAGTTCATAAAGGCTTCATCATTATGTGTTTGTTTTAGTCCTGACAGAAACACAATGTGTTTACTTTATTCATTCGTATACATGTGTTTGTTGTTGTTGTTTGTTTTTGTTGTGAGTAAACCTAAAGCTTATATTTATTAAAATGTTTTCTTCTGTATTCTCTATGAGTATTGATCCTAGTAGTAATATTAATACTTAATTTTTTTAATGTTTTGCAGAACTGTCTTATGTTATTTGTGTAAAATAATAATAATGATCCATTTATATCAAAGATAACAAGTATACCTGCTGACCACACTGTATATGCTCTTTAGTTACTCAATATTTGTTTTATTGTTGATTTTCAAGGTACTAGTGAGTGAATGTAGATGACCAAATAGAAGAACACAGACCATGTGGACAGCACCCAGGCTGACAGGAGCTCTCAGAGCTTTCGGCAATGTATCAGGAGGACAGGGCACCCCTCAGGATGTGCAAAACGGACATGATTTGGAAGAACGCAGGGCTTTAGCTGTGAAGGAACAAAGCAAGAAGTGTGTGTCATGGAAGAAAATCTCTGATGTTGTGCGTCATAGTGCTGATGCTGGAAAGGCAGAGGTGGATGATGCACTGAAGCAGCTGTCTGCATCTGCTAAAGCTATTGGTGGGTTACATTTCTTTTTTTTTTCCCTGTCCTTCCTTCTGTTTTTCTTATTTTATTTATTAATTTTTATATTTGTTGATTCAGGTGATGTTGACAGGGGTTTCTCCTCTGAGGACCTTCTGCTGTCTGGCTCTCCCCAGACTTTCTTGCTACTGGCAACATTTATCACACACAGGGCATACATATACTATGATATAGAAAATGATAATTATCTGAATCAGGCCAACCACACACAAACACACACACACACACACACACACACACACACACACACACACACACACACACACACACACACACACACACACATACACACACACACACACATACACACACACACACACACACACACACACACACACACACACACACTCACACACACACCACATACTCATACGCATACACACACGTGCATGCTTGCACTCACAGCACACACACTCACACACACACACATACCCCTTGGCCCCATTTCCAGAAGCCCTGTCTTAGTTGCAGATGCTCATATTTAAACAGCTGCATACTTTTTGTGGGAAGTGTGTGACCTTTCATTCCACATGCTTGGAAAACAAAAGAGCCTTGATGAAATGATTGTTTGATTGTAACTTAACTGAGATGAGGTTTGTGTATATATATGTATGTGTGCGAGTGTGTGTGAATGTGTGCATGTGTGCACATCTGTGCATGCATGCATGTGTGTGTATACACATGCATAAGTTATGCGTGTAGTTATGGTGAGTTGCAAGGCACATTGAAAAGCAGTCAGTTCACTGTTAAAATATGACCCATGTTTTTTGTTTATTTTTGTCCAGTTGACAACAGCACAAGAAATTAGTTAACTGCATGACTTAGTACTTGTAGTGTGACTTTGGCAATTGTATGTTGAATTGATATGATTCAGCTTTACTTAGTTTTGGTTTTGTCAAGACAGTGTCTGAGCCATCAGAATAATTCCATATAACATTTAATGATGTATACACTAACACTGCAGATCCCTGGAAAAGGAAATCCAAAATCATCTGGGCATATATTTCAAAAGCCCATGCATAAAGCATATGTACCGGCAAGATCTTGATTGATATAAAGTGTTAAATTTGAGTACATCAAAGTATTAAAACTGAACACATTGTAGTATTAAAACTAATGACGTCAAAATATTAAAACTGAACACATCAAAGTATTAAAACTGAGCACATCAAAGTATTTAAACTGAACATATCAGAATGATAAAAGTGAGCACATCAAAGCATTAAAACTTGGCAAATCTGAGTAATAAACTGAGCACATCAAAGTGTTAAAATTGAACATCAAAATAATAAAAGTGAGCACATCGAAGTACTAAGATAATCACATCAAAGTATTAGAACTGAGCACATCAAAGTATTAAGATTGAGCACATCAGAGAATTAAAACTGGGCACATCACATTATTAAAATTGAACACATCAAAGTATTGAAACTGGGCGCTATGAAAACTGAGCACATCAGACTATTTAAAACTCATGAGTACTAATGAAACTGAGTCACATTAAAATATCATAGCTGAGCATATGAAAGTATTGAAATTGAACATTTTGCCTTCACAAATCCCTGGACCTAGAAGTAGGATGCTATGGCACGTCAGATGAGTTCCTGATGATTGTTGTCAACCTGACTGTTGTTACATGATAGACCGGCACAATGGTCACATGGGTAAAATGTCAGACTTCTGATCGGAAGGTCTGGGGTTCTTTCCTGCTTGGATACCTCTCGCCTGCTGGGTAAAGGGTGGAGATTTTTCTTATTTTCCAGGTCAACATGTATGTAGACCTGCAAGTGTCTAAACCTGCAGAACTACTACAGTCTAAACCTCTTTTATGTATATAATCCAAAACAAGTGTGACTGCCCGCGTTCAAGCAAACAGGAACCAGAAAAAACATGAAAAAAGAATAAGAACACATATTTAATATAACAAGACAAGACAGCCGCAAATTTTCGGCCAACTGGCCTTTGTCAAGCGTAAGATCACAAACAGACAAACACCAGATACAAAAATTAGGAGAAATTTTGTCACACTGGACGGAGCAGCAGTGAAGTTTTAGTCTTTTTCTCCTAATTTTTGTATCTGGTGTTTGTTTGTTTGTGATCTTTCGCTTGACAAAGGCCATTTGGCTGAAAATTTGCGCCTGTCTTGTTTTGTTGTATTAAATACGCGTTCTTATTCTTTTTTCATGTTCTTTTCTGGCTCCCCTTTCATGTGTGATAAGATACATAGGAAACATCAGTTATGTACACATCTTGTAAGTTGTGTCAATGTCTGGTGGCTTATGAAAAGATGAAAACTCCCAGCATGTATGCCCAACGAAGATGGAGTACACAGACTGTGCAAAAGCGTAGTGCCAGCTCAGTGTGGGCAAAACAACATGCATACACACATCCAAGGAAATCAAAATGCTTTAAAATAAAACATACACTAAAGAAAATTTTGTACTGTTTAATTCTATAAAAATGATTACGTCATCATGTGCCCTGTCCATGGTGTTAGTTCTTGTTCTTGTTTTGTATTATTATCCCAGTGTGTTTACGATAAGAGACTGTCTTGAGGATGAACCGTGTCATATAATCAAAGAAGGAGAGTGATGTTTTATAGTTTCTATGGCATTGGTGATCACGGCCCTCCGCATGAATCTATCTCTTGTCGCTATAAGCGCATCTCCCACCCTCTCTGTCCTCAGCCACCCTGCAAGTCCATCCAGTACTTTTTCCCTGGTGTTCTCTTTCCCTCCAGATATATTTTTCAGAAAGACAGTACATAGAGTGATGCCAAGGCCATAAAAATCCACACAGATATGAGAAGTTTGATTGCCAGGGGTTGCCTTTTCAAGTAAAGTAAAGGCCTAGGATATTTTTTAGTTTTCATTTTTACAGCTTATTGCTATTTTAAAGCGTACGGTAGCTGCTTTATTGCCAGTTTTTTTTTAAAAGGATCATTGCACTCAGGGAGGTTACCTTTGTGCTCTCTGTTTTCTTTTTTTTTGTCCCATTTTCTACGTTACCTCAATGGCCGCAGAAGCTGGCACAGTTTTTACAATCAAGATGATGGTGTTGATGCGGATGATAATCATGATGCTAGAGTTTTGTCTAGAGGATTGAGACTGCGTGACAGGGCTGTACTCTACGCTTACTATCATAATATATCCTGCTGTCAACCATGCCTGAGAGGCACAGATACTTGTGGTGCTGGTCGGAAGATTTAAGCTATACCCCTCAGTGACGCATCCGTGAAGTGGATGAGACTCGATTGTGTGGTCCCAGTCTTCCTAATGAGCCCATACCATGCCCAGCTCTGGGTAGGAGCCGGTTAGAGCTGAAAAATCCTGCAGTCAGTGGTGTTGTTGTTTAAAGGAATTGTGCACTAGATGTCACAAACATACCTCCTTTTGTTCAGCTGGGGTGGAGTCATCAGCAGACACAGTGGAAAGTGCTGCTGCCTACCTGTTTGACATTTTCAAGGGGACACAATGTATGGGACAGACCGAGGCGCGAAGTTTGATCAACATGTTTGGCCCGTATCCCGCTTCCCACGCCACTAAAGCCTGCAAGACTGTCAACAAAATGGTGTCCTGGCTTCCGGAAAAGGTAAGCAAGCACTTCTATCATTAGGGATGAGGAGGAAGTTGGGGGGTGGTGGGGGTAGTGTTGAAGATTTAGGATATTGGGGAAACAGGGAGGGTGGGGAGAGTGTTTGGGTTGTGTGTGAGAGTATTTGGATAGGATGACTGATTAACCCGTTGACTCCTGCACCCTATCCACCCGCACCTGTATTGCCAACCATGTTAGCAAAGCAAAAACTTAACCCTTTGATTTCCTCACCATGTCCACCAACTTCCTGCAGGAAGCTGGTGGATAGGGTGAGGGACCCAAAGGATTTCAACTTCCTGCAGGAAGCTGGTGGATAGGGTGAGGGACCCAAAGGATTTCAACTTCCTGCAGGAAGCTCGTGGATAGGGTTAGGGACCCAAAAGATTAAGTTTTTGCAGTTGGTAGATAGGGTGCGGGAGTCAAAGGGTTAATAGACTATTATTCTATTGAAAAACAGGACTGTTTCTGTCCATGTTTGAAAGTAAGTTTTGACTTTTTGGAGGTATTTTGCAGACACAGACATAGACACACACATGGACAAATACACAGGTATATTACACACGCACATATTTTAGTAACTGTAGTTGGTAACTAGTGTTGCTTGTTCATTTGAATTTAAAGGGAAACTTCACAGACATGCAGTGTGATATAACAGTAAGCATATATACAGGGGGGTGCAAAAGTAGGTATGTCATGTGCGCAGGGTGGTGCGTGCACATGATTTTTGTGTTTGAGTGCGTGAACATGTGTACACAAAAGCATGACAAGGTATATAGTTATGAAAAAAGAAAACACGTACAATACTTAATGCATTTATTATACAAACAAATGAATATTGCATATATACATGTAATAACAAGCACAGCCTTAATCCCTCAGATACTCAAACTGCTTGCCGTCGGTATTCACACAGTCCTCTAATCGAGAGTGGAATTAAGCATTATAATAATGATGTGATACTTACTGTATACCTACTTTTGCACCCCCCTGTATATATAGTGAAATTTCTCCAAGGAGAATGTGAGACAAGATCTCATTACCAGTGTGAAAGTGTGATCAATCATGGATGGCCTACATGTAAAATCCCACTCATGTGATATGTTCAGATGCAGATGGGAATTGCTGTCCATGAACACAAATTTCCGGACAGTTTTGTGTTTGTGTTTGTTATAAGTTGTAAGACACTTGTAGCAGAACATATTGATTTTGTATGAAATTCTTTGAGTAACATGCAACCATTGAAGTGAGGAAGGGACACAATCATGCCTCTTTTTTGTGAAGGACAAGTCGGGCAGCATATAGTTTGTTTTGCGAGCTCAATGGATGCACAGTTTGAAATCCAAATTTGCGTTAATAAAGAAGTGCGTTATAGTTTTTGTAAAATTACATGTGAAAAGTAAATTGTGCAGAAGCTACAGGAGTTATCGGCCAGTTCGGACCAGCGGGAGGATGGAGATGGGGCGGAAATGCAGGAAGAGTTTGGCACGGGCATCAAATACTCCATGACCCCATGGCCTGAGACTGATGATCTCTCCTCCTCTGATTCTGAGGACGAGATGATTGTGGCAAGAGAGATTGACCTGCGCTACTCAGGGGAGACAATCAGCGAGCACCAGGCACGACGCAGAGACAAGGAGAGCAGAGTGGCTGATGGGAAGGAATCTGTTGATTCGCTATGGCTGCAGAAACAGGTCAGTGTGAGTGTGTATGGATGATAGACAGACTGTTTTGATA